>JAINUG010000042.1:1354085-1679085 GCA_029706075.1 Aldrovandia affinis
TCGATAAGCAATCCTTTAGTAAATCTGGCCCTAAGTGTCAAGTTTCACCCATCAGTAAAATGTCACTCTTTCCCCTTGTCTCCACTGATCAGGCTACAGACTGATGGCAGCATGAAGTGCTCCAGGCTCTAATAAATTGGGTAGCTCTGAGTGCACGTTGGACGCACTGCATAATCCACAGAGAGGCGCAATGATTTAGGAGTTTAACCAACTTCCTCAGCAGCCATCTTAATGACAGCAGCAAAGACAGAGACTGAGACATGAGACAGTTACCCCCGAATACAGAGTGAGGATCTACAGACAGTAAACACCTGAGAGCCGTCAGGTTAGGAAGTCAATGAAAGGTTTACCCCATGCCCCTTAACCCTCAACCCCATGTAACCCCACCCTTGCCCAAAAAAGGAGACAAGTTTCCCTTGTCTAATCAGGTTGCAGACTAACTATAGAATAACTGTCAGATCTTGAGCACCTCCATCTCTTTCATTTGCCTGAAAGATAAGACATCTACCATGTACAGTTGCATTGTCTCTTGTGTCTGGTGAATGCTCCTAGCACACCAAATTAGTGAGTTTATTATTTTGATAAAAAGAAAGTGACTGTATTGCACAGCTCACATGAAGCTGAAACTGAAACACAACACAATGAGCCTACTTTTGACCTAGAACTAGACCTCTACTTTTAGACCTTTTAGTTGACTGTACAAGAAATAGGTGCTGTATAGGCCACGAAGTAGACACTGAAACCTTGTTTTCCCTAATGTATGTAATGGACCTTATTCACTTAGCGGCCATATTGGTTAGCTCTGACGTAATTGGTTGGGTAGATGCGGAAGTACCCATTGAGTTCAATACAAAAATATAATTATAAAAATGCCACTTCAAGAACGGAAATTGTCAAAACAACAGGCATAATACACTATCGGAATTACAAACTCATGATTACCAGACTCCGATAGTTTTTCACCGCCGTAGTTTTCGTGTTTTTAAAGCGAAAAGAGGCTTGGTTCCGTTGGGAAACACGCCGGAAGTCATACATGGAACTGATTTTTTCTCACTGTTTTCATAGCGATCTACGAATGTCTTCCTACTGCTGCGTCCCCGGGTGCAAGTCCTACAAAAGGAGGGAATCTTGCAAAAAATAAACCGAATGATTACCAGACTCAGATAGTTTTTCAGTTTTTCGTGTTTTTAAAGCGAAAAAGAGGCTTTGTTGGGTAGGGAAACCCGACCGAAGTCATACATGGAACTGATTTTTTTGTTTGTGTGTATTAGCTAAATCTACTATATTAGCTAGTTCATATGTAACGTTAACGTTAAACTATTTTTTGCAACTCACCATCAGCGTCATGTTAATTTACTTAGCTAGCTAGCAAATGGCAGCTAAGTCATACTGTCAGAATAGCTAGCGTGAATAAGTCAACAAACTGACAGGTGATTCGTGGCTAATATAGTAGATTTAGCTAATACACACAAACAGAGATAATGACGACCACTTCTGGGTTGATAGCTGGTCAGATAACCCAGGGTTTGGAGGGTTACTTTGTAAATGTAATTAGTGCCTGAATACTGATTACACGGCTCTGAAAGTAATCCGATACGAATACAGTTACATGTCTCAAAAAAGTAACGTATTCAGATTACTTTTAGAATACTTTTGGATTACTTACTTTTTCCATCACAGATCTGTATGTTTTGGGGTACAGGAGACATTGGGAAGCTGTTATATAGCCAAAGGTGGTGCTACTTAGTACTAAAAGGGTGCTCAATCTTTTGCACATGCCATGTTCACTTTTTTATTTTATCAGTAATACATTTAAATAGTTATTATGCATTACACTTTGAAAAAGGATGTCATGTTCAACTTTCCAGTGTGTTGAGGTCAGGTCAGCTTCTGTTCATTTAATAATAAATACTAATAAATTTGAGATGTCAATTTAGCTAAATATATGCAACATTGTATCTGCATTTTTTTTGTTGTAGTCATCATCATTAACATGTTATGGAATTAGAATGGACAGATTAAAAATTAATCATAATAAAAAGCAAAGGGAAATTGAAAGGCAAACTGTTTTGATGGCTCATCATGAGCATAACTCAAACACAGCATCTGAAACAATGTAATAACTTTTGAAACTTTTTTGGCACTGGAATAACAGCGACTTGTAAGGGATATGGCTTAGAAAAGTGCCAGTGTTGGCGGGCTGTGTAGCGGCGAATGCTCGGCAGTGCATTGACGTATAGTAGGGTACAATTGGCTACCAAATTGGAAGAAAACTGGGAAAAATAAAAAGAATAAAATAAAATGTCATCGTTTCAACAATAAAGAAAGCAGTATAAAATTAGCAGAGCAGTTAATGCGATGCCTCAAACTGTAGGCTAAGGTCAGGTAACAGCAAATTACTGCAGAACTGTGTTCATTAAGCTGAAGGTTAGCTAACGTCGACTTACTCCAAGTGCTTTTTAAGATTCGAAGTCGAGTCCTTTGATGCCGACAGTATCTTTATTCCTGGAAGACACAAGGTACACTGGACCGACAGATTTTTCCCATTTTCTTCTTTAAACTGGAAATTGTGTCGATAACGCCACAAACTAAAAGCTGACTTTTCTTCCTTGTCGCTATCAATGTTTGTCTGAGTGTGGGCGCGCATTTTTTTTAAAACATTTTTTTAACGCAGTTTTTGGTTCTGTGTAGCGGCTGTAGTTTTCGTGAGCTGTGTGATGATAATCATGTAGGCGTGAGAATTTAATGCTGTAGCTTTAGTAATGAATATCAGCTCATTAATGTTTGTAAGGAAAATTTTCCACCAAGAATTCCAAGAAGTAATCCAAAATGTATTCACTTCAGGTTTATTAAAGTAACTGTATTCAGATGACTCGTTTTTCAAATGTAACGCGAGCTGAATACAGTTACTTGATTTTTGTATTCTGATTACGTAACGCCGTTACATGTATTCCGTTACAACCCAACCCTGTTCTTTTCATACTACTTCTTTCATCCATGGTAATGCACCTCTTGGTTGAATTAAAAAAGATAAGCCATGTTAGAATACACAAAATGAAACCATTGAAAGAGAAAGGTTATATGTGAGCCTTTGTTAAGCTCTTATCTTCACACACTCCGTATTTGAGGTTTCATATTCTGTGCGCTGCAAAGGTTTGTGTTTTTAAGATCTGCAAATTCAAACTATCGGGGGAGGCCTCTGCCAAGCCAATCAGAATTATTCCTGCTATCTTGACCTTGTAAACTGTGGCTATTTGAATGCACAAGTTGCTTGGTACAGACACAATGCACTCTAGGTTAATGTAGCAAGCTAGCAATCTACGTTATCCCAGGGTGCTGTGTGTATGTACCAAGTATGTTAGCTTGCTTGAGGTTGATATATTGTATTTAGAATAGAATAGAATTGAATATAATATTCTTTATTGCCATGTTACACACAAGGTCATTGGAATGTCTCTTTCGCATACCTCTCCTAAGAGAAGTCAGAGTGCAGGGTCAGCCATACTATGGCACCCCTGGAGCAGTTAGGGGCTCAGTGCCTTGCTGAAGGGCACTTTGGCAGTGCCCCAGGAAGTTAACTAGAATACCTCCGGTTTCCAGTTCATTGTTTTTTCATTTTGGCCTTCCTGGGCTTCCAACCAGCAACCCTCCGCTTGTCAGCCTATGTCGCTAACCACTGAGCCACTGCCGCCCATATGCTAAATATACTAGGGACGATGTTGAAACAATATCTTTTGGGGGCAACATTGATGCAAATTACTTCAAAGGGAGTGAATATGTGTATGCTCCCGTGGTAACCAGTAGTAGCCTCGTTGGTATATTTTGGAGGCGGGGGTAGGAGTCAATCAGGCTAGACCAGGGGTGGGCAATCTTACCCTGTGTGGGCCGGTGTGGGTGCAGGCTTTTGTTCCAGCCGAGCAGTAGCTCACCTGATTTGACTAATCAGCTAATCAAAGTCTTCAATCAGGGCTTTGATTAGTGGAATCAGGTGTGTCACTGTTCAGTTGGAACAAAAGCCTGCACCCACACCGGCCCACACAGGGTAAGATTGCCCACCCTGGGCTAGACATATCATTACCATGCCCGTCGAGTAGAATGCTGTATTTCCCAGCTTAGACAGCTGTCTTTTATTGTTTATTGATGAATTGTATTGCCAATAGTTTCCCTTGTCTAATCAGGTTACAGACTAATGTAAGATATTGAAATGTAGGCAGACGGGTAAATATCACAATTACAAAGGATCTGTGCGGCCAAATGGAGACAGTCATTGACATATGAATAGGTGATTGAGAGGAAGAGACAGAGGAACTCCTGAAACCAAGAATGGCCAGTAGAATACATAGATAGGTGATCAACCGGCTACTCAGGTCAACCATTTAGACTTGATTAACAATACAATAGACTGTTTCCTGGCTAGGCCCCGGGAACTGAATAAATCACACCCCCCTAGTAATGAGCAGACTGGTTGATTTAGGGAGGCCAGACACTGGTTTCCCTAAATCAATCACATTATCTCCAAATACACATTTCTGTTTCCCGCCTCAGAAGAACAAAGCCCCAAAAGAGTATTTAGAGTCATTCAGTTGGGAGAAGGACATTCAGACGAACTCCGCTGAGTCCAGAGTGCTTGCTGGTATTCTTGTATTACCTGTCATTTACTTTGTCACTGTCGCTACCGAAATAAAACCTTCTTCATCAAGATCAGAGTGCTCCCGTATTTCTTACACTAACTATAGAATAACAGTCAGAGCAGTTAAACTGTCCAAACCTGTCTGTAACGTTGCCAACATTGTTGCTTTAACAGCTATAGCCATTGTTTCATTAACACAGAAGCAGACAGTGCCATTTTGAACATGAACCTGAAATACCTCATTTACAGCAATAACCTCATTACCATTAGCTTTTTTTTAAACTCCACAAACAGTTCAGTTTCAATTACTATGTATCCACACTTTCAGCATTTAGTACTACACTGATTTCAGCTGTAGGTCTATTGATAAATTAACTAAAAGTATAGCCTATTTCAAAAGGAATCATTAGCCGCAGCACATCACAAGAAAGGAAACCATTGGTTGTCTCAGAACTGATCTGACTGGTTAAAATTATATTAATCGAATAAAGAATATTCATTCTTTGTAACATGAATATCTGTTTCTGACACACAATGTGACATTAAGAGGATAATGTTGCATCATCACTCATTAGACATGAAAAGTGCCTAATTGAAAACAATTTTAATGTTTCACGAGTAGCAGTTATGGTCGGAACAAAAACCAGCATACACAGGGGTACTCCAGGACCAGGTTTGAGGATCACTGACCTGACTTATGTAAGAAAAACCACGCTTGTTTCAAGAATTGAAATTTACAATGGAGATTACCAAACTGGGGTCTTGCCAAAACTCTGGTCTGGTTTTTGTATTGTATTTTTATGTGGTAACATGATCTGCTTGTTGTATTTGACTAGCACTCTGTTGTAAAAGACATAGACACCTCAATGGGTTACGCCTGGTTAAATAATGTGTTACTTCCTTTATTGTAATCTTTGTATTGTATCTAATGTTGTAACATGCTCTCCTTGCTACTCTCTTGGCCAGCACTCCCTTATAAAAGAGATAGACATCTCAATGGGACTAAAGGAGAAATAAATGTAAAAAAGTCACAAACTGTGAGGGTAGGAGGAGAGAGCTGGACTGCAAGCCAGTCAGTAAATGGTAAGCATGTTCAAAACTTATGATTCCTTATGATATCTTTTTTCAACCTGCCATGGTTAAGGAGCAAGTCAGCAAAGAAGACTGGCTTTGAGACAACTTGAGTGAGAATATAGAGAGTAAACACCTGAGAGCCACACTGTTAAGCAGTAGCATAACCGTCAGTGATCTCTACCCCCCCGGATCTTTTTTTTAATAGTTATTTGCTATCAGTAATTTGTGAAGAAAATGTGCTTTTGTTGTGGCTTTGTGTTGTTTCAGAAGAAAAAAATGTTTGTTCTTTAAGCAAGTAAGTAACACGGACCTGTGTTTGACTTAAACAATGATCAATAAAGCATAGCCTAGTCTGGTAATCAATTTGAATGCTTTTAGTTTGTAACAAAATTCCAAGTGAAAACATTCAAAATAATGAAGATTATTGAAGAAGCAAGATACCATATTTTAAATGTAAAAGATATTCTCCTTTGTAGCAATATTTAATCCAAGGATTTTGTATGTCAAAACAGCATCCGATACAAATCTGTCTACTGCCTCTAGTTCTAAAATGGCACAAAACTGAACAAAACTGAACAAAGCAGTGCAACGGTTGACAGTGACTTAATTCAATGTCCAGCACACACTACATTATAGTGTATGTAAATATATAAAATTGTACCCACCTTTGAACATTTTGCCTGAAGGTCGCCAATTCTTTCCTCAATCTGAGGACTCCTCTATGATATGTAATGCAAGACCTGTCTTGGATCATTAATCATTACATTACCTGTACCTGAGTATTCACATTATCTGTACACAGGAAATTTCTGTTGCCACCCATTGCACAAGCCACCTCCCATTTCTCCTCTGTTTCATTTTAACATACTCTCATTTCTCTTCCTGATATGGGGGGCTGACATGTAGACCAATGGTGATTGCAGTGAAACGCTCTGGAATGAACACGTTTTTGCATTGTTACATTTCTTCTCAGTCTTCAATCGACTTTAATCGGTGTCAACATCCAACTTGCCTTCAATGGCATGAACAAAAGGATCTCAACATCAAGTGCATCAGTGTCACCTCGGCAAGGCTTTTAAAAACAAATTTGCTGTTCAGCTGAATTTACATTTGTGAAACAAACATACCACTTACAGACTTACAGATCCTTTGCCCCTTGCCCTAGTCCGTTGTAAATTATAAACCAAGTATATGACTTTTCATCATTTATCAATACCTTGTCACCTGCGGGCCAGGTGCTGATTGTGGTGGCTCCGCCCATTCCTCAGATGAGACTTGGATTCATGGCTGGTTTGAACCCTTTGGCTCCTGGGGCAATTTTGCTTGCTTTTTTACTTGCCTTCCAACGTTTTTACATATTGATCCTTACGACCACAAGTAACCAAATATGTGAAGATTGAGAGCAGGAGATTTTTTAAATTCTTGTCTTTATTCCAGCTCAGATTTAAATTACTGCATGAGAGCCGTTGTTGACTGCATGCATTGGCAGAGTTTGTTGGGTGAAATGGGACCACCGCACCCCGAAATGCAATTACACAATCTTGACACTTTAGTAGTTTCCGGTCCTTGAGCAAAGAAACCGATATGTTGAAATGAGTGGGCGGATATTTTTAAACTGCACAAACTTATAAAAACAATTAAAAGAAAAAGGAAAAAGGTTTTTTGACAGCCTAAAGCAGGGGTGGGCAATCTTACCCTGTGTGGGCCGGTGTGGGTGCAGGCTTTTGTTCCAACTGAACAGTGACACACCTGATTCCACTAATCAAAGCCCTGATTGAAGACTTTGATTAGCTGATTAGTCAAATCAGGTGAGCTACTGCTCGGCTGGAACAAAAGCTCGCACCCACACTGGCCCACACAGGGTAAGATTGCCCACCCCTGGCCTAAAGGCAAAATAAAAATATAAAGAACAAAATTGTTATTGATGGGATCCCTTGATTTAAAAAATTCAGTTAAGGGAGCACAATATTCCTTCAGCTGTTCCTTCAAATCCTTTCTATCCCTCAGAAATGCCTAGCAGACCTACCAATGGCACTTCCAGGGTTGGGAGGGTTACTTTGTAAATGTAATTAGTGCCTGATTACTGATTACACGAATACAGTTCATGAAAGTAATTCTTTTAGAATACTTTTGGATTACTTACTTTTTCTATCACAGATGGGTATACAGGAGACAGATGTTATATAGCCAACTTAGTACTAAAAGGGTGCTAAATATGTTCACTTTTTTATTTGATCAACATTTAAATATTGCATCTTTGAAAAAGGATGTCATGTTCAACTTTTTGTTGAGGTCAGGTCAGCTTCTGTTCATTTAATAATAAATTAAACATTTGTTATTTGCTAAATATAGAATGGACAGATTCATTAAATGTTATGGAATTAGAATCATTCAAAATTAAAATAAAAAAGGGATATTGAAAGGCAAGTTCTTTTACTGTTTTGATGGCTCATCATTAGCATAACTCAAACACAGCATCTAAAACAATGTAATAACTTTTGAAACTTTTTTGGCACTGGAATAACAGCGACTTGTAAGGGATATGTAGCGGCGAATGCTCGGCAGTGCATAACATAATTGACGTATAGTAGAGTACAATTGTCTACCAAATTGGGAGAAAACTGGGAAAAATAAAAAGAATAAAATAAAATGTCATCGTTTCAACAATAAAGAAAGCAGTATAAAATTAGCAGAGCAGTTAATGCGATGCCTCAAACCGTAGGCTAAGGTCAGGTAACAGCAAATTACTGCAGAACTGTGTTCATTAAACTGAAGGTTAGCTAACGTCGACTTACTCCAAGTGCTTTTTAAGATTCGAAGTAACTCGAGTCCTTTGATGCCGACAGTATCTTTATTCCTGGAAGACACAAGGTACACTGGGCCGACAGATTTTTCCCATGTTCTTCTTTAAACTGGAAATTGTGTCGATAACGCCACAAACTAAAAGCTGACTTTTTTTCCATCTTGTCCCTATCAATGTTTGTCTGAGCGTTTTTTTTAAACGCATTTTTTTACGCAGGTTTTTGGTTCTGTGCAGCGGCTGTAGTTTTCGTGAGCTGTGTGATGATAATCATGTAGGCGTGAGAATTTCATGCTGTAGCTTTAGTAATGAATATCAGCTCATTAATGTTTGTAAGGAAAACTTTCCACCAAGAATTCCAAGAAGTAATCCAAAATGTATTCACTTCAGGTTTATTAAAGTAACTGTATTCAGATTACTCATTTTTCAAATGTAACGCGAGCTGAATACAGTTACTTGATTTTTGTATTCTGATTACGTAACGCCGTTACATGTATTCCGTTACAACCCAACCCTGGGCACTTCTACCATAAAAATCAGCTTTGTGATGCTCATGATGTACAGTTTTTGTTGAGACTGGGTCATGGAGGTGTAGATTCAGTTCTGTGCTCATTTTTGAGACTGTTGTTTTGTGGTTTTTAATAACAATCCTGTTAAGTATCCATCTGTCCCTGACGATGAGCTTCAACTTACGACCACTGTTTCTCTATTCTAATGAAGTTTTTCCCTCTATTCTAATGAAGTTTTTCCTTCTTTCCAGTGGTGCTGCTCTGTTCTCCTGGGTTTCGGCACCACTTTGTCACACGCCACGTGACAATCCCTGTACGGAACAGAGCAGTCTGGAAACAGGGGTGGAGTTTTCGGTCTACGGACCGGATTCTTTATTATTTATTTTTCAACGTTCTCTGATCCCGACACGGGCAGAGAACCAGACCGGGAGTTTTCAAAACAAATAAACAAAATAAACAAAATTAAATACAACAACTATTAAACGATAACCGGAAACTTTCCAGTTCCCGTTTTACTTTTACTTCACTTCGCTTTCTTTCTTTATTTCTTTCTTTCTCCTCGGTCTCCCACGCCTTTTCTTTCTTGTTCAAGCCACCTACTGAAGAAAGCAGAGCAGTTTTCAAGCACACCGATGTGATTAGAAACACCAGTGCGTTGGCTGCTCTGCCAGTAGGCGTGGCCGCTAATCGCCTTGATCCGCTGCTGAGACCGACGCCTTCCACAACAGTATATATATATATATATATATATACTATCAAGAAAATTCATCATCAAAAATTGTATTAAACCCTTCCCAGTTGCAAACAAACAAACAAAATAAACAGGCAGAACTACCCACCCAGCCACTAACCAGAAAGCCTCATTTCACTTGCAAACTCAAAGCATATGTTTCAGTGTTGAAGACATTTGTTTTGTCCTGGCAACAACTCTAATGCAAAAGGAGGGAAATGTAGCTTATTGACTGAGAACTTTGTATGGCCGTGTTATCACATGCTGATCAGGCCTGGGTGAAGATGTACGATAGGATGAGAGCCTCAGACCCAAACCTGTCAGGAACGGTGTCGGAAAACAACCAACCTACAAACCTACTCTACCTATGTCAGCCTCCGATCTACCCTCTACAGTGCATAGAGCTTTTCTTTGTCCCTTTTAAAGACAGGAACAGTTAGAAGGACAAATAGAATGAGTATTGACCTTCCTTCAGTATTGCCCTCTTATCTTCATAGCAACGAGATGTTTAGGCACCATATATAGTTGACCGAAATTTACTGGAATTCTAGTAAACTTGAGTAAAGAGCAGAAATGATTATTTGAACAAATCAGGCAGCCGCATATTTCATTATCGAAAATGACCGAATGTGAATGGGAAGATGTGGGTTCTTGGGTTAGAGAAATGCCGCCTGGTAGGGAGTGCAGACAGAAATCCAAGGTTGTAAAAATATCTGTGTGCATACACAACTGCAATTTGAACCGTACAGAGCGCTGCTAGCTCTTTCCGATGACCATCCTAGTTTACATCAGAGAAATAATTAGGTATTGTATGATGTTCTGCAAACACTCTGGGCTCAAAATAAAAAAAGAAAAGAAAAGTAAAAAAATGACGCATTCATTGTAGACAGCGAAGAATCTAAAAATGAATGATCCATCTGATCTGCACTGTACTATGTACATTTTACATTTTAGGCATTTGGCAGTATCTGTGATTTTTTTTTTTTAACTCCTCCTGTATGTAGACGACATATTGAATTGCTCTCCTTCTCGGGAGAAGGCATGTTTGGACATTCTGGCCTCACAAGGCCACAAGATAAGCAAGGGGACGCTGCAGTGGTGTCTGCCAGAAGTAAAATATCTGGCAGAGCCTTTCAGGATAGGAAAACAGCGATACTGCAGGCCCCAAAGCCTAAAATAAAAAAAACAGATGATGTTTTTTTTTAGGAATGATACATTTCTGCCGAACCTGGATGTGTAATTATGCACAATTGATGCGGCCACTGTTAGATTGTATTTACAGCGAACCAATGGAGGCTCGAGATCCAATCAAATGGACTCCTGAAGTCAACGAAGCCTTTGAGCAGGTAAAACAGGTTTGGAGGTAAGCAAAGACCAATTGCTTATTACTCCACAGAACTGGATCCTGGAGCACGAGGACTGCCATGCTGTTTACAAGCTGTAGAAGCAGCAGCATTAGCAGTAAAAGCCTCACAAACCATAGTGTTATACCAACCATTGACACTGATGGTACCACATGTAGTTTCTGTTTTACTACTGCAAACAAAACATGCATTCTTGTCACCAGCAAGACAGCTGAGCTGTATGGCGACTCTACTAACAGCTCCTAATCTAACAATTGTAAGATGCACCACACTTAATCCGGCTACCTTGCTGACAACCGCTGAGGATGGAGATCCTCACGATTGTGTAGCTGAAACATTTAGGTCTGTGGCAGCACGCCCCGGGTTAATGGACACACCCATTCATGACGCAGAAGTAACATTTTATGTGGATGGATCCTGAAAAAAGAATGACTTCAACAGGTAAACCAATAACGCATGCACCATTGATACTGGAACTGATTGTGGCATTACAGAAACCCAAAACACTGATGAGATGTAAATGTGCAGCACATACGAAAGGAACAGATGAGGTTTCCCTGGGGAATGCATTCGCAGACTCTGCTGCAAAAGAAGCAGCTGCAGACACTCTTGAGAGACATGCAACATGAAGCAGGGGTACCAGATAAAAGGATGTGGGGCAACCAAAAATGTACTGAGAACGAAACTGGCCTGTGGGTGGGCCCAGAAAAGAAACCTGTATTACCGAGATCTTTGTTTACCATAGCTGCAGAGTTGAGTCATAGCATATGCCATGTCTCAAGAGGAGGGAGGGTAGATATGATAAACAAACAACGTTATACAACGTTTGGATTTACAAACTACAAAAACATTTTTGTAAAAGGTGTTTAACATGTTTTGACTATTTGAATCTTGGATGATGGATTTCAGCCACCTCACACCAAGTGAGGGGAAAAAGAGCTGCTTAGTAATGATTGACCCATTCTCAGGTTGGGTAGAAGCATACCCTACCTCAAAAATTGATGCAAACTGTGGCAAAAATAATTTGTAGAGAAATAATACAGAGATGGGAAAAGCCTATCACCTACCGAAATTTGGAGATAGAATATCAGAGGATAATCCCACATTGGCAGAGTATATGAAGAAAATGTTATCTAATAAACAAGAAATGTGTAAACTCTTACAGCTGGAATACCAAAAGAAAAGCTGCAGGTCGGGGACTGGGTACTGATTAAAGATCCAAGGCACAAGGCGTGGCATCAACCAAAGTGGAAAGGGCCGTATCAGGTGCTACTAACAACTCCAACAGCAGTAAAGATTGCCGAGCGATCCACCTGGGTGCATCTGTCCCACTGTAAAAAGGTAACAAAGGGTGAGTAGGTACCTAAAAGAGTTGTGCTCAGAAGGGAGAAGTCCGGCTACAAAGGGAGGTGTGAAATATAGAACACACCTGTCTCAAAACCGGTGAAGCAAACAACCCTCTTACTGGGATTTAGACACAGCTATGGCGAACCTCCAGTGGCGGGCAGTGGGGTCTTTGACCATATTGATGATAATCACGGTATAAGAGGGAAGAGATTTGTAAAAGCACAGCACAGAGCGTAAACAAGACCAACTGTTACGTATGCACACATCTACACTCTAGCCTTTGGGTAAACTAAGCATTGTGAGCAGATTAGTGGTAGGAATGGACGAGCAGTGTTGGGCTGAATGGCCTGTTCTCGTCTTCCCCTTATGTTATGTTATGTTATGTTATCTACCAGCATCATCCGTAGCACCAAGGGTGACTGTGGACCAACCCCCGGGAATTGGAATAAATGTGTCCTGGACTGTAACATGTGCCATAGGGCTCTCAACTCATACAGGAACACTTAAATACTTTGACCCAACCCACAAAATCACAACCAAAGTGAACTGCTATGAATATACTGACGGGAATAAATTGCAGTGATTGACAAGGTTTATTACAAACCTCACGACAACATTTGATTACGCCCATTATGGTAGTACCATATACCCCGCATAAGACCTTTATAAAATGTGTACGAGGAAGGGAACAGTCCCGGTGGGGAGACATCCCAATGCGATGGGACAGTGTACTCCTACTGTAAGAATAGAATCACCGGAACGCCCTTAAAGGAGACAAGGTGTTCCACGTTAGCACCTACAGAAAACGGCACTAGGGCAGTGGATGGGTGGTACTGGCTTTGCGGACACAATGTGTACATAGCTCTGCCTAAGAAGTGGCATGGAACTTGTGCATATGTAATGCTAACTGACAATACATGGGTAATAAGCGCTGAAACACAGGGTCGTGCAAAAAGATCCTTAGAGGATAAGCATGATGCAATATGGGGAAGTAATGTTCCAGAAGATCACAAACTTTGGAGTACAGGGAACAAAGCGGTTCTTAGTATTTTTCCCCAAATGGGGGTGGGCAAATTAATGTTAAGGGTAGAGACAATAAACTACCGCCTGAGTGCATTGATCAATTTTACACTGAATGCAACCGAGAAGTATAAAAAATGAGTTAACTGCACTTAGATTAATGACAATTAAAAATCGTATGGTCCTGGACCTCATGACTGCCTCCAAGGGAGGAGTATGCCACATAATTGGAACTGCGTGTTGTACCTACATACCTGATAACGATGCGGATGGTAAAACCATAGATCAAGCTATGGAAGGTCTTAAGAAATTAGCCCTGGCCCAACAAAAAGATCTAATGACTGATGATGACTGGTGGTCCTGGATAATGGGTGGGGGCTGGAAACAGTCCCTCACCTCATTGGCAGTGGCGATTCTGGGAGTCTTGTTGTTACTAATGTTTTGCAGTTGTTGCGGTGTCCCAATGATCCAGCGGATGATCACCCAAAAGATGCAAAGTACCCCGGCGTATCAGGCTTTGGCCCTGGAGGAGCTGACTCTGGGATTTTAATTCCCTGTGTCCTGCTGTTTTGTTCCAATCTGGGTCGTGTCGCGTGTGTTAGGTCAGAGTTCTTAATTCACTATAAGAAAGAAGAAACAATACCTGCACACGTATCTGAGGAAAGACCAATACAACACTCTGTTGAGTACATTTCTAAACACTGTCAGAACAGTGAAGTTAGAATAAAAATGGTCTATTCTTTATTATAATCCAGTAGCCTTAACAGTGAAATGCCCTTGTTTAAAGTTCAGCACTCTGAATACTAAACACGCGTTTAAAAAAAAATAAAAAAAAATTACGATTTGGGGGGAGTTCCAGCCCAAGCCAGGTTCAGACTCTCTTTTTATGTTTTTGTTTTGGGTCGCTTACTACCACAAGATATATTTTCAAAGTTGCCCTTGATATGTTCCTCTCATGTTGAGAATCGTGGCGATATCAAACATCACTGGGGCGTGGTGAAGCCAGCTTCATTTATTTCAAGGTGTTAATTGAGCTGATATTTGGGGCGGCATAATATACTCAAGAGCATTGGTACCAAGTGAGGAGGCCAATCATACCACGTTGATCTCCACTTTAACCTAGCGGGCCATAATTATTTTCTCCATGATCCATAATATTCAGCTCAACTGTAGGTATAAATCTGAAGTTGTGGGGTGTGGCACTGGTTCACCAACCCAAGTGCCCTGGCTTCACTCACAGAGCCATAAACCCTCCAAAGATGGCCCCACTCTGTCTGCCTGCGCAGGATGGTTAAAATGCACCTCCCCAACAACACAACGTACTTTATTCAATATACTTGCAAGCAGGCACACATACAGCTTTGCTAGAGCTCAATATGATGTGCAAAGAGAGGCAGTTTCTCTTTGCTCTTTATACAGTTCTTTCTCAGACGCGAGGGCGTCATCTAACATTCTCTTGGTTGGAATGAGGTTCTTCTTTTAGCTAGGTTGACATTTAGATCTGGTACAGCATCAAGTGTGGTTTCCTGCAGCCTCTGATTGACCTTCAGCATCTTACAAGCCATGCTAAAAAGTCAGTTGCATGCCTTAGCCGCAAACATGTGTCAAGTGTCAACCCTCTTGCCCTCTTGAAGCTTTACACAACAACCTCTTTCACAATCATCACTCTATTAATTCATTTGTTTCCAGTATTGCAAATCTACTGCATGTAATGTGCTGTTGGATTAAAACAAACAAATATTTATTTTCTTTTCCTTTCTCAAAAATCCCACACGGTCTCCCCTCCCTCCCATCATAGGACAGCTTTATTTCAGCATGATACTGTAAGAAATACGGCAGCACTCTGATCTTGATGAAGAAGGTTTTATTTTGGTAGCGACAGTAACAAAGTAAATGACAGGTAATACAAGAATACCAGCAAGCACTCTGGACTCAGCGGAGTTCGTCTGAATGTATTTCTCCCAACTGAATGACTCGAAATACTCTTTTCGGCTTTGTTCTTCTGAGGTGGGAAACAGAAATGTGTATTTGGAAACAATGTGATTGATTTAGAGAAGCCAGTGTCTGGCCTCCCTAAATCAATCAGTCTGCTCATCACTAGGGGGCGTCTGATTGATTCAGTTCCCGGGGCCTAGCCAGGAAACAGTCTATTGTATTGCTAATCAAGTCTACATGGTTGGCCTGAGTAGCCGTTTGATCACCTATCCATGTATTCTACTGGCCATTGTTGGTTTCAGGAGTTTCTCTCTCTTCCTCTTGATCACCTATTCACATGCCAATTACTGTCTCCATTTGGCCGCACAGATCCCTTGTAATTGTGATATGATTTACCTGTCTGCTTACAGTTCAATATCTTACAATACATTTTTAGTGATTAGAAAATATTCATAGATATAGATATAAATATCTGTCCCCCAGACCTCCTGCATTGAACCACTCCCCTTTGCATTTGACATGGCAGGTATGCATATCCACATCATTCCACCCAAGGACAGCAAAGCAGCATTCAGGCAATCAGCAGGTTGTGTGGCAAATATGAAACACTTAATTATCATTGCCATTTCATTGGTTGTCAACTGCCCCATTGCTGAAAATTGGGCAACGTTACTCCGACTCCGTGTCCGTCATAAAAACCGAGGTCCTGACTCTCTGTGGTCACAAAAGATCCCATGGTGCTTTGCGAAAAAGAGTAGGGTGTTAACCTGGTGTCCTACCCAAATTTCCAATCAAAACAATATATATTGTAGCAGAACTCGGGGTGTTCAGTTGCAACTCCACCAGTGATCAATAATAAAAGCAATATAATGGTATAATGCCAACCAGTTCTGTTTATTCTTTCAAAGGGGAAAGGGAAAAAAGGAAAGTCCGTCGTCATAGTCCGTGATCCAATATCCAAATCCAGTTCAGTTTCGCAATCCAGCCCAGTAGTCGGTACACAAATGGCGGTCCTCAAACAATCTGGGTCAAACACGATAAAACAAATGGGTCAAACACCTCTCTCTCTCTCTCTCTCCACCACACTCTCCGCAATAACCACCCGACTCCTTCCCTGTGTGATCGGAATCAACCCTTTAAATAGGCCTCTGATAGTGTGTTGGACCACCATGAGCCTAAACAGAAAAAAATCCCCAATGCAAATGACATGGTCTTCCTGGGGCTGGACAGAAATACCTCCTGACAGGGGAAGTCGGGGGCTGCTGGGACAGCAATTGAGATCCTCATGCACTCTGAGTCTGGCTCTCCTGGTCCCAGTTGTTCAAAAGTAATCTGATCAGATTTTGGCTAACATTGGATCAAATCTTGAAAATGGGTTGTTCAAAACAAAAAACGGATTCTAAAATCGGATCAGATCACCTAATCAAATCCTGGTCAAAACTTGAATATGTGTTGTTCAAAACTTTTATGTAGGATTGGGATAGTTTTGATGCAAAAAATCTGGATTATCTTGATCCCAGCAGAAGGGTGGATCCCTGGTGGATTTCAGGAACAAAATGTAATACAACTGTAAAATTGGTAAATTATTACAACATTTGTAGCATATAGTGGTTTGTAAATATATTTTGTTTTTTGTTTAACATTTACTGTGATAAAATAGACATTACTCTATTAAGCCTCTCAGGACAGCGCAGTACACCAAATAATAAATTTGTCCTCATAAAATAATCCCAAAATGAACAGCTGTCAATATCAAACAGAAATCAGATATTTCATTCATTTTATCATTCATTTATCACTGTATACAAATTACAACGACACAGACACTAGCGCATCACTAGGCAGTAGGCATTGGTAGGCAATCACCAGTGATCAACCTGTCTAAAGTAGTTGTTGACAGTAGCGTCCCTTATTGCATGACCAATCAGTCTCTCATTCAAAGAGAACGCCGCAGGTTGGCCTGGGTCATCAACAGGCTCTGGAGGATCATCAACGTCGCCACGGAGAGGGACATTGTGCCTGGCAGCGATGTTGTGGAGGGAAATTCAAGCCAGTATTATGTTGCTCCACATGCATGCAGCTCGAACCCCAGTCGCCGTGGCCAGCATCGAACACTGTAACCACTGGACCACGCGGGAGGCCTCTGGTGATAATTTTTTAGTAACCTACACCCAAAGTATAATAGCTTCTCTGTGTTCAAATTTATATTTCAGGAACTCTGCATTGCAGTGAACAAATGGTGTATAACAGATTAATAAATAAAATAGCACAGTACACAGAGAGCCTACAGTTTACTCATTCTTTTTATTCCTTGTTTTTTTCCCAATTTGGAATTGCCACTCATATTTGCAGACCCATGTCATCCTGATTTACACAGTGCAGTACAATGAAACACACCTTCTCCAATAAATCTGTAAGAGATATTAGGTGGCTTTATTATTATTATTATACTACTATTATTATTATAAAAGACATGAACTAAAGCTTATTTTCCCCTGCTCCCCACAAACTGTACTGGACATGTGCACCTGTAACTTTCAGGTAGGATAAGAATGTGGTCATCACTTCATCAAATTGAATGTCCCCCCTTGGCTGACAACAAACTGATAGAAAGTAAGATAACATTGTGCTATTTTTGTTCATTATTTGTTCATAACCCTGACTAAAATTTATTATTTGACTAGTTCTTTAAATATTAAATATACAAGACTACAGCGACTTGTTTAAGCAGGTTAAAAAGGGATTGTAAAAAGTAATTGTTTTTGTCATGTAGCAGTTAATACTTTACTTTAATGAATAGGTTTGAAATCTCCCCTCATGTATGTGAACAATAAACGTTCCATCCAACCATCAGTGGAATGAAATATGCATTTTGGATAGCAAGAATCAGCCAAACCAAAACAAATAGACCTAAGGTCGAAATGATTAATTATTACTAGCCTGGAGAGGAGAGGTTGAATATGTTGAATAATACTCTCGCACACTGTGTCCCTTGCAAAATGAACCAAACTTTATTAGAACATTGATTGGTTGATTATTGGTTGTCATCCGATTTTTTTCCATACCTGCTTACCTGTTTCAATGATTGTTTGATTTCTCAGGGTTTTTTGGCCTATAATTCTTTGTTTGTTTTATTTCTCGTTTTTTTGTTGTTGCTGTTATTGGCGTTAATGCCTAATTTTCGTAACTAAAAAAATAAACAAGGGCAGATGACTACACCGTCAGTGCTGTAGGTGGCAGCAAAGCACCAATATAGCACTTGTGGTGTACCATAAAGCCATGGAGGAACCGCAAATGGGTTTTTGAAGTAAAAGGAGATAAACAATTCTAGCACCAATAGTATAATTGAGAGGGGGATTTATTTAAAATTTGTATGAATATGGTGCAGTTATACTTTCCTAATTATTAATAAATACCTATTGTATAAACAATACATATACATACTCTACACATTGTTAGCAAAACAAATTAGACAACATTCACAAACATTTAATTAGATTAGACAACATTAACAAACATTAGTACATTTTTTATGAAAAAGGAGGCAAGGGCGGCCAGATAATTATGTGAAATTTGGCATATATTGTAGGGATTGTAACATTAGCTAACCTGTAGATTGCTGGTCAGGGTCGCTCCACTGTGATCTATTATAGTATCACAGATCCACACTGTTCTTTTCCCCCTTTTGCATGATCACATGTTCACTGCAACCTCCACTGTCAGAGTTGGAGTTGGACTCTTCATGTGCAGCTTTACACCAGCAGACTGTGGGTGCTCAATTGACCAGCGGGGATCACTGGTGTGCCTAGAGACCAACCAAGCTGACTCCTTCCCTCCCTCTCTCGGCGATACCACCACCAATAATATGTCCCCCTGTGGGGCTGCTGGCCACAGTCAGCACTGGTACGGTCTGGATTCCATACGAGATTGTGGGGCTCATCCACAGACAAGAGCAGTGACTTAACAGGATGCAGACTGTGGGACTCATCCACACACTAGAACAGTGGCTTACAGTTTTTCTCCATTGTATACACACAAAAATGGAACTATGCACACAATTCTGAAAACTTGAAGCTCATGTATCAACAACAAGACTCCAGACTGCTAAACTCTAAGCACAATTCTATTGTTTTCACTCAAATAGCAATTCTAAATCACATGTTTGCAAAACTCTAAGCACAATTATATTGTTTTCACTCAAATACCAATTCTAAATCACATGTTTGCAAAACTCTAAGCACAATTCCATTGTTTTCACTCAAATAGCAATTCTAAATCACATGTTTGCAAAACTCTAAGCACAAATATCATCATTTAGCACACTTTGTTCACCTGGAAAACACTGGCCTTCAAAATGCCACACCCTAATTACTAATTGGTCTCACTCACTTCTCACCTGTTCAAACTCAATTGGCAAAACACTTCAATCATGTGTCAGAGCATAAAAGAGGCCTCAGGTGACCTCTACTGTGTTGGGGGGAAAAATGGAGCAGCATGGAGAACAGAGAGGAAAAGGAAAAGGAAGAGGAAGAGGACAAGGACAAGGACAAGGACAAGGAAGAGGAAGAGGAAGAGGAAGAGGAAGGGGAAGGGGAAAGGGGAAAGGGGAAAGGGGAAAGGGGAAAGGGGAAAGGTGAAAGGTGAAGGCATGCCAAGCCAATATTTCTAATGAAATCCGCGCAACTTTGGTTGACCATGTGCTCAATCATGGCCTAACGATGACCGCAGCTGGGCAATGAGTCCAGCCGAATTTGAGCCGCTTCACGGTAGCCTCAGTTATCCGGGCATTTAGAGATGAGAATAGGTAAGTAACCACTTCAGTAGTCCTCTATACTCTCTACAGTAATTACAGTAATGTAACTTTATGGTTTCTATGGATACATACAGTGCTTAGAGAAATGTATAGTGTAATGTTGTTTTGTCTTACATTTATGAAATATCTGCAGCCTATACTGTATATACTTTTCACAGAGTAGAAGGACGACCAGCAAGAGGTGGCAGAGGCCGGAAATTTACAGATGAGCAAGAGACCACCATAATCAACATGGTGTTGGCTAATAATGTCATTACACTGAGGGAAAAAAAGACAGAGTCATACAAGACAATGTCCTCTTCCCAAACATTGACCAGGTCAGCCTGTCCACAATAGATCTTGCCCTGAAGAAACACCAACTTCGAATGAAACCGGTATATCGCGTACTGTTTGAGCGCAACGCTGACAGAGTGAAGGAGCTACGTTACCAATATGTGCAAGTGAGTACAGCAGGTTACTGTAACTGACCACATCCTTTCAGTACTCTGTATAGACATGTCACTATGCACCTCAGTGTTCCTGTATGTAGGCCTATAGCTGGTCCTGTATGTAGGCCTACTGTCTGATATGGTCATTTTCTATTTTTCAGAGAGTGCTTGAACTTGATGCCAGTGCTGCTCCACCTGAATACATATTCATTGACGAGGCAGGGTTCAACCTGACCAGGACCAGGCGGCGGGGGAGGAACATCATTGGCAACCGTGCCATCGTCGATGTCCCTGGCCTGCGTGGGGGAAATGTGACCATGTGCGCAGCCATTGGTCACCGTGGGGTCATCCATCACCATGCCCAATTTGGTCCCTACAACACTGCCCATCTGCTAACCTTCCTTGATGCACTCAACAATATCTTCATCCCCCCACAGGAAGAGGGACCAGAGCAGCCCAACTACATTGTCATTTGGGATAATGTAAGTTTCCACCAGGCTGCTCTGGTCCACAACTGGTTCGTTAACAACCCACATTTTCAGTTCTCTACCTCTCACCATATTCCCCATTTCTAAATCCAATCGAAGAATTATTTTCAGCATGGTGGTGGAAGGTATATGACCGCAAACCCCGTGAGCGTGTGGCCCTACTCCAGGCAATGGAGGAGGCGTGTGACGACATCCACGCAGACACATGCCAGAGGTGGATCCGCCACGCCAGGCGCTTTTTCCTCCGCTGCTTGGCCAGGGAGAACATTGCATGCGATGTAGATGAGGTCCTCTGGCCTGATCAGGATCGGAGGCGGGATGACTGATTTACATGTAGTTTTACTGTATTTATTATTATTTTTTTTTTTTTGTGGGTCTACGGAAAAAATAAAATTAAAATAGATTACCACATCCAATTGAGGCAGAATCAGTAATCGACAGATATGGTGGTGCAACAACAATGTCAATCAGATCAGTTAAACCATTTTTACACTTTTGTGAAACATTTACTGTGAAAACCTGACTAAAGGGAGATACAAAAACAAAGAAAAAAGTACAACATTCATTCCGCCAAGTATTTACTTTTCAGATTGCAGTTAAACTACAATTTAAAACAGGTCTTAAAACAGAAACATGGTCTTATGCAAACATCTTGATCTTCAGCTGTTGTAGTTTCCGAGTGAGCTTGTGCCCATCCAACTCCATCAAAATCTTCTGGAAAAACTCAAATGTGTATTTCAGCTCCACAGGGAAGCTCAAGTCAAGGGCATAAATGAGCCCAAAAAGCATGATGAAAGCATTATATACAGTTGCAATACGTTTAAATAAAGTTAATCAAAAAATTAATGTTCTGTCAATATCTCCTAAATCCAGGTTCAGACATGGAGTGCCTTTGACCACAGGAGTGTGTAGACAAAACATTACAGCAACTTTCCTACTAACAACTGTGGTGATTTGTTGCTCAAAAGTTCAACAATGGCCAGTAAGACCATAAAATGCCATATAGCCCTAGCAAGAAAAGTTTAAAGGGGATAGAAATATATCCCAAATTAATTTATTTGAGTAACATGGACATAATTAAAAAATATTAAAACTACATGATGCCGTAATCACTTTTTTGAGTGGGGGGTCCCACAAGAAAAACTGAAGTGTCCCTCTGGTGCCAGCAGGTGGCAGGAGAGGAAGGGAAACGCAGTAGTCTGTGCACAGACATGGTATAACCTGGGACCAGGCCTTCTGACACACCAAGAAACAGGTGAGCCACCCTGGAGAAGACATGGACAAACCTGATCTGAATCCCTCCCTCCCTTGGCGATGCTACTGCCAATTGTGCATCACCCTGCAGGAGATGATGCTGAGCTGGCTGAGTGGCCCGGAGGTGTATGCCTGGCAGGAGGAAGAGCCCTGGGAGCAGCTGAGGAGCATATTTCTGTGGTGTGAGTGGCGTGCGGAGCCTGACCATAACTTAGTCTGTTGCGCCATGCAGGACCCCCATTGGCCATCATTGGCACCACTGTCCAGCACCACTCAAAGTGACCGGCCACCACACTAACTAACCACGCTTCTCCTCACACTAAATGAGGAGGAGAGGAAGGCCCAGAGGCCAGGCCATGCGCTCCCACAGACCACCACTCTGCAGCCACAGCCAGTCCAATCTCCCCAGACCTCCACCACAGGGCCGGGCCATGCTTCCCAGGCATCCACTGCTCTACAGGCCACCAGAACCTCCTACGTCTCCAAGGCATCACGATGCTGTGGACCTTCCAGAGGCCATCCTGCCAGAGGTCATCTTGCTGCTTGGCACTGCTGCTGGCCTTTCTGAGGGCTTCTCACTGCCTCCTGCTGCCGACCTTGCTGATGCTGTTTTGACTTCCCCAGAAAGGGGGAATAAAATAGCTGTTGGCCCACCGGAACACACCAATCAAAACCAATCAAAAAGCAGGAAAGGTATCCGGTTTTAACGTGCTAACTTCTACATTGACATGGGAACTTTTGGAAAGTCCATGGAAACCATGAAAAGTCGATTGGGCCAAACTAGTAACATTACAGGATAACTACTTATTAATGTTAATGTACCATCTCATGCCACTAAGTTAATGGTTAGCTATCTTTACTAGACCTGCGACAGAGAGATTGATAACTATCAGTTGGCTATATTTTCATGCTCATTCTCATCAGATCGGGTTGTCAATAACTAATGTTAATGGTAATTTAGTTACTCAATTCAGCTGACTTAACTAACATTAGTTCTTTGTGCACAACGACCTAGCCAACTAGCTAATGCTAATGTTGCTGTCAATGAAGCCAATCATGGCTAGCTAGTTAGCATACTTTGCTAGCTAACAGTAACTAGCCATGTTGCTTTGAGATATGGATGGAGATATGGATGGAAAATAAGCTTGGTGACATGAGTTAGCATTAAATGTGGTTTGATCACAATTTATAGTTGCAAATGCATGATTATTCTCATGAGTCATTTCGGGTAAGCAAGCAGTGAACAGACTCTCTTAGCTGGTAGGCGGTGGAGCCGGTAGTGTAGGTTTTTGCTCACACTTATCACCTGACAAGGAGGCCAGACATAAATGTAAACATGCAGGCTTTAAGAAATTGGATCTAAAGGGTTCACTTATTATCAAGCAGGGATTTGCATGAGGAAGTACTGGGAGGATACATCCTCTTTGACACTGGCTAATTTGCAGCCAGATTTGTACCCACAAAAACAGGTGCTTAAAATTAACAAAATGAGAGGGGCTCTGAAAATGAATATATTTTGTGAGGGAAAGTACTACGTGTTGTTTCTCATTGTCACTGGAACTCTGCTTCTTCACTGGTAAGATAACTAAGCATCTTAACATCTTGACATTCAACGTCTGATTTTAAAAAGATTATATATATATTTTTTAACACATTAGCTAAAGCATATTTTCCCTGCACCCCACAAAGGACCATCTACGTGAACTCTTCATCTCCAAGAATCCAACCTGAAAATTTCAGGTAGGAAAATGTTAATATTTTTAATACATAATATTTACATTCCATGAGGTAAGCTACCATTGTCCTTTTGTGCCCATTATTTGTACAAAACCAAATAAAATGAACTGGTTATTTAAATGGTATGTACCAAAGACTAATGCACATTTTCATAAAACAGAAATAGACACAGGATAATTTTATATTTTCCAGGAATTAGTTACATCAATAGGTTTGACATCTTCTTTCAGTTACATTTCTAATGAAATCCCCAAAACTATGTTTTAATCTTGCTGACCGCTTATAATTCAAAAGCAGCATGAGGTAAATGTTTTAACAGAAGAAGTTTCAACTTAAAGAACAAAATTAAGTTCAGCTCCACTGAAATGTTTGGTTTGGTAGTCGGTGGCCAATACATCAACATGCTGCATCTAAGGCTGATAGTTTTTCTGTGTGGGTTTGCATTAAATGGTTAAGTTGTCAAATACTGTTCTGGTTTTTAGCCACAGGACAGTACAATATACAAGCTCCACCAAGTGGCAGATTTCTTTGTATTTGTAATGCTTTGAGACACAAAAGGAATATCACCTTTTCAGAAATAATTTGGAATTTGGAGGCAATGCAGCATGAATAATTAAGTTCTGTTGAGTATGAAAACAAAACTTTATATGGAGTCGATTCACCTGTGTGACAAGCAAAGCCTGTTTCGAGGCATGATGTGTTCCTGTCTTTCAAATATGTCTTCCCCATTCAGTCATAATTCAATAAACATTTTTCTCAACTTGTGAACCAGCCCAGTTTTAATATGTCTTAGGTAATTACCAGAGCAAATGAAAGACAGTCCGTCCCTGAGAAAGACAATCGTGGCTGACGTTGATCATCCTCAAGTCACCTCTGTAATAGGCATACCATGCATGCACACGTGATGCGTTTACCTTTTCTGGGCTTTTTGCCACCCTCAATAATTAGGGCTACGTTATATTAGGGGAGCTGCAGTAAATTCATTTTTAATGACAGCTCATTTTTGATTCATTCTTTATTGTTCACCTTACTGTGACATCACAGTCTTAGTTTTGTAAGTAGCTCTGGATAAGAGCGTCTGCTAAATGCCTAAAATATAATATCTTATCCTTATCTATAGCAACGCTGCGCTGTGTCTTTCTGTCATGCAGTTTTACATCAATGATAATGCATTCTTTGAGGTAGAGAAAACTGTTAGTCCACTTGGTAATTTAGTTTGCCTAGACCATTCTTATATTCACATATAGGCTGATTGAAGGAAGCTTGTGTGTCAGATTTATATTTCTTTATAACAGTCAACCAACTGCAACTAATTGCATTCTTTGTGTTTGACTGACAGATTGAAAAAAGAAATATTTGCCAAGATGTGCTTAATTGAGAAAATGCACTTTTTACATTTCTTCTATTTCAAAAACACAGGACTCGTTGCTGATGTACTGTAGGTCAATAGGCTTGTCAAACAAAGTGATATTAAACTGAATATGTCACAAGATTTGGCAATCTGACCACTTGCATATTTCTACCAGGGTTAATAAAATGGGATTAAGACTGACCATGATGTCCCCACTTTTTGGCGACAAATCGGAAAGTAAACTAACCACGTAAATGTGGAGCCACTTACTTTGGCATTAAATGCATGGATGTGTCACAGCCTGTCTTAACCCTGTCTCAGTCACCAGATTTCAACCCATCTGAACATTTATGGACAATTCTGGAGCACTGCCTGAGAAAGTGTTTTCCACCACCACCAAAACAAAAAGAGGTGGAATGTCTCATGGAAGAATGGTGTTGCATGGTGATCACTATCTAGAATTGCATATACGTGATTATTCTCATCAGTCATTTCGGGTAAGCAAACAGCAAACAGACTCTCTTAGCTGGTAGTCGGTGGAGCCGGAAGTGCAGGTTTTTGCTCGCATTCATCACCTGGCAAAGTGGCCAGAAATAAATGTACACGTTTTAGGAAATTGGATCTAAAGGGTTCACTCATTATCAGGCAGGGATTTGCATGAGGAAGTACTGGGAGGATAAGTCCTCTTTGATACTGGCTAATTTGCAGCTGGATTTGTACCCACAAAAACAGGTTCTTAAAATTAACAAAGTGGGGCGTGCTCTGAAAATGAATATATTTTGTGAAGGAAAGTACTATGTGTTATTTTTCATTGTCATTGGAGCTCTGCTTCTTCACTGGTAAGATAACTGGGCATCTTGACATTAGACATTAAACAATTTTAAGACATTAGCTAAAGCATATTTTTCCCTTCTCCCCACAAAGGACCATCTATGTGAACTCTTCATCTCCAATTATTTATATGTATAGGCTTGAAATCTTATTTCAGATACATTTCTAATTAAATGCACAAAACTGTTTTAATCTTGCTGACCACTTAAAACTCAAAAGCAGCATGAGGTAAATATTTGAACAGAAGACATTTCAACTTGACGAACAACATTAAGTTGAGCTCTACTGAAATGTTTGGTTTGATAGCCAATACGTTACAGTTTTTCCCAATCGTTTAAACACATTTCCTGAAACTATAGCTCAATTTCTCAAAGCTCTAAACACAAAACTGAAAAGAGTTACCCATTTTGGCAAAACTCCACAAATCTCTTGCAAAATGAAACACTGCACTCAAAACCATGTTCTGTCTTCTAAAAACGGATTCTTTCCACCAAAACGATACACACAGCTATCATATGAATATCTCTTACAGAGCATCAATTAAACACTGGTATGATAAATGTAAAACACTACCATCAAAATACTGTTTATATATGTTTTGGCTTCATGAGGCCATGTTACATATTCAAATGTATAAAATTGTGTAGAAATTGTTTAGGGTTTTTCTTTGTCTCGAAATAGGTTGCAATTTTATGGTACAGTATAAAGACTGTTTCCATATTGTAATACAATACTGTGAATATATCATATAAATATTGCATTGACACAATCATTGTATCAGAATAGGATACAATGCATATTTGTCTATCCAATGAGCTCCAATTGGGCTAAACTCACAACCCTGCTTCCCAGAGTCATACTGTAAACTTATAGTTACATGTAATACTGCAACATTGTTAGAGTTCTGAGAATACACAAATGTTATGTAATTGCATAACACTACAGTAAGAAAATGTTTAGACTGTCTTTCTGGGGATGTAATGATGAAATCAGTGCATACAAAAAGGTAAAGCAAATATTTATTTGTTACTATAAAATACAGTAAAATGTTCAGCTGACTGAACTGACAGCAAAAAAAAAGTTTTTTCGTAGGCCCACCATCGCATGCGATGTTCTCCCTGGCCAAGCAGTGGGCGAAAAAGCGTCTGGCGTGGCGGATCCACCCCTGGCATGCGTCTGCGTGGATGTCGTCACACGCCTCCTCCATTGCCTGGAGTAGGGCCACACGCTTGTGGGGGTTGCGGTCATTGCTGCGCACATGGTCACATTTCCCCCACGCAGGCCAGGGTCATTGACGATGGCACGGTTGCCAATGATGTTCCTCCCCCGCCGCCTGGTCCTGGTCAGGTTGAATCCTGCCTCATCAATGAATATGTATTCATGTGGAGCAGCACTGGCATCAAGTTCAAGCACTCTCTGAAAAAGAGAAAATTACCATATCAGACAATAGGCCTACATACAGGAACACTGAAGTGCATAGTGACCAGTTATAGGCCCACATACAGGACCAGCTATAGGCCTACATACAGGAACACTGAGGTGCATAGTGATATGTCTATACAGAGTACTGAAAGGATGTGGTCAGTTACAGTAACCTGCTGTACTCGCACATATTGGTAACGTAGTTCCTTCACTCTGTCAGCGTTGCGCTCAAATGGTACGCGATATATCTGTTTAATTCGAAGCTGGTGTTTCTTCAGGACATGATCTATTGTGGACAGGCTGACCTGGTCAATGTTTGGGAAGAGGACATTGTCTTGTATGACTTGGTCTTTACGTAATTTCCCTCAGTGTAATGGCATTATTAGCCAACACCATGTTGATTATGGTGGTTTCTTGCTCATCTGTAAATGTCCGGCCTCTGCTACCTCTTGCTGGTTGCCTTTCTATTCTGTGAAAAGTATATACAGTATAGGCTACACATATTTCATAATTGTAAGACAAAACAACATTACACTATACATATACATTTCTATAAGCACTGTAGGTATCCATAGAAACCATAAAGTTACATTACTGTAATTACTGTAGAGAGTATAGAAGACTACTGAAGTGGTTACCTACCTATTCTCATCTCTAAATGCCTGGACAACTGAGGCTACTGTGAAGTGGCTCAAATTTGGCTGGACTCGCTGCCCAGCTCCGGTCATTGTTAGGTCATGATTGAGTACATGGTCAACCAAAGTTGCGCGGATTTCATTAGAAATATTGTCTCGCCTCCCCCTTCCTCTTCCTCTTCCTCCTCCTCTTGCTCTCACTCTTCCTCTTCCTCTTCCTCTCTGCTCTCTGTGCTGCTCCATTTTTTCCCCCAACACAGTAGAGGTCACCTGAGGCCTCTTTTATGCTCTGACACACGATTTAAGTGTTTTGCCAATTGAGTTTGAACAGGTGAGAAGTGAGTGAGACCCATTGGGAATTAGGGTGTGGCATTTTGAAGGCCAGTGTTTTCCAGGTGAACAAAGTGTGCTAAATGATGAAATTTGTGGTTAGACTTTTGCTAAAATGTGATTTAGAATTGCTATCTGAGTGAAAACAATGGAATTGTGCTTAGAGTTTTGCAAACATGTGATTTAGAATTGCTATATGAGTGAAAACAATGTAATTGTGCTTAGAGTTTTGCAAACATGTGATTTAGAATTGCTATCTGAGTGAAAACAATAGAATTGTGCTTAGAGTTTAGCAGTCTGGAGTCTTGTTGTTGATACATCAAGTTTTCAGAATTGTGTGCATAGTTCCATTTTTTGTGTGTATACAATGGAGAAAAACTGTAACATGCTACATGAAAGGCTGATAGTTTTTCTGTGCGGGTTTACATTACATGGAATTTGGCATTATTCTTATCCAAAGCAACTTACAAGATGTGCATTTATACATGGTAAGATCAATCATTGTTCATGCAAGAGATCAGCATAATAATACAGCAATAGACATCATTGTTGGCAGCTGTATACCGTGCCTGTAACACAGGGAAATAAAAGGTTAGTAGAATGTTTTTACAGTTTCCCCTAGCAGCTTGATAAGCCAGCACCAGTGATTTAAGCTTGATACGTGCTGCAATAGGGAGCCAGTGCAGAGAGGTGAGTAGTGGGGTGACGTGTGAATTGGGGTTGGTTGAAGACTAACCATGCAGTGGTATTCTGCACTAGTTACAGGGGCTTGATGGCACAGGCTGGTAAGCCTGCCAGCAAGGAATTGTACTAGTCCAGATGTGAGATGATCAAGGCCTGGACCAGGAGTTGTGTCTCTCAGGTGAGGAATGGACGAATTCTCCAGATGTTGTGGAGGGAGAATCGGCATGTCTGGGTGATTGCTGTGATGTGGCCTGAGAAGCACAGCTGGTCACTCCAAGGCTCCTGGCAGCCTGGGACGGAGACACTATGGAGCCTTCCATGGTGATTGAAGCATCAATCATCAGGGAGCACTTCGCTGGGAGGAAGAGCAGCTCTGTCTTCCCCAGGTTCAGCTTCAGGGGGTGAATGGACATCCAAGCAGAGATGTCTGCCAGGCATACAGAGATAACGGAACCACGTGATTTACTATACAGTGAGAATAGGACGGGGCCTAGCACGAGCCCTGCGGGACTCCGGTAAACAGGGTGTGGGGAAAGGAGAGAGATCCTCTCCTGGCCACATGGTAGGATTGGTCAACCAGGTATGATTCAAACCATGCCAGTGCAGATCCAGAGATTCCCATCTCGGCAAGACATGAGAGCAGGATTGGTGGTGAAATGAGGACAGGAGGACTGGACCCAAGTGCAGAGATGAGGCAGGAGGCAGGAATACAAAAACAAACTTGATTTTAATTCAAACACTGAAGAAATAAACCAAACAAAATATACAATAAAACACTGAAGAAATTAAACAAAAACAAAGCTCTACAAAACGCTGAATAAATCGCTAAGGATCAAAAATGAAATTGCTGGACAAACACTGTAGCAAGCAAACATGAAGAACAACCATTCAAGACAGAGCAAAGTTAACAGAAATGAAATAATGAATGAAATAAGACACAGGTGAAATTACTAAGACAATTATACACTCAGACAATCAGGTGAAATAAGACACAGGTAGAATCACTCCAGACAATGAAACAATAATACAATCAGGGAACACTTTAAGAGTCCAATACTGCCCTCTGGTTGCGAACAGCTGGGTTTGTCGCCACCCCAGAAGCAGAGATGATATGGCTAAGGAACGGACTTCTGGTTGAAAGAAGTGACACTTCTTCAGCTTCAGTTTTAAATTGTGTTGCTGTATCCTCTCAGGCACCATGTAAATATTACACAGTACATTATCTTGCAGTTGCAGTTAATTCATTTTTACTGCATTTATATTGACAGCTCATTTTTTATTAATTTTTTAATGTTCACCTTACTGTGACAGCACAGTCTTAGTTTTGTAAGTCGCTCTGGATAAGAGCATCTGCTAAATGCCTAAAATGTTTTGCCTTAGCTTGCGAAGAGCACACAATGAGACTTGCTTTCACTACAATAACATTGATTAATGTGGTTAATGGATGTAATTGGAGGGGATCTTGTGACAATACTAAACTAATCAAAACTAACATGCATGTGTATCCTCCTGAAACTGAAGCCCCAAATGTCACGTTTCTTGTATATACAAAAAAATGATATATATTAACTAGTATTAATTTATTGTTTGTACAATTCCACCAATGATGACCAGAACGACTTACAAGATGTGCATAAATACATGGTAGGAACAATCATAGTTGGTGCAAGCGATCAGTGCAGTAATACAGCGATAGACATCATTGCAGGCAACTGCGTACAATACCTGTAGCACTAGGAAGGAAAAGGTTAGTCATTTAAAAAAATAAATGGAGTAAGGAGGGATATAAAGTGTTGAACAAGTAGGCAATGGTGATGACAATTAGCTAGATGGACAGAGTTCAGTGGCAGTCTGAAAAGGAGTCTGAAAAGGTGGGTCTTGAGTCTCTTGCGGAAGATCACAAGTGATTCCACGGTCCTGACCAATTGCGGAGGTCAGTTGGTCATAACACTAGTCAAATAAAATGTGAAAAAGCCAAACAAACAGACAATGCTGTCAATGTTGTGCTCTACATTTAACTCATCATCATACAAATATGACATCTCACTCTCCATCCATGCACCTCATCCAGGTCTTGAATGTGCCTTTTAAAATCCCACAAAAATTGAATGCTATAGGTCTAGTTATGGTATATTAGGGCCCGGGGGAGCCCAGCTTTCCGATGTGAGTGCCGTAAGATATTTACTATTTACAGTGAGCCAGGACTTTAATGTAGTGTATCACCCAATACATGGTCCATGTGTGTTGTTTGCTACAAATTGCCACTTACTCCCTTGTCACCTGTCACACAGTACTAGCTAATTTTTAATAAACTACTCTCCTGTTTCAAAAATGTCTGTTTGGCAGTGGGAAGCCGTCCATCCCGAGATGCGTAATTGAGGATAGGGTGTTGCCACAGAGGTATGTATTACAGTCATTTGGCACCTCTTGGACTCATATTTGATTATTCTTTGTACAATCACACCAATGATAATGTTAACCATTGTTTTGTTTCCTTTCAAGTAAAATATTAATTTTTGTATGAAAATGTGCAAAATAATTATTTCCCTGGCAGAGTACATTACCAGCAGCCCAGCATCTTGAAACCACTGTAAGTAAACAAATCACTCTCATGTAACAATGCACATTCTGCTTTTGCCTGGTATCCAAAATTCCATTATTAGTTGGCATAATCAAGAAAACTGATTTGGGTGTTCAAGTGCAGGCTTGATGCATTGCTGGATGTTCTCTAGGCTGTAGGTAAATAATGAGCCGAGATAGGCTGAATGACATGTTCTCATCATTATGTATTCTTTTAAAGATGTTTTTAATGCTTTTCCCCATTTTTCTCCCAATTCGGAATACCCAATTGTATTCTAAGCCGTGCTTGCTGCAACCTCCGCTGTCAATTTGTCAACAGTGTAGACAAGCATGTGCACAGTCTACAAGTTAAGCTTGCACAAAGACACTTTGTGCCCAGCTTTATACCGGCAGACTGTGTGTAGCATCAGTCACTGGGGTGCGACTGGTCACGAGACAACATGGCTGACTGAATCCCTCCATCCCTTGGCTACCACCTATTATACTTTGCTCTGTGGGGCTGCTGGCCACAGTCAGCACTGGATTCAATACTGTGGGGCTTATCCACACACTAGAACACTGCCTTAACAGTGGCATCCCAGCACCCCCTGTCACTATGTAATCTTATGTTCTTAAATTAAGATGTCTTCATGTAAACATATCACTGCTCTCAGTGTCGTGGAAAGACGTGGCTAGAAGAGGCCCTACGTATGTCCAAGCTGCAGTTAATTTGTAGTGTGTGTTTGCTCACTATAAATGAAATAAATACAATAAAAAAATTAAAAAAACACTTTTCCCTCCTTACAGGTGTTACAGGTACGGTTTGTAGCTGCCAATGGTTATGTCTATTACTGTATCACAACACTGATCTCTGGCGCGGACTATGACTAATCTTACCATGTATTAATGCACAAAAATTGTTTCTGATTTTATCCCATTTTGGTAGCCAATTACATCTGCTATTTTCAAGTTAATCCCCGCCCCTTGTAATGTGAGTTTGCTGCCGTAGCCCTGTGATCGGTAGTGATGAAGGCGAAGTATCGTCTCCTCCGAGACGGCACTCGCCAGGCCGTCAACCGTAACCTGGTACTCCAGAGCCACTCCTGTGTGCAGGGAACATCCTGTCTGCTTCCCTCCCTGGGGCGGACAGCCAATCGCCGCCCCCGGTGGCACTCCCGGCCAGAGCCGACTCTGGCGCGACGGGGAATCGAACCCCGGTCGCTGTGGCCAGCGTTGAACGTTGTAACCACTGGACCACGCGGGAGACCCCTTATTAATGCACATTTTGTAAGTCGCTCTGGATAAGAGCGTGTGCTAAATGCCTAAAATGTCAAATGTAAAATGAATAATACATTTGCGTGCATATAAGCAGCAATATCTAGTATTACTTATATGCTCAGCATGTACACGTACTCACTGATATCATCTAATCATCTCTGACATTTCCCAGGAGGACTGATGTGTTGGCAGTCACCCCATGGTTGGCGCCTATTGTCTGGGAAGGAACCTTTGAAGCTGAAATCATTGACAATATGTACAAGTACCTGAACCTTACCATTGCAACCACTGTGTTTGCTGTTGGAAAGTACATAAAACATTTATTTACTATGAAACCTATTCAGTAATATGTTTGAATACCATGACTGGACTCTGACTTAAGATACTCTTATTTCCTGGTAGATACACCCGTTTTCTGCGTGATTTCCTGGAAACAGCTGAGCAGCACTACATGGTGGGGTTCAAAGTGCACTACTATATCTTCACTGACCAGCCCAAGGAAGTGCCTGAAGTCGCTCTTGCTCCTGGAAGGGAACTCAGTGTCATCCTGGTGCCCAAGTTCAACCGCTGGCAGGAGATCTCCTTACGGAGGATGGAGATAATTCAGACCGCCATCGAGGAGCGGATCCATAAAGAGGCTGACTACATCTACTGTCTGGACGTGGACATGAAGTTCCACAACCGCTGGGGGCCAGAGGTGCTGGGCTCATTAGTTGCAGCATTACACCCATGGTTTTACCACTCTAACCGTGAGATCTTCACTTATGAGCGACGTCCGTCCTCCACAGCCTACATCCCAATAGAACAGGGGGATTTTTATTACATGGCGGCTGCGTTTGGGGGCCGCATTGAGGATGTACACAAACTGACCAAAACTTGCCGTGAGAATCTAGAGGTGGACAAAAGCATTGACTTGGAGGCTGTCTGGCAGGAAGAAAGTCACTTCAACTGGTATCTTCTGTACAGGAAGCCAACCAAGTTGCTCTCTCCAGAGTACATGTGGGATGACTTCAAGAAAGGCCAGCCATCAGAGATAAAGATCATCCGTTTCTCAGCCATTATCAAGAACAATGCTGAAGTGCGCGAATACGCGTAACTTCTCAGTATAGCATGGACGTTCAGGGAGAACATAAAGATTTAAACTTTTTATAGAAAGACTTTACAGATTTGTTATTTTCTTCTTTTATGATGGTCAGCTTAAATTAAAATGTGCAAACCTTTTAAATTTTAAAGGAGGTGGCTCGTGAAAATCAACAATTTGTAAATAATTATGTGAAATCTAAATACATGGAAAACAGAAGAACAATTACCCTTTCTTTGTAAATTTAACTAATGACGGGAAATACTTCAGTTATCTTGCCAAACATTTTCACCTCAAAGGCCTCTCTGCGATTTTTTTAAATTAAACTTCCCAATCTTTTCCTGCGTTGAGTTGCATTATTAGACACACATTTTAATACATATCTGTGATTTGTCCTGTGATTTGCCATTTTAAGCATTTAGCAGACACTCTTATCCGTAGCGACCTAGCAGTTAGCTTTTTTGGATAAAAGCGTCGACATTAAAAAAACAAAACTTCCCAATCTTTTCCTGCGTTGAGTTGCATTATTAGACACACATTTTAATACATATCTGTGATTTGTCCTGTGATTTGACATTTTAAGCATTTAGCAGACACTCTTATCCGGAGCGACTTAGCAGTTAGCTTTTTTGGATAAAAGCATCTGCTAAATAGAATATATTATATTATAATGCACATTTATTTTTTATGATTAACATTTTTATTGGGTTTTCGAGATAAAACAGACGCACAAGCACAATTCAAATATCTTGAGGTTGGACAACCATCAGCATTGAGAGACACTTGCACATGAAAATAATAATAATAATAATAATAATGACAACAACAATAGTAAAAGACGAGGACAGAACAGAGTAAACAGATCAACACCGGAAAAATAATAATAAACACACAAGACAAAAAACAATACTATAACATACTATTATACTCAGCAATGTCCACAACAGTGACAATAATGATGAGACACTACAGGCTAAACCAGGTCTACAGGAAAAAAGAAAAATAAAGAGAAAAGAAAATTGAGAGTTGACACCCCAGGTCCCTGGGCCCCACCCAGCTCAAAACCCTAGCCCGGCCCTCCAATATTAGTAAAGTATTTCTCCCATTTCAAATAGAAACCCTCCACTCTATTCATGTGTCTGAATGATAGGCCCTCAAGCGCAGCTAATCTACCAAGCTGGGTGTGCCACAGATTCACAGCAGGGGCAGAATGGGCCCTCCATTCTAAAATAATGAGCTTACACCCCAACATCAGTGCTGTGTGCACCCAATCCGCGTCATGGGATGGAAGGTCCTCTAGGGACGAGGGGTCCCCAAGGATGTATAGCGTGGGGGAGAAAGGCACATCACGCCCCATGATTCGCTTAACATTGTCGTGAATCTCGTGCCAGAAGTCTTGTATTTTAGGACAGCTCCACAACATGTGAGCCAATGTGCCCTTCCCACCCAGGCATCTCCAGCATTCTGGGGTTTGTGTTAACTTGACCCTATATAGTTTGGATGGAGTCCAATAAATTCTGTTCAGAATCTTGAATTTGATGAACCTGGTTTTCAGGTCCCTGGACATTTTTTTAAAGTTTCGCAAAATCCTGCTCCACTCCCTCTCTGTGAATGACACATTAAGGTCCGCCTCCCAGATTAGTCTAAGGGTGGACAAGCCCTTTGCTGAGCATTTCAGAAGCATTGAGTAATAGAGTGAGGCCTCATGTCCTTCGCCAAAGACCTCAATTATTTGTGTCAGGATGTCTGCACTAGGGGGAGGTGTTGAGAGAGATCCAAAGGTTTGGAGCAATAGGTGTCTGAGCTGCAAGTATTTCCAGAACTGATGCTGGGGCAGGTGATATTGAGCCTTCAGATCATTAAAGGACTTAAACGTACCTCCGTCATACAAGTCCCCAAGGACCACAATTCCCCTGTCAACCCATGACCTCCAAAGGAATGGTGACTTCCCTATACACAGTTCAGGGTTATGCCTTAAGGAGGCCAAGAGGTGAAGGTGAGGGTTGAATTGAAACATGAAAGCCACCCTCCTCCATACCCACTGCATGTGTGAGAGGATAGGGTGGGTCTGTGCATCCGGCGAGAGCTTGATGGAAATATAAAGCATAGGGGAGAGCGGGCTGCAGAGAGGACTCTCAAGATTGAACCACGTTGGGGCTCTCTCAGGAGGCAGGGTCCAATTCACCATATGCCTAAGGCTGAAGGCGTAGTGATAGAACAACAATACATTACATTTACATTTTAGGCATTTAGCAGACGCTCTTATCCAGAGCGACTTACACAGTTTACATTTCTTTACATACAATCCCTTTATACAGCTGGATATTTTACTGAAGCAATTCAGGTTAAGTACATTGCTCAAGGGTACAACAGCAGTGCCCTACCTGGGAATTGAACCTGCAACCTCTGAGTTACAAGCCCAGCTCCCTAACCATTACACTACACTGCCAGCCAAACAACAAGTTTGGAACACCCAGTCCGCCCTGATCCACAGGTCTCTGTAATTTTCTCAGATTCAATCTGGGGCATTTATGATTCCAGAGAAATGTATTACATAGTCTCTCAAACTTCTTAAAATATTTGAGGGGAATATTTATCGGAAGTGCCTGCAGTAGGTAATTCAATTTGGGGGCACAATTCATTTTTAGCATGTTGGGCCTCTCCCAGAGAGATAGGAATAAGGGAGACCACCGGTCTATATCAGTCTTAAATGTATCCAAAAGGGGTTCAAAATGAACACCAATCAGGTCAGGTAGCAGTGGGGGAAAGGTATTTGATGCCTGACCTTGGCTAAGTAAAGTCTCCAGGCTAAAATAGGGTCTTTGGACAATAGGGTGTCAGAGGGACTGCCTCTGATTTGGCCCAATTCACTTATTATTATATATCCAGATAATTTAGAAAACCGATTGATGGTTTTAAAAAGAGAAGGGAGAGAGCGTTCTGGTTCAGTTATAAAGACAAGAGTGTCATCCGCATAAACTAAATGACAATATTTTTATTTGGAATTTGGGAGAAATGTTGTCAGTAGTTTATAGAATAAATCAAAAATGTTCATTTTTACTCAAACACATCATTTTGCAGTGGTCTCTTAATTTTTCCAGAGCTGTATATAAAGCCGGAATCCACAAAATATATGTAAATACACCTGAATAAGCACATAGCCTGTCTGTTGAAGCATGCATTCTGACTTTTGTGTTAAAGCGGGGCAATATATTGCAGGGAAAGCAGACTTTATCAATGGCTCAAGTCAGTAAAAAACAACTGCCCTTCGCTACACCCTATTAGCTGAACAGTGATGAAATAAGGAAAGCTAGAAGTTTCCCATGAGTAAGCCCATGCGTTTTTCACCACCTCTGTCAGAAACCTGCAGCTCCATCCTCCAACCCCAAGAGGTCGATGGAGGACTTTCTGAAGCTACTTGTTAAGCAATCAACACATTACGATCTCAAGTAATCATTCAATTACCACAAATTAGGTGTGTATTGCAGTGTAGTAGACTAGTCAGCAGTTGGTGCTGCACACACCCACATCCAATCATACTGATTGATTTGTAAGTAGGCTACTGCTTTCAATTGTGAAACTATGTGTTGACATTTCTGTAGGACATATCATGACCATCCTTGAGCATAGAAACTGAATTATCATTCGACTTGACATTTGATGAAGAAGAATGACATGGGCGTATTGAAGACATATGTCAATCATACAGCATGCGCTGAGTTGGATGTGGTTGCATTTCAGAACAAATTATTAATGTGTTTACTGGGGCTTTTTTAATGTTACCATGACCACCTGCATTATTGCCAGGAGCTGCCTCACATTTACACAAAAATGGCAAAAACAAAAATCCCCCCCAAAATTGAATACTAGACTTTAAACACTATTTTCGTCACATGCCTGTAGTGACCTAGGCTAGTTGTGGAAAATCAGTCAGATAATGGGCAGGCTTCAAAGACGTGAGCATAGTTGGCGGCCATTAATCAGTCTATCTGGGACAGACATAAACTCGTCTGTCCTTTGTTTGGTACTCTGGGAAGGCAGGTATCTCTTTTGCGATGATATGCATATTTCTGCACTGGCATTTACCATGTGGTAACGATGTTTGTGTCTGTGCGTGATGTGTCTGTGTGTGAGTTAGCTTTAAAAGTGACTGAATACTGTATTATAAACCAATAAATTACAGTATTTGATAAGTGTCACTTTGCCATACAAACCACACCAAAGTGGCATCTATTGCCAGCGGCTCTGACTGTTATAAAACACGACCAGACAGGTAGGGCTGGCGTCTCTGACTGGAGCCCTGCCTGTATTCCAAATGCAAGTTTAGCTAACATTAGCTATGCTAAGCAGAATTTTACAGTTTGAAAATCACCTTGGCAGCTAGCAAGCTAAATGTGCATTCACCAGCACCAAAGACCCTGCTACGATATATAGGGGAATGTTTCTACATAATTTTAAAAATAAAATGAGTATGCAGTCAGAACTTCTGAACATCTTCAATCATTTGCCAATATACATAACCTGAGTGAGTTACTTTGCAATTCTGTTAGGTAAAAATTGCAAAGTGTCGCAAGTGACCAGTTATTTTGGGTTTTGACCAGTTAAGTCCTAAGGGTAACCAGTTGCCCTGTGAAACGTTAGAGATAATGGAAAAGTGTCGCAGGTGACCAGTTGAAATTGAGCTTTTGCCTGTTTTTGAGAAATAAAAATACTTCCTGTACATGCTATATGCCTAGGTCAGCATCAGGCATGTGGCAAAAATAGTGTTTAAAGTGTAGTATTGAATTTTTGTTTTTGTTTTTTAAATGTTTGTGTAAATATGAGGCAGCTCCTAGCAATAATGCAGGTGGTCATGGTAACATTAAAAAAGCCCCAGTAACCACATTAATAATTTGTCTGCAATGCAACCACATGCAACTAAGCGCATGCTGTATGATTGTCATATATACTCGATACACCCATGCCATTCTTCATCAACAGGATTTGGTAGCTAAATTTGGTCAATGATAATTCAGTTTCTTTGCTTTGAGGATGGGCATGATATGTCCTACAAAAGTGTCAACAGATATTTGCACAATTGAAAGCAGTAGCCTACTTACAAATCAATCACTATGATTACGTGTGGATGTGCGCAGAGCCAACTTCTGACTAGTCTGCGACACTGCAATATGCACCCCATTTGTAGTAATTGACTGATTACTTCAGTCGTAATGCGTTGATTGCTTAACAAGTATCATCAGAGAGTCTTCCATTTACCTCTTGGTGTTGGAGGATGGAGCTGCAGGTTTCTGACAGAGGTGGTGAAAAACGCATGCCCTTACTCATGGGAAACTTCTAGCTTCGCTTATTTTATAGGTGGAGAGGTGAGTTGAGTACAGAGTCCAGCTTCAAACCACAGGCCGTGTAGGTGTAAGTTGTCAGCTGACATACACTACCGGTCAAAGGTTGTAGAACACCCCCATTTTCCAGTTTTTACTGAAATTTAAGCAGTTCAAGTCCAGTGAATAATCTGAAATGGTACAAAGGTTAAAAAAAAAGTTTAAGTTACCAACTGTTCTAAAACGTTTGACCGGTAGTGTATATATTTTTAACTTTTTAATTTTTTAATTATTATTTATTTAAGATTTTTTCCAGATTTTCTCCCAATTTAGTGCCCAATTACACCCTCTATTTATTTAGATAAATACAGATACACGGGATACATGCCGTGAGAGGCAGAAGGCACCCTGAGCAACATTTCACACCCGAGCAAATTTTGCCATGACACCGGCAACCTTGAATGAAGCACCAGTGCTGGGGATGTGATAATGACATGGTTATCTCAAGGCACCCTGCAAATTCCACTGCATGTTGTACTTGTATAATTGTGTATGTTACAAATAAAGTTGAACTTGAACTTGAATATGACTGTCGTCTGCACAAACACATTTTAACATACACAAACTCCGTGATTTTCCATGCCCACAACCTTTGTTACTTCCCTGAGTAATTTTCCATCTCCGTCTAGGTATTAGTATCGATTACAGGCAGTCCCCGGGTTATGAACAAGATCAATTCTTAAGTCTGTCTTTAAGGCGAATTTGTATGTAAGTCGGAACAGGTACATACAATTCGTATTAATCGTCACTTAGTCAAATGTTTGTCTTAGTGTAGTATTTATTTTACCTTTCTGTGCATATAAAACACTTAAGAAAAACTTCCAAATACAAAAAAACATCTTAAACATAACATTCAGTACATAATACTGTAATAATAACAATACTGTAATATTAATAATAATAATAATAATAATAATAATAATAATAATAATACAGTAATAATAAAAGTAACTATGTACATACAGTACTGTACTGTAAAAAAACATTAAAGAAAGGCTTCGAGCCCTTTCTTGCACTAAATAAAGGCTAATAGGCATATTACACTGATTTTGGTCTTCTATCCAAATTATCAATAGCTTTTCCATCTCAATAATTAAACCACTGCGTGGCTTGGTAATAATCATGGCATTCATCAGGGCATGGCCTTTCATATGCTCCATTATTCTCCCTTTGTCTTTTAAAATTGTTTGTTAAAAACTGATCATTGACCGGCTGTAGCCTAATGCTTTCCCAATGGCTGATGGCGTTTCACCTCTCTCCGATCTCTTTATTATTTCAACTTTACTTTCCATGGTGATTGTTTTCCTTTTCTTTGATGCATCACCATCACTTGCATCGGATTTACACTTTGGAGGCATCGTTGTAAGGGTAAGAGAAAAACGGGACTGTGATCTGACTTAAAATAACGGACGGTGATCTCTGTTCCTTGAGCCGACGAACCGCTGAAACCGCGCAATGTTTTCATGAGCATCACAAAGTAGTGCGTGTAACCTGCAATCTTTCAAATCTTAGAATGTAATTCATGTACACCTTTAAATGTTTTAATGTCTTTAACATGAAAACAAAACAAAAAAAGTTTTGTATTTGTATAGTTTATAACAGTCCAAAGTTACACAATACAACTATACATTCCCAAACTTCATTCAAGTCCTAGACGATGGCTGAGAAATGCTTAAGTTTGATCTGTGATACCTGTTCAGGTGACTTTCTTCTTGCCAGATAGCCAGGTTATTTATTTTGTCCACGTCAAGTTTTGGTCACTTTGAGTACATCCTGAATATGGCCCCCACACATAGCCCTTGAATAATAAAAATCCCCCTGGCCCATTGTATTACTGCAACCAACGAGTCCAGCACCAAAAATTACAAATAATTAAGTGATCAAAAACCTGCTTTGATGTGTACCATGTTCTGGTTACAGTGGGCGTATCTGCCCCCACTCCCTCTTCATATTTACACAAACAGTGGTATTCACCTGGATCTGGAAAGATGTTCATACTAATTTTTTTAATAAAGTTACCTACTGGTTTCACTGATGTGAAATTGCTGTTATGCTCCTCACATGCAGGAATACAGCCTTGTGCAACTCATTATGAATAGATTTACAAAGTGTAGTTTTCTTTAAGAATTCGTTTCTGATTTGATCAAATTTTCTCCCAATTTAGTAGCCAATTACACCCTCTCTTTTTCATGTCAGTCCCCCCCTCGTATTGTGAGTTTGCTGCCGTAGCCCTGTGACTGGCAGTGACATGGGCAAAGTATCGTCTCCTCCGAGACGGCACTCGCCAGGCTGTCGACTGTAACTCCGGTACTCCAGAGTCACTCCTGTATGCAGCAAACTTCATGTCGATTTCCCTGCCCCTGTATCTATGTATCTACCAGGAAATAAGAGTATCTTAAATCAGAATTTAGTCAGGTATTCAGACATTTTTCTCAATTCAGCACATCTTGGCAAATATTTATTTTTTAAATCTGTCAGTCAAACACATGTATGCATTTAAAATAACACAAATAAAGAATGCAATTAGTTGCAGTTGGTTGACTGTTATAAACAAATATAAATCTGAAACACAAGCTTCCTTCAATCAGCCTATAGATGAATATGAGAATGGTCAAGGCAAACTGAATTATCAAGTGGACTAACAGGTTTCTCTACCTCAAAGAATATATTACCGTTGATGTAAAACCGCATGACAGAAAAACACAGCGCAGCGTAGCTATAAATAAGGATAAGACATTATATTTTAGGCATTTAGCAGACACTCTTACCAAGAGCGACTTATAAAACTAAGACTGTGATGTCACAGTAAGGTCAACAACAAGAAATGAATTGTCAATATAAATGCATTGACCAGATAGATGGTTAATGTTACAAATGAATTAACTGCAGCTCCCCAAAGATAATGTAGCCCTAATATTGACAGAGTTTGTTCAGTGTACGATGAAGTGGCTATTGAAGCTTGCCAAAACAGGAACAAATTCAGTTGTTGGCAAAAAGCCCAGAAAAGATAAACACATCGCGTGTGCATGCATGGTATGCCTGTTACAGTGGCGCCTTAAGGACGATCAACGTCAGCCATGATTGTCTTTCTCAGAGAAGAATTGTCTTACATTTGCTGTGACAAATTACCAGACACGAGCCCTGCAGGTATGATCATCACTAAGCTATGGGGCTTAACCTAGTTTCCACCCTGCCACTCCACATTAGCACCTGCAACATGACGAGTGAATTTCCTGATGTTGCTGTTTGGAAAGCCCTGCCATTGTACTGCCCATCCCTTCTCTGGCTTGCTGACAACGGCAGAAGGTGAAATGTGAGTGAAGCTTTTTGATGTTGAAATGAATAGAAATTCCTGGTAACTTGCAATGGATGCTTTTAGATCATCGCCTCGCCACCTGCATACAATTGATCTGCTCTCATTCCTGCCCTCATCTTATTGGCACATACCCAACTACAGGCCAAAATAAAGGAATCACCAACTTGGGCCACTGTGCACCATCAGAACAGCTTCAGTGCACCTTGGCATAGATTCTACAAGTGTATGGAACTCTATTGGAGGGTTGCAACACCATTCTTCCATGAGTCATTCAATCACTTGGTGTTTTGTTGACGGTGGTAGAAAATGCTTTCCCAGGCACTGCTCCAGAATCTCCCATAAGTGTTCAGTTGGGTTCAGTTGAGATCTGGTGACTGAGGCAGCCATGGTATATGGTTTACATTTTTTTCAAGCTCATCAAGCCATTCAGTGACCACTCATGCCCTGTGGATGAGGGCATTGTCATTCTGGAAGAAACCACTTCCATACGGATAGGAATGCTTCACCATAGAATTAGTATTTTTATTTGTATGTATTGGCATTTACATTGTCCTCTGAGGGATTGAGTGGAGCTAAACCATGCCAGGAAAATGCACCCCACACCATAACAGAGCTGCCAGAACCCTTACATTTCTCCAGTGTTTCCTTTATTTTTGAAGTTACCCGTACATCACACTGAATGGTAGCTGATTTAACTGGAACCAGATTGGGGTTCTCTGGATTGCATTATTCTAGCTATAATTGGTTCGGTTGTATTTCTCATATTTTTCTGTCTTTTTTCATACTGATTAAAATATTTCAGCAGCATACAGCAGCTGGTTTTCAAGAAATTCAAGAATTCAAGAAATTGATAGGCACCGATGATGGTTTTGAAGGAAAACTGTATTATTGGATCATTACATATTCAGAGCCTATACTTGCATTTTAGTTGGACAAGGGAATCTTGTTTCAGAAATCTTTCAGCTTGTGATGACTAAACATATCTCAAATACACTGAAGGCAGGGTTTGTTCATTTTTTTACTGATGAAAATTTGGCATTAAATAGCCCTCGTATACTATTAAATATGAAAAGTTTTGTTGAGAAAATATGCTTCATGTATTTTATGGGCTCATGCACACCATGTCTGTTAAGTTATTGTATATTTGTAAATGTTTTGTTGCATTTTGGTTTCCCTGAACTGTTTTTGACACCTGCAAATGCAGTTCTTTGTAACATGAGGGCTGTTTTGTAGTGTACCACCTGACCGGTCCAAAACATTTGAAACACACTGAGCCTTTCAGAGGCTGGAAAAAAGCAACATTGGAGCACCTGTCACTGTTTAGCATGTGTGCCATCAGAGATGGGCAGTATTTCTGTTACTTGTATTTCAATTACTTTTGAGTATTTTGTAATCTGTATTTGACAGGGCTGAAAAAATTCAAATGTAATTTATAACAAGATACTTTAGGGTAGATTAATTTTGTATTTTCAAAATACTCAAAATACTTTATCCATGATTCAAAGAACATAAAAAAAGAACAACAGTACACTTAGACACACTCACACAGTGATTTTTAGACCCGCTCTCTGTCGGTTGGACAAGGCAGTGAATGCATGCACACGTGGATGCATGCATGTATCTGGTCGCAGGAAGCTATTGAGAATTTGGCGCTTGTTTTCACACAAGCCTACTCACAGTATTCTAAGTGGCGTTTTGAGAAATTGTGTTCGTAACTAATTTCAGTTAGTGTGTTCAATACTTTTTTCCTATGTCATTCCACTTTATTACACATAACCTTATTTACATATGGACTTTAATGTTTAGATTTTTTGTCTGGATTTCTTGAGTTAATACCAAAGTCTGGTGCAAATTTCACTTGAATGGCCTCATTGGAAATACATTTACTGGGAAAAATGTTGATGTGTTCAATACTTATTTCCCCCATTGTATGTGTCTGTGAGTGTAATTGTGTTTGTATACTTGGCAGGTGGGCTACACAAATTTGATTAAGAGACCCATGTGGCTGAACAAGGTTGCTGAGAACCTGCAATGTGCGCAGTACTCCACTGTGTGCCACTTTGCCTTTGACATCAAGCTCATCTTTACAACTGCACCTCAGTCAACAAGGTGAGACTCTGCAAAGCCTTATCAGACCCCATGGGCATTCCCTGTTTGCATTTTATTTTTCATTTGAATTTGACATTACTGTTCAATAACTCCCCCCCCCAGGAGAATAAAGTTGGAAGAACGGATTCTGAACTCTACAATTTATTCAAGGAGAAATTTCATGAAGTCTTCAATGTCCAAGAGTAACTCCTTAAGAGTAAATTTTCAGTTATACTCTTGCTGAGACAGAATTGTATTTTTTAAACTTATATTTCTTTTCATGTGTGAATGTATTTTTATATTGTACCCTGTAATATGCTAATCTGTTCACAGCCAAAAGGTTTGGGTGAGTATTTAGGGATGAGTAAACTGTGGGAAAATACACTTGTGTCTTGGTTCAGTGTTTTATTTTGTTCAGGGTGAATGCAGTGCTTGCTAACTGAATGTGAACACGATTAATAATTAGTTTAACAATGAATCAAGTAAGAGTAAGAGTAGAATCAAGTAGATGTTGTAATACATAAAAAGTTCACCAGAGGGTACTCTGTGCCACACAATTTCAAACATACCAGTAGTTGACATTCTACACACAATTTGGTAGAATATACCAGTAAAGGTAGCTCCTAGTGTGTGAGAAAAAATAAACATAAAGGCATAGACAAGTTTGCTAAAGCGCTGCTAATTTTAATTTATGACACACCTCGATTGAAGATGTTCTGAAGTTTTGGCTGCATACTCATTTTATTTAAAAAATAATGTGGAAGGATTCCCCTATATATTGTAACAAGTGGCAGCTAGCCTAGCCACAGAAATGCTAGCTGCCCTCCATTGTAATTTGTGCGTAACATGCTAGGTGGCTAACAGTAACCTAGGAAACTGTAACATGTCCCAGAGGCTCTTGCGGTCAGCCAGATGTAAGATTGTTAGCTAGTTATGTTGATAATGATGTAAATGTTCTAATGTGAGAAACCACATATGATTCGAATGAAAGCTCCTTTTCCCCTGTTGCGAGTGAGGTTTAGATGTGTATATGTGAGGACCGACCGTCATTATGGGTGTATGCGTTGCGAATGGCCCCCATGTGATTCTGATGCATTGGTTGTACTTCCCATGTGCTACACGCTTTATTGTAATTAAGAAGTAGTACTGAAAGCAAAGACTCTCGACTCTCGACTCTCGACTCTCGACTCTCGACTCTCGACTCTCGACTCTCGACTCTCGACTCTCGACTCTCGACTCTCGACTCTCGGTGTCCACCGCTACAATATTGTAGCAGGATCTTTGGTGCTGGTCAATCCATCCCCTTCAGAAAGCCCTCCATCAACCTCTTGGTGTTGGAGGACGGAGCTTATGTGTTTATTAGGGCATATTTATGTACATTTTGTGGATTCTGGCTTTATATATGTCCTGTTCATAGGTGGAGAGTTCTGAGTACAGAACAAGTTCCAGCTTCAAACCACAAGCCCTGGGTGTGTAGGTGGAAGTTCTCAGCTGACATATTGTTTTATAACATTACTTACAATACAATACAATCATTTTTATCCAAAGCAACTTACAGAAAGTGAATTCCGCTCGAGTAGATGAACAACCACTAGATGCTACAATGTCTAAGCACATCATTTGTCAAGTAAGACGCATAAACAACACAAGTGCTAATTACAAGGATTATTATAATTATTTTGTATTTAATCTTTTTATTTTAATATAGGGATGGGTTGGTTAAGCTCTGAGCTGCAGTCTAAAGAGGTGTGTTTTCAGCCTGCAGTGGAAGATTGGCAGCGATTTGGCTATCCTGACATCAGTTAATTCCACCATAGTGGTGCCAGGGCAGAGTAGAGTCATGACCGGGATGAGAGACCATTGGTCACTCGGCATGAGGGAGTAGCCAATCGCCTAGAGGCAGCAGAAGTGCAGTGGTCTGGTCTGGGGTATAGGGTTTTACCATGGCTGAGAGGTAGGGAGGCCAGCACCAGTGTCTTAAATCTGATGCAAGCAGCCACAGGGAGACAGTGAAGGGTGCAGAGGAGTGGGTCGGTGTGGGAAAACGAGCAGATGCTCTCATCCACACAATACTACATTCACCAGAGAGAAAAGTGATCGATTAAAATTACATTTGTTATCAGTTCCACTCTGTGGTATTATTTTACACTGGCACAGGCAATCGCTCCCTAAAATGACACAGAATGACATGGGATGCACGCAGGAAGTGAGAGGCTAGAAGGCACAAACACATTTTAACATACACAACATCAGTGATTTTCCATCCCCACAACCTTTGTTACTTCCCTGGGTAATTTACCCATCTCCGTCTGGGTATTAGTATCGATTATACAGAAAGCAAACTGTGTTTAATGAGAATCCTTCAACCTGCACTAAACTGGTTTAAATTGAACTAAAATCTTTCAAATCTTAGAATGTAATTAATTTTCACCTTTAAATGTTTTAATGCATTTAAAGGCCTCAGTATACTTAAAACTAAATTGAATTTGGCGTGTTCACACAGGCTGTCAAACTGTCGAATATGGCGTTGCGAGCAAATGTCAGTATGCTCGCTGCGACTTGAGGTCTGGTCATTTAATGCCGCTCCACGCCAGATGGGGGAGCTTGCTAGTCATTAGACTACTACGGAACCAGAAATATAAATGCCAACTGTGAAATCCAAAACAAAACAAACATCGACAAAACAAACACTGTCATGCTTGATGTACAAAATAACTCATGTTAGGTTTAAACCATCAGATCTTATGATAGGATCCTGCTCCAGAAACTGCAAAATGTCATTTCTAATTGTACATTGTATAGTATAGCATCAAGTGATTGTGTGAATTCATTTTTTGATGCAGTAGACCATGGGTTAGCCTGGCCTATATTACTGGCCTAAAGTTACTATATTACTATTTAGACAACTGTACATCAGTAAGTTTTCATTACTAAGCAGGGTTAATTTTATTTTGATGATCACTTCAAACAAATGGTATCTGACTATCCTTATTAATATACTGTAGCTAATTAGCAAGCTGGTTAACTTGATTAGCAGCTAGCCTATGTCACACAATTGGTGGTGAACTGAGACCAAATAGGTCAAATAACTAATGAGGATTTTGGTAGCAAGCTAACATCAGCTAGCTACAAAAGTGGTGCATTTCTCCAAGAGCAAAATATCCAACTGGATTCGTAGAAAAAATAAATATGAAACATAGCTAGCGAGCTAACGACGTAAGTAGAGGAACAGCTGGACTTGGCGGTAACAAGTAAGATACGTAAAAAACGCAACCAATCACGTGACATTGTGTATTGGGAAGAGGTGAATGAGGCTGTGTGAAAAATTCGACAAGTTCGCCTAGCCAGCCTGCACACACTGTGATTATCGAAGCTAAATGCGGTGCTTCGGTTTGGCCGCAAACCCGCAATCTTACCTGTGTGAACATGCCAAATTAGATTTAGTTTTAAGTAGACCGAGGCTTTACCACTAAAACAAAACAAAAAGTTTTGTATTTGTATAATTTTATAACAGTCCAAAGTTAGACTATGCAACTATACATTTTCCCAAACTTCATTCAAGTCCTTGGTGATGGCTGAGAAACGCTTGAGTTTGATCTGTGAAGGAGGTTTGCCTTTTCCGTCATCCCAAAAGTATTCTGGAGAGAGCAGCTTGGTTGGCTTCCTGTACAGAAGATACCTGTTCAGGTGACTTTCTTCTTGCCAGACAGCTTCCAAATTATTTATTTTGTCTGCTTCTCGATTCTCACGGCAAGTTTTGGTCACTTTGAGTACATTCTCAATGCGGCCCCCAAACATAGCCCCTGCATAGTAAAAATCCCCCTGGTCCATTGGGATGTTGGCCGTGGAGGCAAGACGTCGCTCGTAAGTGAACTTCTCATGGTTTAACATATAATATCCTGGGTGTATTGCTGCAACCAATGAGCCCAGCACCTCTGGCCCCCAGCGGTTGTGGAACTTCATGTCCACATTCAGACAGTAGATGTAATCAGCCTCTTTATGGATCCGCTCCTCGATGGTGGTTGCAATGGTAAGGTTCAGGGACTTGTACATGGTGTCAATGATTTCAGGGTCAAAGGTTCCTTCCCAGACAATAGGCGCCAACCATGGGGAGACTGTCAACACATCAGTCGTCCTGGGAAATGTCAGAGATTATTAGACATCAGTGAGTACATGTACATGCCGAGCATATTAGGAATACCCACCTTGGAGATTTTTAATGCTTGCATTTGAAATTGATATTGTCAATTTGCTGTTTATATGCATGCAAATATATTATTCCAGTCATAGTGAGCAAACACACACTCCAAATTAACTGCATCTTGGACACACGTTGCCCCTCTTCTAGACACATCTTTCCACGACACTGAGAGCAGTAAAATGTTTACATGAAGACATCTTAAGAACATAAGATTACATAACACCAGGGGGTGCTGGGTGGGTCATCCTGTTAAGGCAGTGTTCTAGTGTGCGGATAAGCCCCACAGTCTGATATTGGATACAGTGCTGTGGCCAGCAGCCCCACAGAGCAAATATAATAGGCGGTAGTGTCGCCCAGGGATGGAGGGATTCAGTCAGCCATGTTGTCTAGTGTCCAGTCACAACCCAGCGACCGATGCTGGTCAATTGGCTACACACAGTCTGCCGGTATAAAGCTGGGCACAAAGTATCTTTGACTTTGACAGCGGAAGTTGCAGCGAACACGGCTTAGAATACAATTGGGCATTCCAAATTGGGAGGAAAATGGGAAAAAGCATTAAAAACATTTTTTTTAAATGCATAGGTTGAATGGCCTGTTCTCATCATTATCTCAGCTCATTATTACCTACAGCCTGTACAACCATGACATCCACATAAGAACCCAAGGTGATTGAGTCTAGTTTACATCTGTGTGTCTGCATGGTGATCCACAATCCAGTAAATCCTTGCACATTGCATATGACTAATATTGATGAAACTATTTGGGGAGTTAATTTCAGGGTAACATACAATCCACTGGATGCCAGGCAAAAGCAGAATGTGCATTGTTAAAAGGGATTGATTTGTTTACTTACTGTGGTTTCAAGATGCTGGGCTGCTGGTAATCTCTGCCAGGGAGAGAATTATTTTGCACATTTTCATACAAAAAATTGAAGAAGTGAACATTTTAATTGAAAGTGAACAAAAAAAAAGGCTAACATCATTAGTGTGATTGTACAAAGAATAATCAAATACAAGTCCAGGAGGTGCCAAATGACACTGACTGTAATACATACCCCTGTGGCAACACCTTAACCTCAATTATACATCTAGGGATGGACTGCTTCTCACTGCCTTTTTTGAAACAGACTTTTTTGAAACAGGAGAGTAGTTTATTAATAATGAGCTAGAACTGTGTGACAGGTGACAGGGGAGCAAAACACACATGGACCATGTGTTGGGTGATAGCTACATTAAAGTCCTGGCTCACTGTCATTAAATATCTTACGGCACTCACATCGGAAAGCGGGGTTCCCCTGGGCCCTAATATATAAATTTCCTGGGGATTTTAAAAGGCACATTCAAGACCTGGATGAGGTGCATGGATGGAGAGTGAGACATCATATTTGTATGATGATGAGTTAAATGTAGAGCATAACATCGTCAGCATTGTCTGTTTGTTTGGATTTTTCCCACATTTTATTTGACTAATGTTATGACCAAACCCCTTAGTGAAACAGTATTTGGGGGTTAATTCCAGGTCTTATGCTTATAAGTTATGAGTTAACTCACTGGATACCTGACAATAAAACAATTTGTACAGAGAGAGAGAGAGAGAGAGAGGAGAGAGAGAGAGAGAGAGAGAGAGAGAGAGAGAGAGAGAGAGAGAGAGAGAGAGAGAGAGAGAGAGAGAGAGAGAGAGAGAGAGAGAGAGAGAGAGAGAGAGAGAGAGAGAGAGAGAGAGAGAGAGAGAGAGAGAGAGAGAGAGAGAGAGAGAGAGAGAGAGAGAGAGAGAGAGAGAGAGAGAGAGAGATTTTGCACATTATCATACAATCGAATCCACGTGAAGAGGAAAATGATTAAGGTCATCATTGGTGTACAACTGTACAAACAATAAATTAATACTAGTTGTAAGAATACAATTTTTAGTACATATAAGAAACATGACATTTGGGGCTCTAGTTTCAGGAGGATGTTTTTCTAAGGAGGAAACAGATACACATGCATGTTAGTTTTGATTAGTTTAGTGTTGTCACAAGATCCCCTCCAATTACATCCATTTACCCCATTACTCAATTTTATTACAGTGAAAGCAAGTCTCATCATGCCATGGAAATGTATCTGAAAGACCATTTCAAGCCTATTGACATAAATAATTCCTGGAAAACAGAAAATTATCCTGTGTCTATTTCTAGTTTATGAAAATATGCATTAGTCTTCGGTACATACATGTAAAGTGTAAAAATGTAAATGTAATGTACATACCAATTAAATAACCAATTCATTTTATTTGGGTTTGTACAAATAATGAGCACAAAAGAACAATGTTAACTAATACATAATGTAAATATTATATATTAGAAATTGAACATTTATCCTACCTGAAATTTTCAGAATGGATTCTTAAAGTCCTTTGTGGGGAGCAGGGAAAAATATGCTTTAGCTAATGTATTTAAAAATTTAAAAATTACATTTAAAAAAATCTGACATCTAATGTCAAGATGTGGAGATACCTAGTTATCTTACCAGTGAAGAAGCAGAGCTCCAATGACAATGAGAAAGAACACGTAGTACTTTCCTTCACAAAATATATAATTTTTCAGAGCACCCCCCATTTTGTTAATTTTAACCGCCTGTTTTTGTGGGTACAAATCCGGCTGCAAATTAGCCAGTATCAAAGAGGACTTATCCTCTCAGTACTTCCTCATGCAAATCCCTGCCTGATAATGAGTGAACCCTTTAGATCCAATTTCTTAAAACCTACATGTGTACATTTATTTACATAATGGAATAAAGGAGTGCCTGGCTGTGGCATGGTGGCAGGTGTGGCCAACTTGTCAGGTGATGAATGTGAGCAAAAGCCTACACTATCGGCTCCACCGACTACCAGATAAGAGAGTCTGTTCACTGCTTGCTTACCCAAAATTACTGATGAGAATAACCACGCATATGCAACTCTAGATAGCTAGCAACCCACATTTAATGCTAACCCCTGTCACTACTTTTCTAGTTTATTTTCCATCTATATCTCACAGCAACATGGCTAATTACTGTTAGCTAGCAAAGAATGCTAGCTTGTTAGCTAACGTTAGTGAAGTCAGTTGAATTGAGTAACTAAATTACCGTTAATGTTAGTTATCAACAACCTGATCTGATGTGAATGAGCATGAAAATATAGCCTCCCGATAGTTTTCATTTTCATTCACCCATGTCACCCCTCTACTCTCCTTTCTGCACTGGCTCCCCATCGCAGCAGGCATCAGATTCAAATCACTGGTGCTTGCTTTTCAAGTGGCTAGAGGAACTGTTCCCCCTTACCTCCAAACACTCATCACACCCTATACCCCAGCCAGACCCCTCTGCTCAGCCTCCTCCGGCAAACTGACTGTCCCATCCCTCCGGGCGCCCGACAGCTGCTCCTCACGGTCTCGCCTCTTCTCTGCCCTGATCCCTTGGTGGTGGAACGACCTTCCAAAATCGGTCAGAACCGCGGAATCACTTGCGATCTTCCGCAAGAGACTCAAAACCCACCTTTTCAGACTCCACTAAGTGTGCACAATGTGCATGACCATGTACATGTTTGCTTTGGTGAAATGCGTGGTGAAATGCGAATGGTACCACATCAAGCAGGTTCTGCATCAGCATCTACGAATATGTGGGGTTGCCCTGGTCACAAACGTAAACAAAAAGGAACACAACTGAAACATTTATGCATATAAATGAACGTACCATAAGTATGGCCAACGTAAATAAGCTTTGACAACAGAAAGAATCCACAGGGGTGTGTTTCGTATTTCGTAATGGGTGACTCTATGGCCAGTTATCCACTCACAGTCAACACTGGCAAGGCCAGGATTCAATACCAGATCCCTGTGAAACCTGAAACCTGTTTAAAGGACACAGAAGTGGTCAGCAAACACTCGCACAAACACTAGCACAAAGGCATGTTTGATTCTGTTTTAACCATGCAGATGCAAGCGGTGCAAGGCACAGGTAGGCAGGGAAGTTAAAGGTGTAGGGAAGGTGTAACTGTGGAGCGGCTACTCACCTCAGAATGCTTCCAACATTCCTTTTAAAGGGGGTGGCTCATGACTTTTTTACACTTAAAATCTGAATGTAAAGTCATACATATATACAGCTCTGGAAAAAATTAAGAGACCACTGGAAAATGATCAGTTTCTCTGGTTTTACTATTTATAGGTATGTGTTTGAGTAAAAATGAACATTTTTGTTTTATTCTATAAACTACTGACAACATTTCTCCCAAATTCCAAATAAAAATATTGTCATTTAGAGCATTTATTTGCAGAAAATAACAAAATATTTGGTCAAAATAACAAAAAAGATGCAGTGTTTTCAGACCTTTAATAATGCAAAGAAAACAAGTTCATATTAATTTTTAAACAACACAATACTAATGTTTTAACTTAGGAAGAGTTCAGAAATCAATATTTGGTGGAATAATAATTAGGGTTTATGCTCATGAGTTATGAGTTAATTCACTGGATACCAGACAATAGCAATTTGTACATTGTTATGTAATGTTATGTTATGTACAGAATAATGTACTCACAGAGAGAAAAAGAGATAATTATCTTTAATGTACCCAGAGAGGGAGATAATTATTTTAAAAATAATATCATATATGCCATTTAGCAGACGCTTTAATCCAAAGCAATTTACAGTAGTGAATGCATACATTTCCCAGTATATGTGGTCCCAGTGGGAATTGAACCCACAACCTAAGCATTGCCAACACCATGCTCTACCTACTGAGCCCCACAGAACTACCAATAGTTGTTGAAATACTTACCATTATGCACAGTAAAAGCAGGCTTTAAATTCCTCCTTGCTAGTAGAATCTAATGGGCAAAATGTTTCAACCCAGAACATGCTTTACTGATGAGAGTTTCAAAACTTGTGATGTGCAGTTTACGGACGATTCATTCGAATTGAATGACTCTTTTTACTGACTCGGGAGTAATGATTTGTTTTCTCAATTGAGTCGTTCATTTCACTTGTTCGATTGACCGAGCTGGCTCCGCCTACATCGCACTCAGCTTGTTTTTAAACATGATAATGTAGCGGTGGATGCCATGGAGTCGAGAGTCGAGTCGAGAGATTTTACTTTTCCATTTCAGTTCTACTTTATTTAAAATAAAGCATGTAGTACAGGGGAAGTACATCATATGCATTGGAATTAGGCTGAGGCTAAGGCAGGCTGAGTGGGCGGGGAGTGAATATTAATAAGCTCACCTTATTTGACAACCCTATTGACCGACATCAGCAATGAATCCTGTGCTTTTGAAATAGAAGACCTGAGAGTACTCCAAACCTTAATGAATTTCAGCCATTTCTCTCATTCCTTTTCTTTTTATTGGTAGAATGTAGAAGGACACATTTGTTTTTTGACATACAGGCATGACACAGTGATTTTTTTTACCATGTTAGTGAACACCAATGCTGTCCCTGTTTGAATTTATGTAGCTAGCTATGTTTGCTGGCTGGCTAAACAACACAAACGCACCTCTTCTACAAAGTGATGATGCTTACAGGTGGTTATTTTTGCCATTTAGCAGACGCTTTTATCCAAAGCAACTTACAGAAGTGAATGCATACATTTTTCAGTATATGTGGCCCCAGTGGGGCAGTACATTACTGTCTGATGTCACAAATACTCCCATGTCAGCGAATAGGATTGGAACACCAGAATTGTTTTTTTTTTTACACAAAGGAGATTCTTGACCCAGCTTTATCGGCGTACCCGCAAAGATCCGTTTTCAAGCTTTCAACATCCCACTCGTCTGGTTTCTCCCAAAAATCATCCTTTTTGATGAATTAAGCACATCTTGGTAAATAGTTATTTGTTTAATCTGTCAGTCAAACACACGTCTGCATTTAAAATAACACAAATAAAGAATGTAATCAGTTGCTGTTGGTTGACTGTTATAAACAAAGAAATCTGAATAATAAATAATAATAATACATTTTATTTGATTGGCACCTTTCTGGACAGCCAAGTCCACCTTACAGAATAATAAAAACACAAGCTTCCTTCAATCAGCCTATATGTGGATATAAGAATGGTCAAGGAAAACTGAATTACCAAGTGGACTAACAAGTTTTTCTACTTTAAAGAATACATTACTGTTGACGTAACACCTCATGACAGAAAGACACAGTTCAGCGCAGCTATAGATAAGGATAAGACTATCACAGTAAGGTCATCAATAAAAAATGAGCTAAAATGCATTGACCAGATAGATGGTTAATGTTAAAAATGTATTAACTGCAGCTCCCCTAAGATAATCTAGGCCTAATATTTACAGTTTGTTCAGTGTACTATAAGGTGGCTATTAAAGCTCGCTAAAAGAGGAAAAAATTCTGCTGCTGGCAAGAAACCCAGAAAAGGTAAACACATCACGTGGGCATGCATGGTATGCCTGTTACAGTGCCACGATTGTCTTTCTCAGGGAAGAACTGTCTCTGATTTACTGCGCTAATTACCCGACACGTTAAAACAGGGCTGGTTCTCAATTTGGGAAAAATGTTTATTGAATTATGACTGAATGGGGAAGACATATTTGAAAGACAGATGCACATTAATTATTCATGCTGCATTGCCTCCAAACCTTTTCAGACTCCACTACCACTGAATTCTGTACATCTAGCTAATTGTCATCAACACTGCCTACTTGCTCAACACTTTGTATCCCTGCTTACTCAATAAATAAATAAATAAAATACAAATAAAAATAAAAATTGACAAACTTTTTCCTTCCCAGTGTTACAGGTATGGTACGCAGCTGCCTGCAATGATGTCTATTGCTGTATTACTGCACTGGTCTCTTGCGCAAACTATGATTGTTCCTACCATGTATTTATGCACATCTTGCAAGTCATTCTGGATAAGAGCGTCTGCTAAATGCTTAAAATGTAAAAATGTAATGTAAATTCCCAATTATTTCAGAAAATCTGAAATGCCTTTTGAGTCTCTAGGGTTGTTTTCACAAAATAATATAACCACTTTTTTTTATACAAGCATTACAAATACAACAAAATTTGAGTGAATGCCAGCAACTCATTAAGGAGAAATCCTACCCACATACCACTTGCCGGAGCTTGTATGTTTTACTGTCCTATGGCTCAAAACCAGAACAGTATGTGACTACTTAACCATTTCATGTACACCCGCACACCCTAACTTCAGCTTTTTATGTAGTTTGTGGATGTATTGGCCACCAACTACCAAACCAAACATTTCAGTAGAGCTCAACTTCATTTTGTTCTTTAAGTTGAAACGTCTTCTGTTAAAACATTTACCTCATGCATTCCTTGTTTGCATTTTATTTTTCATTTGAATATGACAGTAATCTTCAATAAATAACCCCCCCAGGAGAATAAACTTGGAGGAACGGGTGCCGAATTCTACAATTTATTCAAGGATAATTCAGTTTTTTTGCTCAAACAGATAATTCAATTTCCTTGCTCCTTGCTTGATGGGTATGCTATGTCCTACAGAAGTGCCAACATATAAATGTGAAAGCAGTAGCCTACTTACAAATCAATCAGTATGATTACATGTGGGTGTGTGCAGTGCCAACTGCTGACTAGTCTACGACACTGCAATCAATACGAACCTATTTGTGGAAATCGATTGATTGATGATTATTGTAAAACTAAAATTCTGCTTAGCATAGCTAATGTTAGCTAAAATTTCATTTGGAATAAAGGAAAACACATTTTCTTCATCAACAGAATTTGGTAGACTGATATGTGCATGATATGTCCTACAAAAGTGTCAACAGATATTTGCACAATTGAAAGCAAGCCTATACAAATCAATCAGTATGATAATGTGTGGGTGTGTGCAGCGCCAACTGCTGACTAGTCTACGACACTGCAATATGCACCCCATTTGTGGTAATTGAATGATTACTTCAGTCGTAATGCATTGATTGCTTAACAAGTAGCTTCAGAAAGTCCTCCATCGACCTCTTGGTGTTGGAGGACGGAGCTGCAGGTTTCTGACAGAGGTGGTGAAAAACGCATGCCCTTACTCATGGGAAACTTCTAGCTTCGCTTATTTTATCACTGTTCGGCTAATAGGGTGTAGCGAAGGGCATACTTTTGGCATGTTCCTTCACTGTTTCTAACTTAAACTGACTTGAGCCATTGATGAAGTCTGTATTTTTTTCCCCATAAATTTAGAGGTGAGTTGAGTACAGATTAAGTTCCAGCTTCAAACCACAAGCCCTGGCTGTGTAGGTGAACGTTGTCAGCTGACATATTTATTTACAACATTATTTACAATACAATACAATTATTTAGCAAAATGTTATTATCCAAAGCAACTTATAGAAAGTGAATTCAGCTCGAGCAGATGAACAACCACTAGATGCTACAATGTCTAAGCACATCGTTTATCAAGTAAGCCACATAAACAACAAAAGTGCTAATTACAAGGAAACTACAAATAAGTGCAACCATTTTTGTAATTTTTTATATAGGGATGGGTAGGTTAAGCTCTGAGCTGCAGTCTAAAGAGGTTTGTCGGCTGTCGTGACATCAGTGGGGAGTTAATTCCACCATAGTGGTGCCAGGGCAGAGTAGAGTCATGACCGGGATGAGAGACCATTAGTCACTCGGAATGAGGGAGTAGCCAATCGCCTAGAGGCAGCGGAACACAGTGGTCAGGCTGGGGTGTAGGGTTTGACCATGGCTGAGAGGTAGGGAGGGGCTGTTCCATTCACAGCCCAGTAGGCCAGCACCAGATCCACACTGTGGTACTATTTTACACTGGCACAGGCAATGTGCATCATTCCTAATGCAGAATTCCATGACGCAGAATGGCGCATGATACGTGCCGTGAGAAGCAGAAGGCTCCCCAAGCAAAGAGCAATTTTTTAAATGACACCAGCAACCAGTGCCGGGGGTGGAAAATAGGGAGTCCTCAGGACAGGTCATCTCAAGGGGTCCTGTGAATATGACTGTCGTCTGCACAAACACATTTACCATACACAATCGTAGTGATTTTCCACTCCCTTTGTTACTTTCCTGAGTAATTTACCCATCTCCGTCTGGGTATTAGTATCGATTATACAGAAAGCAAACTGTGTTTAATGAGAACCCTTCAACCTGCACTTCTTCTTCCTCGTGTCCGGCCATCTTCTATATCACGTCTTTCCAGTGGTTGGCGCAGGTGAGTGCAGCACCATTTGGTTCGGCCAGGTCATCTCCGGTACATTGTGGAGCTTGGCTACATCTCATGATGTGTTCCATGGTTTGGGATTCGCCACACACACATGCATCGGATGTTGTTATTTTCCATTTCTTCATGGACACCTTGCAGCATCCTTCCCCGACCCGCAGGCAGTTCAGTGTTTTCCAGACAGCCTAAGGTTGATCTTGGCCGGTAGGAAGGCATTCGTCTGGGGTGATGCCTCTCTCCATCCATTGGGTTGTCTGTCTGCTAAGGCTGTTCCACTGGTTCTGCCATTCAGTAATCCTGGCATCAGTTGGGGTGGTCTCCAGTACTTCAGTGGTGTCCAGGAAACTGCTCCTGGAGCTGAGCCATTTCTGGGCAGCAGAGTGCTCATGGAGTGAGTGCCGGATGTCATTGGCCTGCTTTGTGCGCTCAGCTTTTGTGATGACTGCTCTGCAGATGTCAGGGGGAGCGATGCCAGAGAGGGCATAAAGGCAGTGTACGGGGGTTGTTTTGATGCACCCAGTCACTATCCTGCAGGTCTCATTGAGGATGGGGTCTAGTTTACGTGCATGGCACGATCTGCTCCATGTTGGGCAGGCATATTCAGCAGTGGAGAAGCACAAGGCTAGTGCCAATGTACGCAGTGTACTTGGGTGACCCCCCACTTTGAGTTTGTTAGTTGTCGTAGAAGGCTGTTCCTGGTGGAGGAACAGCCTGTTCCTCATCTTTTGGGTGTGTGCCTTGTAACTGAGGGTACGATCTAAAGTTACTCCCAGATAGACTGGGTGTTGGTGGTTTTCGAGCTTTATACCGTCCCAGGTTACGTCAAGCTCCCGTTTAGCCTCTCTATTTTTGAGATGGAAGCTGCAGATTTGGGTTTTCCCAGGGTTTGGGCGCAGGTGGTTTTCCAGATAGTACGCTGACATATCTGAGAGGCCTCGTTCCAAGGTTGACTCAATTTCTGGGAAGTTATGCTGCTGCGTTGTGTAGTAGGAAAAAACCTAAAGAAGCCTGCATTTATGAGCCCTGTGTACTTTGTGTTTTGTTCTTGTAATCTTCATCATTTTGCATGCAGTATATTGGGCGAATATGATTTCTGTATCTGTATGAGACTGAGATGAACTCAGAAACACCTGCGCTCGGAATGCCTGGAGGCATGTCCAATGGCCTTAGGCCAGTGGTCCGTTCTGACTCTGTCCTGATTAAGGTAACACGCAGTGATTGGTACGGGGTTGGCATGATCTAATAAGTTGTTGTGATACATTCTTGCCCAAAGTGGTACCAAGGCAGTGTGCAGATAGGGGGATGGCATTAATAATTGGCTGTTTTACTTTTTATGCCAGACAGCGACAGAAATAATGAATGATGTCTTATATAAAGTAAAAATGGTGGCCAAAAGGGGCGGAATGGGCTTTTCGGGGAATTCCACCCCGATGGGAGTGGTAACTTCATGGGACATCATAGATAGGAGTGTTGAATCTTGTGAGGGAGTTTTTTTTTTCAAAAACAGGATAAAAAGTGGGATTTTAGGGGAGAGCTTCAGTCCTTGCTTTGCGAACCAACGGCTCTTTGAATGTAAAAGGAGATGGCTCAGAGAGGAGATTTCAGTCCTTGCTTCGTGAACCAACGGCTCTTTGAATGTAAAAGGAGATGGCTCAGAGAGGAGATTTCAGTCCTTGCAACGCGAACCAACGGCTCATTGAATGTAACCATTGTACATATTCAAATAAAGAAAAATTATTGCTACAGACTCTGAAGATTGTTTTACTATGAAGAAAGACTACTTTATTTTGAAGAAGTATCCAGTGCGGTGGGATCTCTTGGTCAATCTGGCCCAGACCGGGTTCAGATTCTCCCTCAGTTGCCATGGCTAGGTCATCTGCGTAGATAAACCTGCTGCATCCTTCCGGTAGGGGCTGGTCGTTGGTGTAGACATTGAAGAGGAGAGGGGCCAAGACGCTGCCCTGTGGCAGCCCGTTGGTCTGGTGGAACCATCTGCTTGCTTTTCCTATTGTTGAATGTGACGTAGAGCATCCAGTTGCTCAGAAGACATCTTATAACGTTACATAGTTTGGCATCAGCTGTCATGTCGAAGAGTTTTTTGATCAGCAGCCTGTGTTGGACGGTATCATAAGCTGCTGACAGATCGACAAAGGCAACGCCCGTTATCAGCTTCTTCTGATAGCCATCTTCGATGTATTGGGTGAGGTTTAGCAGTTAGCCTGTGCATGATTTTCCAGATCAGAATCCAGCTTGATCTTTGATTAGCTTAGCGTCTATCTGAGGGGATAGTCGGCTAAGGAGTAGTCTCTCGAACAGCTTGTAGGTGATACATAGTAGGGAGATGGGCTGGTAGCATTTGGAGAGGTTGGGATCTTTTCTAGGTTTTAGTAGAGGAATGATTATAGCTTTCCTCCAGATAGGTGGAATGCGCTGGGTCTGGAGGTATGTGTTGTACATGTTCATAAGCCATTGTTTGGCGACTGGGCCTAGGTGAGTAATCATTTCTGTCAGTATGTTGTCGGGACCCGCAGCTTTTCCTAGCTTCATGGTGTTAAGTCCTGCTTCAAACTCCTCCAAGGTGAAGGGCTTTGTTAGTATGGACATGTTCTGCTGATTGCCCGGAGTGATTGTGGAATGATGTTTTCCTTTATCCCTGCGCCTTTCTGCTCGTCTCCCGTTGGCCACCAGTTGGCTCCCGACCTGGTTTGGTGTTATGTTGGATATAGTAGGTGGTGTGATATCATAACCATTTAGTTTCCGAATGTTGGACCAGGCTTTTTTGCTGTTCTGGGTCATGTTGATGTTCTCTACCTGCACTAAACTGGTTTAAATTGAACTAATCTTTCAAATCTTATCATGTAATTCATGTACACCTTTAAACGTTTGAATGTCTTTAACACTAAAACAAACAAACAAAAAGTTTTGTATTTGTATTGTCTGTAACAATCTAAAGTTACACAATGCAATTATACATTTTCCCGAACTTCTTTCAAGTCCTAGACGATGGCTGAGAAACGTTTGAGTTTGATCTGTGAAGGGGGGTTGCCTTTTAGGTCATCCCACAGGTATTCTGGAGAGAGCAGCTTGGTTGGCTTCCTGTGCAGAAGATACTTGTTCAGTAAACCAAACCGATTATGGCTAGAATACAATGCAGCCCAGAGAACCCCAATCTGGTTCCAGGCAAGCAAGCTACCATTCAATGTGATGTACAGGTAACTTCTAAAATAAATGAAACACTGGAGAAAATGAAGGGTTCTGGTGGCTCTGTTATGGTGTGGGATGCATTTTCCTGGCATGGTTTAAGTCCACCCAATCCCTTAGAGGGCAAGGTAAATGCCAATAAATACAAATTCTATGGTGAAGCATTCCTATCCTTATGGGAGGGGTTTCTTCCAGGATGACAATGCTCTCATCCACAGGGCATGAGTGGTCACTGAATGGTTTGATCATGAAAAAAATGTAAACCATATACCATGGCTGCCTCAGTCACCAGATCTCAATTGAACCCAACTGAACACATGGGAGATTCTGGAGCAGTGCCTAAGAAAGCATTTTCCACCACCATCAATAAAACACCAAGTGATTGAATTTCTCATGGAAGAATGATGTGGCAACCCTCCATTAGAGTTCCATACACTTGTAGTATCTATGCCAATGTGCATTGAAGCTGTTCTGGTGGTGCACAGTGGCCCAACTGTGGTGTTTGCTTTATTTTGGCCATTATCTGTAGTTGGGTATGTGCCAATAAGATGAGGGCAGGAATGAGAGCAGATAGATTGTATACAGGTGGTGAGGAGATGATCCAGAAGAATCCATTGCAAGTTACCAGGAATTTTTATTCATTTACACATCAAAAAGCTTCACTCACATTTCACCTTCTGCCGTTGTCAGCAAGCCAGGGAAGGGAGGGGCAGTGCTTTCCAAACAGGAATATCAGGAAATTCACAAGTCAGGGCTGAGGTGCTAACTCGGAGTGGCAGAGGAGGAAATAGGCTAAGCCCCATAGCTTAGTAATGATCATGCCTGCAGGGCTTGTATTAACAAGTTTCCACATCACAGCCTAAGGAGCATTACCAGAAAGGGGGAGTAAAATAGCTGTTCCACCGGAAAACTGCTCTTTGTGTTTTAGCTATGGTTGGCCAACTGAATCACAATGTTTTAAACTATGTGTTCAAAGTTAATTCACTTTTGACCATTAACCAATCAAAAGGTAAAGGTGTTTTAACCTGCCAACTTTTACATTCACGTTTGAACTTTTACCCTAACTACGGAAAGTCGATTGGGCCAAACTAGTAACATTACAGGATGAATACTTATGAGACGGTACAGTAACATTAATGTCGCCAAGTTAATGTCGGGGGCTGAGCAGACTGGCCCGACAGCCCACAGGTACTCATTCCACCACCACAGACAACGCGAGGACAAGCAGGTAAAAGGCAAAATCACAGATCTTTGTTACATTTCATATGAAGCTTATTACACATGAAACTTGCATTTATGTTCTCCCTCGGTTCTTTCCTTCTGCCTGGTCTTCCCCCACTCGGCTGTGCTGGATATACCCCAGGCAGGCTACACTACACTCGGCTACACCACTGCACAGCTAAGGATCAGAAATAGATGTGCATCACATTCACCGCACACAATCCCACACGGCACAGTGAATTCCCCCCTCTCAGGCGCCCCATAGGATTCCACACCTCCGGAAGGGAGGCCCTTTTCTGCCCAATAGGGGAGAGAACAGCTGCTATAGGCAGTCACAAAGAAAGAAAGAAAAAAAGTTCCCCCCCAAAAAACCCAGGGATGTAGCATCGATCAGTGCCACTCTGCCCAACCTAGCAACATCCCAAATAAAAATACACATAAAACCCTACCTGCAACCCCAGCTCCCACTGCTGCCTGGATCCCCCAGGTCTTCCCCCAGGATTTTATGCTGCTTTGGTTCTCTTCTCCCCCCCGTCCTGGGTTTGTCATCCCTGTCCTAGGCACTACTGGAGCACTTGCACCAGCCCCTCACTGCCATGCATACCAACAAGAAGAAAAAAACAATCCTCACCAAAAAAGCCTAACTTCAACTGGTCACAATCTAAAAATCATACTAAAAGAAAACCATTCCCCACACACAGATCTCTTCCTTCTCTGGTAGTCCTTTTTTCAACTGCCTATAGCCTGTAGCCCCTTTTATACCTGCTGCAGTGCCATGATTCCTAATTATTAACTGGTGTGCCCCCTCCCAAACACCAAAAACAACTGGTCACTCGTGGCACTGTTATTTTCCCCTAACATTTCACAGGGCAACTGGTCATTCTCGGGACTTAGTCTCTGAGCCAAAAGCAGCTGGTCACCCATGACATTTTGTCATTTTTGCCTAACATTTCACAGGACAAATGATCATCCTCAGGACTTAGCCTCTGAGTGCAAAACAACTGGTCACCCGCGACACTTTAGCAGGGAAAACTATTTATTCAAGGAGGAATTTCAGAAAGTCTTCAATGTCCAACAGTACCAGCTACACATTTTCAGTTATACCCTTGCTGACACAGAATTGTTGAATTTTTTTAAATTTATAATTATTTTCATATGTGAATGTGTTTTTTAATTGTACCCTGTAATATGCTAATCTCTTCCCAGCCAAAAGGTTTGGGTGAGTATTTAAGGATGAGTAAACTGGGAAAATACACTTGGGTCTTGGTTCAGTGTTTAATTTAGTTCAGTGTGAATGCAGTGCTTGCTAACTGAATGTGAACAAGATTAATAATTAGTTTAACAATGAATAATTTGCAAGAATCAAATGGATGTTGTACTACATAAAACGTTCACCAGAGGGTGCTCTGTGCCACACAATTTCAAACATTCCAGCAGTCAACATTCTACACACAATTTTGCACCAGTGAAGGAAGGTCCTAGCATATGAGAAAAAACACATTTTCTAAAGTGCTGATAATTTAGATTTATGACATATACTTCATATAACATCTATGAGTGATTACAGCTGTTTGTACTGAAGTGCAAAGTAACTCTCAGGTTATGTATATTGGCAAACAATTGAAGATGTTCAGAAGTTATGGCTGCATACTCATTTTCTTAAAAAAATGATGTGGAATGATTCCCCTATATATTGTAGCAAGATCTTTGGTGCTGGTGAATCCAACCCCGATAGCTTGCTAGCTGCCAAAGTGATTGTAAAACTGTAAAATTCTGCTTAGCATAGCTAATGTTAGCTAAAATTGCATTTGGAATAAAGGAAAACACATTTTCTTCATCAACAGAATTTGGTAGTCTGATATGTGCATGATATGTCCTACAAAAGTGTGAACAGATATTTGCACAATTGAAAGCAGTAGCCTACTTACAAATCAATCAGTATGATAATGTGTGGGTGTGTGCAGCGCCAACCACTGACTAGTCTACGACACTGCAATATGCACCTCATTTGTGGTAATTGACTGATTACTTCAGTCGTAATGCATTGATTGCTTAACAAGTATCTTCAGAAAGTCCTCCATCGACCTCTTGGTGTTGGAGGATGGAGCTGCAGGTTTCTGACAGAGGTGGTGAAAAACACATGCCCTTACTCATGGGAAACTTCTAGCAGTCGCTTATTTTATCACTGCTCGGCTAATAGACTGTAGCGAAGGGCATACTTTTGCCATGTTCTTTCACTGTATCTAACTTAAACTGACTTGAGCCATTGATAAAGTCTGTTTTCCCTGCAATTTATTGTCCCACTTACACAAAAGTTAGATAATCATAATTGATTATCATTATTCAATCAGTTAATTGGGATGGATGTCAAGTGAAGAATCCACTTGACTGATTGTGTTTGTGTGTGAGAATATGAGTGGGTGTGGTTTGTCAATTGTTTGGTGTTTTGTGATTAGGTGTGTGAATGATAGACAGGTGATTGCCTCATGAGTCCCACCTGAGCCAGGCAGAAAGTAAACCTATTTAACAGCAGGTGGGTCGAGTGGGGAATCAGTTAGTCTTAGTCTGTGCGTGCGTGACTTGTTGTGACTTGTTGTGACTTGTTGTGACTTGTGACTTGGTCGGGTATGGTGGTGTGCGTCTGTAATCCAAGCTTCTGGGAGGCAGAATGAAGTTGGTGTGGATAGTTTGTGTGTGTTCATTAACCCCCTGAGGTTACTGAGGAAGAATATTACTATTTCTAACGTTGCGAGATTTTATCATACACACGCAACAAAAACATTGACAGAAACCTTAGAATCGTGACTTTCCGATTTGAGCACTGGCAAATAATATGAGATTTTTTTAATTAGGTTAATTAGACCAAAAGTAAACCTTGCCTTTTCCTCTCTTTTTTACCTGGAAGTACCATCCCCCTTCTATTGACATGGTAACTAGATGCTAGTCTTGGGGAGGGGCGTGGGGCCATGTGTGAAATTGCAGTGTAAACAATGTCCCGACAATATATCGCATCTTGTCTGTGTTTACGGTTGCGATCTGCCAGCAACTGTGTATGTTGATATTTATTTTATTTCCCATGTTTTCAAATACTCGTGAAAATATATGAATTCCGCATCTTGTGATGCTATACGGAAACAATCAGAATCATTGCGAACTACTGCGAATAATTAACAGGAGGATATTTAACCAGCTGGCATTCTCTGTTTTGGCGCTTGGACATTATCTAGCTTAGCTTGATAGTACCTATTTTGATTAATGTTTCTTGCCTCTCGAGAACTTGTTTGTTCGTGTGCTTGTTGTTGTTTAGATTCCCAGCGTTTAGTTTATACCAAGTTTTTGGATACGTTTTGGATTTACCGTTTTACTTTGCTTTGTTTGTTTGTTTGGTTTGTTTCGTTTATGTCTTTCCATGTTTTCGCAGACACGGATTTTGCTTTCGTTTTCCTACAGATGTTTAACGATAAATAAATATCTTAAACCCAGAAAACGGGCTACTTTTGATCATGTGCCTGTGCCCACTGCCAAACAGACTCTGGATGTTGGCAAACTGGCTTCTTTTGGTCGCAAGAAATGCATACTCTGCAAGATGTCGGGGAAACAACAGTGCACTCCATGGGAGTGCAAGGTTTGTGATGTTCCCTTGTGTCTACAGTTGACCAGAAACTGTTTTGAGAAGTGGCACCAAAGACTGTGAAAGAACAGATTGTCTCACCATGTTTTAATTTTGATTTTTTAAAATATAGTTTGTGATGTTTTCAATGAATCTTCCCAAATGCATGGCTCACTGACTATTGCTTACTCTGATGGCTTTTCTCTTTGTCTGATGGCCTTTGAGAGAGAGATGGCCCATCTGACAGATCTTACAGGTGTGGACAAGCCTCAGGTGTGGATCATGAATATTCAGGAAATTAGCATATAGCCCTCCCACAGCCTGAAATATATTTGACCAGTTCTGATAAAAACAGGTTTTTAGCTATTTAGATCTCAGATGTGCTAAACTATTTTGACATCCTTACATAACCAAGACCTTGATGAACAAACGCATATTGGCAAAACAATTCGTCACTATAGTTTAGTGTGTGCTTTCACAACTTTTGTGACGGCAGAAAAATGTACTCTTTATAACTTGTGTGTTTGTAGATCTATTTAAAAGCTGCATATGATACTGACCAAACTATTGATGGCATATAAATGTAGCTGTGATTGTTCTTCAAATAAAAATATCAAACACTTTGGAGTAAGTGTGTGTTAAGTTGATGAAATTGAGATAAATATCAGACCACGCCAAAATCACAAACCTTCTCTGAGCTAAGCACGGACCCCAGAGTGACTGAGTAGAGTGCTTTCTGTGTGTGGGAAAGAGAGGGAGAGGGTGCACTAAGAGTGTCTGCCTCTCTCCCTCGGTGTGATTGGCAGAGAACTCGCACTAGGGTAGTGGAGTGTCTCGGGGCTGGTTGCCAGAGAACTCACTGTGATGAGTGGCGAGGGTCTCTGTGTTTGGGTCAAAAGAGAACTCGGACTAAAAGGTTTGAGTGTCTCTGTGCATGGGTTTGGGAAGCACTTGAAAAGTCACTGAATATGTGTGTGCCTGGTGAGGTTCTAGTGGAACTCCAGACTGAAGAGGCGTGGTGTACTGTTGAGATGTGTGTTAAGTGTGTGTCGAGTTCTACCCTGTCCCGTTAAGTATTGATGCATGTTAAATGTGGATGTATGAAGGTGGTGTGGAAAGCCGCTGACTGTCAGTTTGTTGTGTGTTCCCCGAAAGGGGATTCCCCCCTCGGAGGAGGCAGGCTTTCATGTAGTTTTGTTTATTTTAGTTTTATTTTAGTTAATTGTTTTTGTCTGAAAGCTTCGCGGTGAGTAGGGTGAAGACTTTGTGTTTGTGTTTGTGTTTGTTTTATTTAACCTGCTCTCCTGCTGTTTCTCTCTCCCGGGTCTGGGAGTGAGTGAGAAAAATAGAGACGGAAAAGAATAACCCCACTCCTCTGCCAGTTCTTACCATCGACTCCTCTGCTCCAGTCCAGGGATTGTCACGTGGCGTGTGACAAAGTGCAAAAAAAAAAAGTACATTTTATTATTGTTTTTAATATAGGGATGGGTGGGTTAAGCTCTGAGGTGCAGTCTAAAGGGTGTTTTCAGCATGCAGTGGAAGATTGGCAGCGATTTGGCTGTCCTGACATCAGTGGGGAGTTCATTCCACCATAGTGGTGCCAGGACAGAGAAGAGTCGTGATCGAGATGAGAGACTCCACTGTCGCGAGACTGCAGACAGACCACCCCGGAGGCTTTCTGACAATCAATGGCGATTTCAACCACGCCAAACTCCCCAAAACCATGACAGGCTTCACTCAATATGTGAAGTTCAGGACTAGGGAGAATATGATCCTGGACATGATGTATGCTAACGTGAAGGAGGCATACAGCTCCTCAGCTCTCCCCCTGGGCACCTCTGACCACAACCTGATACGCCTTGTTCCTACATACAAGCCCGTTGTCAGGTGCCAGCCTGTCACCACCAGGACTGTACAGCTGTGGTTGGGAGAGGTTGAGGAGAGGCTGCAGAACTGCCTCCAGATCACAAACTGGGACCTGTTCCCAGAGGATTTCGGGCAGGACGTAGAGGGTCTCGCGGACTGCATTACACTCTACATTAGGACTTGTGAGGAGAGCATCGTACCCACAAAAAAGGTGTGCTGTTTCCCCAACAACAAACCATGGATAAACAAGAACATCAAAGCCCTACTAAACAGGAAGAAGAGGACCTTCATGGCTAAGGACAGGGAGGGGTATAGTCAGTTCAGAAGAAGCTGAAGGGAGAATTGAGGAGAGCCAAGAAGGGTTACTAGAAGACAACAGCAGTTGAGGGCAAACTAGAAGACAACAGCACCAGGGAAGTGTGGGATGGACTTAAGAGAATCACAGGCAGGCAGGTCTGGACGAGGGAGGGGGGCAGGATCGTGCAAACGAGCTGAACCTGTTCTTCAACTGATTTGATGTGCCTCCCCCCACCCCACCTGCCGTGAGAGTGTCCCAGTCAGCTGGCCAAATACACATCCAGGACAATGCCCCCCAGCCCCCCCACCCCCTGCCGGGAGAGTGTCCCAGTCAGCTGCCTAAATACACATCCAGGACAATGCCCCCCACGTGCAGAACGGAGCGGTTCAAGCACTCCTTTGTACCAGCAGCCATAAAACTGTACAACAATGAACATTGAACACTGTATTTTAGCTCTCACTCTCTACTGCTGTACCTACCCTACATTCTTTGCACATCTCACTGTTGCCCCGACTGCTGCTATGCTTATTATTACTCTTATTATTCGTATTATTCTTGTATCTCAGTATTTTTTTTTTTTGTACTTCAGTACACTGGTATGCGCTGTTTATCTGGTGGACTTGCACTACCTCCAGTATGATCGCTGCAAGGTTTTTTATTCTTGTATTTTAGCATCTGGTATTTCAATATACTATGATGTTCTGTATGTCTGTATAGCTGCTAGGTTTTTACTCTGTATTTATCTTGTATTTCAGTATACTGTGAAGTCCTGTATGTCTTGTGTGTTTTTTCACTATCATTGCTGCTGTGACAAACCAAATCCCCCCCCCCGGGGATTAATAAAGGCTATTTTATCTTATCTTATCATTGGTCACTCGGCATGATGGAGTAGCCAATCGCCTAGAGGCAGCAGAGTGCAGTGGTCTGGTCTGGGGTGTAGGGTTTCACCATGGCTGAGAGGTAGAGAGGGGCTGTTCCATTCACAGCCCAGTAGGCCAGCACCAGTGTCTTAAATCTGATGCGAGCAGCTACGAGAAGACAGTGAAGGGTGCGGAGGAGTGGGGTGGTGTGGGAGAAGTAGCAGATGCTCTTATCCAGAGTGGCACACTCACCACAGTGAAAAGCGATCGGTTAAAATTTAATTAATTGTCAGTTTGACACTGGTATTATTTTACACTGGCACAGGCAATCGCTTCCTAAAATGATGCAGAATGACGTGGGATACGTGCCGTGAGAGACAGAAGGCACCCTGAGCAACATTTCACACCCAAGAAAATGTTGCCATGACACCGGCAACCTTGACTGGAGCACCAGTGCCAGGGATATCACACTGAGATGCAGGAAAAATAGGGATTCCTCAGGACAGGTTATCTCAAGGGGTCTTGTGAATATGACTTCTTCTACACAAACACATTTTAATTTACACAACCTCAGTGATTTTCCATCCCCACAACCTTTGTTAGTTCCCTAAGTAATTTTCAATCTCTGTCTAGGTATTAATATCAATTATACAGAAAGTAAACTGTGTTAAATGAGAACACCTCAACATGCACTAAACTGGTTTAAATTGAACTAATCTTTCAAATCTTAGAATGTAATTCATGTACGCCTTTAAATGTTTCTTCTTTAACACTAAAACAAAAAAAAGTTTTGTATTTGTATAGTTTTTTAATAGTACAAAGTTACAAAATGCAACTATATATTTTCCCAAACTTCAAGTCCTTGACAATGGCTGAGAAACACTTGAGTTTGATCTGTGAAGGATTAAATCACAGATATGTATAAAAATGTTGTATGTAATAATGCAAATCAATGCAGGAAAAGATTGGGAAGTAAAAAAGAAAGACATTCGCAGAGATATTTGAGGTGAAAATGTTTGGCAAGATAACTGAAGTATTTTCCCTCATTAGTGAAATTTACAAGGAAAAGGTCACTTGTTTTCCATGTATTTTCATTGAACATAATTATTAAAAATTGTTGATTTTCACGAGCCACCCCCTTTAAAATATAAAAGATTTGCACATTTTCATTTAAGCTGACTATCATAAAAGAACAAAATAACAAATCTGTAGTTTCTTCAAAAGGTTTAAACTTTTATGTCCTCCCAGAAAAACCCATGCTAGACTGAGCAGTTATACGTTTTCGCGAACTTCAGCTTTGTTCTTGAGAATGGCTGCGAAACGGATGATCTTTATCTCTGGCGGCTGGCTATTCTTGAGGTCATCCCACATGTACTCTGGAGAGAGCAGCTTGGTTGGCTTCCTGTACAGAAGATACCTGTTGAAGTGACTTTCTTCTTGCCAGACAGCCTCCAAGTCAATGCTTTTGTCCGCCTCTAGATTCTCACGGCAAGTTTTGGTCAGTTTGTGTACATTCTCAATGCGGCCCCCAAACACAGCCGCCATGTAGTAAAAATCACCTTGGTCCATTGGGATGTAGGCCTTGGATTCCGGACGTCGCTCATATGTGAAATTCACACGGTTACGATAGTAAAACCATGGGTGTATTGCTGCAACCAATGAGCCCAGCACCTCTGGCCCCCAGCGGTTGTGGAACTTCATGTCCACATCCAGACAGTAGATGTAGTCAGCCTCTTTATGGATCCGCTCCTCGATGGTGGTCTGAATTATCTCCATCCTCCGTAAGGAGATCTCCTGCCAGCGGTTGAACTTGGGCACCAGGATGACACTGAGTTCCCTTCCAGGAGCAAGAGCGACTTCAGGCACTTGCTTGGGCTGGTCAGTGAAGATATAGTAGTGCACTTTGAACCCCACCATGTAGTGCTGCTCAGCTGTCTCCAGGAAATCACGCAGAAAACGGGTGTATCTACCAGGAAATAAGAGTATTTTAAGACAGAGTCCAGTCATGGTATTCAATCATATTACTGAATAGGTTTCATAGTAAATAAATGGTTTTTGTACTTTCCAACAGCAAACACGGTGGTTGCAATGGTAAGGTTCAGGTACTTGTACATGTTGTCAATGATTTCAGGTTCAAAGATTCCTTCCCAGACAATAGGCGCCAACCATGGGGAGACTGCCAACACATCAGTCCTCCTGGGAAATATCAGAGATGATTAGATGATATCAGTGAGTATGTGTACATGCCGATCATATTAGGAATACTCACCTTGGAGATTTTTGAATGCTTGCACACTAATTATTCCATTCATAGTGAGCAAACACACGCTCCAAATGAACTGCAGCTTGGACATACGTAGGGTCTCTTCTACACACATCTTTCCACGACACTGAGAGCAGTGATATGTTTACATGAAGACATCTTAAGAACATAAGAATGCATAATGACGGGGGGTGCTGGGTGGGTCATCCTGTTAAGGCAGTGTTCCAGGGTGTGGATAATCCCCACAGTCTCATATTGAGTGCTGACTGTGGCCAGCAGCCCCACAGAGCAAAATATAATAGGTGGTAGCATCGCCCAGGGATGGAGGGATTCAGTCAGCCATGTTGTCTACTGTCCATTTACAACCCAGCGACCGACGTTGGTCAATTAGCTACACACAGTCTGCCGGTATAAAGCTGGGCACAAAGTGTATTTGTGCAAGCTTAACTTGTAGACTGTGCACATGCTTGTCTACACTGTATCGAATTGACAGCGGAGGTTGGAGCGAGCATAGCTTAGAATAGAATGACTAATATTGATTAAACAATTTCTGGAGTTAATTTAAGGGTTTATGAATTTCAATGGAGCAGGCAAAGGTAACATGCAATCCACTGGATACCAGGCCAAAGCAGAATGTGCATTGTTACAAGGGAGCGATTTACTTACTGTGGTCTCAAGATGCTGGGCTGCTGGTAATGTACTCTGCCAGGGAGATAATTATTTTGTACATTTTTATACTAGAAATTGAAGAAGTGAATATTTTAATTGAAAGGGAACTAAAGAATGGTTAACATTATCATTGGTGTGATTGTACAAAGAATAATCAAATACGAGTCCAAGAGGTGCCAAATGTCACTGACTGTAATACATACCTCTGTGGCAACACCATAACCTCAATTATACATCTTGGGATGGACTGCTTCTCACTGCCAAACAGACATTTTTTAAAAAGGAGAGTAGTTTATTAATAATGAGCTAGAACTGTGTGACAGGTGACAAGGAAGTAAGTGGCACAAAACACACATGGACCATGTATATGGTGATACACTACATTACAGTCCTGGCTCACTGTAAATAGTAAATATGTCACGGCACTCACATCGGAAAGCAGGGTTCCCCTGGGCCCTAATATACCATAACTAGACCTATAGCATTCAATTTTGTTAGTTAGCCAGCTGACATGTGTAGTATAGAAACACATACACTTTACTTGTTTTGGTGCACTACATACATCCATGATATAGCAGGGGCTGGCCCTTTTCCTGGGGACTTTAAAAGGCACACTCAAGACCTGGATGAGGTGCATGGATGGAGAGTGAGATGTCATATTTGTATGATGATGAGTTAAATGTAGAACACAACATCATCAGCATTGTCTGTTTGTTTTTTTCACATTTTATTTGACCAAACCCCTTAGTGAAACAGTATTGGAGGTTAATTCCAGGGTTTATGCTTATGAGTTATGAGTTTCCCCACTGGATACCAGACAATATCAATTTGTGCATGTACTCAGGGAGAGAGAGAGATTATCATTATCATACAATCCATAAACTGAAGAACTGAATCTTTTCATTAAAAGTGAAGAGTAAAATTATTAAGGTCATCATTGTTGTAATTGTACAAACAATAAATTAATACTAGTTGTAAGAATATATTTTTTAGTACTGTGGCATCCCAAGGGGCAGGACGAGGAAATGGCAGCCTGCCTCTTTAATTCTTGGGAGCCACTGCAGCCGGAAGAAATACGGTTCCCAGCAGCCCGCAGTCCCACACCTGAACCAAGTTAAGCGTTTGGGACTACGGACAGCTGAAGGCCGATTGGAGGCCTATTTAAAGGACTGATTCATGTCACATGGGGAAGGAGTAGATTGTAGAGTGTTGTAGAGTGTTGAGTGTTGTAGAGTGTTGTAAAGTGTTGTAAAGTGTTGTAAAGTAGAGTGTTGTAAAGTAGAGTTGTTTGTGTTTGACCTGGATTGTTTGAGGACCCTGCTTGTGTACCGACTTTTGGACTAGATTTAGGAACTGGATTGGACTTGGACTACGGATCACGGATTACAACGACGGATTCTCCCGAAGACCCCACCCTTTTTGTGTTTGTCAAAATTAGTTTAATAAATGATTGTTTTGTTTATATTACTGCCTCCTCTGGGTTATTTAACTGCCTACACCCTCTGCAAAGGTCTGTGAGTGTCGCCCAACCCCAAGGGATGTACCACAGTACATGCAAGAAACGTGACATTTGGGGCTCTAGATTCAGGAGGATGTTTTTCTAAGAAGGAAACGGATACACATACATGTTAGTTTTGATTAGTTTAGTATTGATTAGTTTAGTAAGATTCCTTCCAATTACATCCATTTACCCCATTACTAAATTTTATTACAGTGAAAGCAAGTCTCATCATGCAATGGAAATGTATCTGAAAGAAGATTTCAAGCCTATTGATATAAATAATTCCTGGAAATTTTCTATTATATCCTATTTCTGGTTTATGAAAATATGCATTAGTCTTCAGTACATACAATTTAAATAACCAGTTCATTTTATTTGGGTCTGTACATTTTACATTTTTACATTGACATTTTAATTATTTAGCAGACGCGCTTATTCAGAGTGACTTACAAGATGTGCATTAATACATGGTAAGAACAATCATTATTTGCGTAAGAGATGCAGTAATATGGCAAACTGTACAAGGAATGTAATGGAATGTAAATATTATGTATTCAAAATATTAATATTGAAGATTGAAGATGAAGATTTCAAGTAGACGGTCCTTTGTGGGGAGCAGGGAAAAATATGCTTTAGCTAATGTCTTTACAACAAAAAAAACAATTATTGAAAAAATCTAATGTCAAGATGGTAAGATGCTTAGTTATCTTACCAGTGAAGAAGCAGAGCTCCAATGACAATGAGAAACAACATGTAGTACTTTACTTCACAAAATATATACATCTTCAGAGCACCCCCCATTTTGTTAATTTTAAGCGCCTGTTTGTGTGGGTATACATTACTGATCAAAAGTTTTAGAACACCCCCATTTTTCTAATTTTTACTGAAATTTATGCAAGTCCAGTGAATAACCTGAAACGGTACAAAGGTAAGCGGTAAACTGCCAGAGGTTAAAAACGGAAAAATAATGTAAATTAGTTATAAAAAAGGCAGTTTTCAGGGAACAAGTAATGGGTTAACAACTTAACTGCTGTTCTGCAGCAATGGAAGTAAATTAAGCCTTGAAAGTTGATGCAAACAATTCCTACAGGTGTCCCAACTTTTGTTGATTACTTACAAACCCTCTGTATAAAAGCAGTGTTGGAACAGACTGTGTTACTACACCCTCTGAAGCATTAGAGACCATTATAACCCTTAAAAGTGTAGGTCTTTCCTTTAGATAAATTGCAAAGAAGGCCAAGGTGTCAGTGAGTACAGTTACCTACACCATCAAAAGGCACTTGGAAACTGGAAGAAACTCTGACAGGAAGAGGTCTGGCAGACCCAAAGCCGCAACAAAATCAGAAGTTTCTGAGAGTCAACAGCTTGCAGAATAGGCGGCTCACAGGACAACAGCTTCAAGCACAGCTTAACAAGAAGTAAGGAAGTCTCAGTTTCAACTGTGAAGAGAAGACTTCGAGCTGCATGTTTGACAGGTCGAGTGGCAGTAAGAAAGCCATTGCTAAGATGGCAAAATGAGAAAAAGAGACTTGCCTGGGCCATGAAGCACCGCCAGTGGACTACTGAAGACTGGAAGGTCTTATGGACCGATGAAAATTTGGAAACTTGACATTTTGAAAGGTTTTTGTAGGCCGTCAAGTAGGCGAAAGGATGGTTCCTCAGTGTGTGACACCAACTGCCAAACATGGAGGAGGAAGCGTGATGGTCTGGGGCTCTTTTGCTGGATCCAGAGTCGGCGACTTGCACAGTGACTGTTAACCCATTAACAGGAACTGTCCAGTTTGAACTGACGCTGACGCTACTTCCTGTTTCCTGTTTCAGAGACGTGTTGGAGGGCTGTTTGCAGTGTGCTGTGTATCTGGCATTTTACTCTTGCCAAAATAATCTGCAAATCTGCAAATAATCTGGAACTAGCAAAGTGCTTGTGAGGGGACGTGAGTTAGATTCATTTGCCCCGGAGATTGGATTTTCGATATTAGGCTAACTTAGCTCGAGTTGTATACGTTAACATAGCTATATAACGTTAACCGGTATAAACGTTATATAAATATATCACCGCATTAGTTATGAGTTTCTGCTTCTAAGGTCTGCCTCCGCTCTGCCTCCGCTGGCAGACTGACTGCCCCATCCCTCCGGGCGCCTGGCAGCCGCTCCTCGCGGTCTCGCCTCTTCTCTGTCCTGGTCCCTCGTTGGTGGAACGACCTCCCGCAATCGGCCAGGACTGCGGAATCACTTCCAATCTTCCGCAAGAGACTCAAAACCCACCTCTTCAGACTCCACTACCCCTGATCTCTGTCCATCAAGCTAAATGGTCTTCACCACTGTTTACTTGTTCAACACTATACTCTTAAAACATTTTTTTTTTTTAAATTCACTAACCTTTTCCTTCCCGGTGTTACAGGTATGGTACGCAGATGCCTGCAATGATGTCTATTGCTGTGTTCCTGCACTGATCTCGTGCGCTAACTATGATTGTTCCTACCATGTATTGATGCACATCTTGTAAGTCGCTCTGGATAAGAGCGTCTGCTAAATGCTTAAAATGTAAAATGTAAATGTAAGGTGTAATCCTTTGTTTTAGGCGTATATTATATCCGGTTTTTTTTTTTTGTTGTCCAGGCGCTCAGCTATAATGTGAATAGCTAGTATCTTTTAAGGTGTGGATTGGTGATTTTGTATTTGTAGCTAGCATATTACAAAGGTTTGATAGCTAAATAGTTGGACCCAGGTTGTAAACTCTAACGTTAAATATAGTATTTATATCAGTAGCTGGGTAAGTGGCTATAAGAGGCCCTCCAGTTACAGTTAGCCTACTACTAACGTTAGGGCCTACTGCTTTCTATCCGGAGCCACCTAGCGTGTTTCTTAAGAGTGGTATTGCTGACTCCATCTGGACAGTAAAAATCTAAACTTAGGGAGAGATAGGGAGTCAGCTAGGGGCCAAAATGTGGCCAAAACTTTGTGAGGTGTGCAGGATGCTCGCCCTGCTGGAAAGCGATTTCCTTGGGTTGTTCACCTGCCTCCGCTGCAAGCTCATTGAGCATCTCGAGGACAAGATTCTTGTTCTCGAAGGCCAATTGGCTGTATCGGCCGTATCGGCCGCACATAGTCCCCAATTGTCAGGGTTCTTAGAACCAATTAGTACGTCCGTCAGGGAGAAGGTGTGCACGCCTAGGCTGGGAGGAGGGAAGAATTTAGAGCAGGCAGGAAGTGACAGGTGGGTCACAGTTAGGAACAAAGGTAGGAAAGGGCTTGCACACCACAAAGGGGCAGCATCTCCAGAGGTTGAGGTGTCCAACCCTTGCAGGAATCTGTGACCCGTGACCCTGAGAGCGGGGGTATGCATGTTCCACAGGACACCCTGATGGCCACATCTCCCAGGGAAAGGGAGTTGTTGGTAGTGGGGGATTCTATAATCAGGGGAGTGGACAGCATAGTCTGTTCCCGGGCCAAGGCCCAAACTAAGAGGGCCCCATCTAACACAAGGATTTTAAATTTTAGGCGTGCCAACTTTAAACAGATGCGATTAGAATTAAGCATGGTAGACTGGGGACATCTTCTTGATTGTAGGACAGTGAATGAAAAGTGGGACAAGTTTAAAAGGGTTATACTTGATGCACAGTGTAAATTTATTCCTACGGTGCGGAAAAGTAAGTTGAAAAAGCAGTCCCCACCGTGGATAAATAAAGATATGCGACAGAGTTTGAGGGAGAAGAAAAAACTGTTTAAGATATATAAAAACGACAGTACCAAGAGTAATAAGGCTGAATATTGTCGTGTGCAAGGTCAAAAAAGAACTAAGGGTAGCCTAAAGGATCTACGAAAGGCAAACTGCAGAAAATGCTAAAAGTAACCCTAAGCGTTTCTTTCAATACTGTAGTAGGAAAAGAAAAGTCAAAGAGGAGTTTAAGGGAATTAAAAACAAAGACGGGGCACTGCTCTGTAAAAATAAGGATATTGCAGATGCTCTAAATGGCTGTTTTGTAGAGGGTTTTACCAGAGAAGAGGCTGCTAATAGGCCGGAAGGCATATTCATTACTCAGAAAGTCTTAGTGGATACAGAGATAGGGGATATGGAAGTATTGGATAAATTACATAAATTAAAGACTAATAAGGCAGCCGGCCCGGATGGCATATACCCCAGGGTACTAAAGGAGTTAAGCGAGATCATTTTTAAACCACTGGCAAGTATTTTTAGACTGTCTTTAAAGACTGGTGAAGTACCAAATGACTGGAAACAGGGTATTGTGGTACCAATATATAAGAAAGGGGACCGTACTGATCCAGGAACCTATAGGCCTATTAGTTTAACTTGCATCACATGCAAAATATTAGAATCTATTATTAAAGATAAACTAGAAGTATTTCTAGAAAATTACAACATCCTTAGGGATAGCCAGCATGGTTTTTGCAAGGGTAGGTCATGTCTGACAAATCTGCTGACATTTTTTGAGGAAGCAACCAAGTGTCTGGATGAGAGAATGGCGTATGATATTATATACTTAGATTTCCAAAAGGCATTTGATAAGGTGCCACATGACAAACTCATTATCAAAATGAGAGCAGTAGGAATTACAGGTGGCATTTTAGAGTGGGTTCGGAACTGGTTACTGGATAGAACACAAAGGGTAGTAATAGGCGGGATCTTATCCGAGGAGGGTATAGTGGGAAGTGGAGTCCCGCAGGGATCGGTGCTGAGACCACTGCTCTTTATCATTTACATAAATGACATTGATATGGATATTGAAAGTACATTAGTTAAATTTGCAGATGATACAAAACTGGGAGGCTTAGCAAATAGTCAGGAATCTACTAAAGTAATCCAAGACGATCTGAATAGAATCCAGAAATGGGCAGAAACCTGGCAAATGAAATTTAATACAACTAAATGTAAAGTTCTACATGTGGGGAATAAAAACATAGGACAGGATTATTTTATGGGAGGTAGAAAACTAGAATGTGCACACGTAGAAAAAGACCTAGGAGTACTAGTTGATCAAAGCATGTCAGGGACTGGTCAATGTGCGGTAGCAGTTAAATAAGCCAACAGGATGCTGGGATACATAGCCAAGAGTATTGAGTACAAATCGAAGGAGATCATACGCACCCTATACAATGCCCTTGTTAGGCCACACTTGGAATATTGTGTGCAGTTCTGGGGACCGCATTACAAAAAAGATATAGATGCGCTGGAAAAGGTCCAGAGATGGGCAACCAGACTGATTCCAGGCATAAAAGACAAGTGTTATGAGGAAAGGCTAGAGATGCTTGGACTGTTCAAGCTTAGTAAAAGGAGACTTAGGGGAGATTTGATTGAAGCTTTTAAATTTATTAAAGGAATTAACAAAGTGAATTTCAGGAAATTATTCAAGTTGAGTTCGGTTAGCAGAACGAGGGGGCATAAATGGAAACTGACCAAGGGTAAATTTCACACGGACACTAGGAAATATTTTTTCACACAGAGAGTGATCAATGCGTGGAATAGCTTGCCTGGACATGTAGTGGAGGCTGAGACACTAGGGATATTCAAGGCCAGGCTCGATCCAGTGTTAGACACTCTAGCCTTTGGGTAAACTAAGCATTGTGAGCAGATTAGTGGTAGGAATGGACGAGCAGTGTTGGGCTGAATCGTCTTCCTCTTATGTTATGTTATGTTATGTTATGTTATTACTTGTTCCCTGAAAAGGGCCTTTTTTATAACTCTGAAATTGACATTCTTTTTCAGTTTGGCCTCTGGCAGTTTACCGCTTACCTTTATACCATTTCAGGTTATTCACTGGACTTGAACTGCTTAAATTTCTGTAAAAACTGGAAAATGGGGTTGTTCTAAAACTTTTGACCGGTAGTGTAGCTACGTTTGCTGGCTGGCTAAACAACCTAAACGTACCTCTTCTACAAAGTGATGATGCTCACAGGTGGTGATTTTTGGTAAGCTGTTATGGGTGTATTAAAATAAGCTGGGGTTTCTGATGTCACAAATACTCCCATGTCAGCGAATAGGATTGGAACACCAGAATTCTTTTTTTACACAAAGGAGAAGCTTGACCCAGCTTTATCAGCGCACCCGCAATGATTCGTTTTCAAGCTTTCAACATCCAACCTTCATCTGGTTTCACCCAAACATCATCCGTTTTGATGAAAAAGTAATTGACATGTCTGAGAGAAATGGAAGGAATAAAATAACATCTGAAAAGTAAAAAGTGCATTTTTCTCAATTAAGCACATCTTGCCAAATATTCATTTTTTTAATCCTAATCCTTTAGTTTCCTTCAATTAGCCTATATGTGAATATACGTAAGTATGGTCAAGGCAAACTGAATTACCAAGTGGACTAACAGGTTTCTCTACCTCAAAGAATACATTACCGTTGATGTAAAGCTGCATGACAGAAAGACACAGTACAGCGTAGCTGTAGATAAGGACAAGACATTACATTTTAGCCATTTAGCAAACGCTCTTATCCAGAGCTACTTACAAAACTAAGACGGTGATGTCACCGTAAGGTGAACAATAAAAATGAATACAAAATTAACAGTGAATTAACTGCAGCTCCCCTAATATAACGTAGCCCTAATAATTACAGAGTTTGTTCAGTGTACTATAAGGTGGCTATTAAAGCTTGCTAAAACAGAAAAAATTCAGCTATTGGCAAAAAGCCCAGAAAAGGTAAACACATTGCGTGTGCATTCATGGTATGCCTGTTACAGAGGTGCCTTGAGGATGATCTCAGGGATGGACTGTCTCTCATTTCCTGTGGTAATTGGTAAAATTGTATAGTGAATTATGACTGAATGGGGAAGACATATTTGAGGTAGTTTTTTTAATAGATATTTGACAGGTACACATCATGCCTCGAAACAGGCTTTGCTTGTCACACAGGTGAATCGACTCCATAGAAACTTTGTATTCATACTGAACAGAACTTAATTATTCATGCTGCATTGCCTCCAAATTCCAAATTATTTCTGAAAATCTGATATGCTTTTTGTGTCTCCATAGGTGCAAATTATGGGGGGGGACAGGTGGGACATGTCTCCCCCACTTTTTGAAATTACGTTTTTGAATTTTTGTTGTTATTTTGCACAAGCCCAGCCGGCTTTACTGCCAGATGACAACACGAATGTCTGATCATTTTTGTGCATGCTTTCCAGACACTCCACTCAGTCCCACCAACACCTCTTATCTCAATCAAATATAACTGTTAACAACTGCCTACGCCAATCGGGAACTTAATGCACCATTCCATACACACACACACACACACACACACACACACAGAGAAGACGGATGAGGTCAGATACAGTAAGAAAAGAACATCACATCAGGGCTCATTTGGAGTAACAAAAACAATTCACGAACCTTTTCCTTCCTGGTGTTACAGGTATGGTACGCAGATGCCTGCAATGATGTCTATTGCTGTATTCCTGCACTGATCTCGTGCGCTAACTATGATTGTTCCTACCATTTATTAATGCACATCTTGTAAGTCGCTCTGAATAAGAGCGTCTGCTAAATGCTTAAAATGTAAAAATGTAAAATGAGTATATGCACTGAGCCATACTCTTGTGCTCTTTGTAAATTAGTTATTTTCCTGTTAATGTTGTTTGTTTTGTTTTTTGATATTCATATACAACCATTAGATATCATGACAGTGTAGTGTAACTAAAAAATAATTTGAATTATGGGCTGTCTTCGGTAGCCTAGTTTTGCATTAAAAATTTTCTGAGAAGCACTGGCCATCGCCGACATTGGTCCACCCCACCTATCAGACCAAATTTGCACCCCTGTGTGTCTCTATGGTTGTTGTTTTCACAAAATAATATAACTGTTTTTTTTTTTTACAAGCCTTACAAATACAATACAATTAAAGGGAATGGCAGCAACTCTAAGAAGGAGCAATCCTACACACATGCCACTTGCCAGAGCTTGTATATTTTACTGTCCTAAGTTGAAATGTCTTCTGTTGAAACACTTACCTGATGCTGCTTTTGAATTATAAGTGGTCAGCAAGATTAAAACATAGTTTTGGGGATTTAATTAGAAATGTAACTGAAATAAGATTTCAAGCCTATTTTTATAAATAATTCCTGGAAAATTATCCTGTGTCTATTTCTGGTTTATGAAAATGTGCATTAGTCTTCGGTACATACCATTTAAATAACCAGTTCATTTTATTTGGTTTTGTACAAATAATGGGCACAAAAGGACAATGTTAGCTTACCTCATGGAATGTAAATATTATGTATTAAAAATATTAACATTTTCCTACCTGAAATTTTCTGTTTGGATTCTTGGAGATGAAGATTTCAAGTAAATGATCCTTTGTGGGGAGCAGGGAAAATATGCTTTAGCTAATGTCTTAAAAAATTGTAAAATACATTTAAAAAATCTGACATCTAATGTCAAGATGTTAAGATGCTTAGTTATCTTACCAGTGAAGAAGCAGAGTTCCAATGACAATGAGAAACAACACATAGTACTTTCCTTCACAAAATATATTATTTTTCAGAGCACTCCCCATTTTGTTAATTTTAAGCGCCCGTTTGTGTGGGTACAAATCCGTGTAAAAGAGGACTTATCCTCCTAGTACTTCCTCAAGCAAATCCCTGCCTGATTATGAGTGAACCCTTTAGATTCAGTTAAAGCCTACATGTGTACATTTTTTTACAATGAATATAGGAGTGCCTGGCAGTGTTGCAGGTGTGGCCACTTTGCCAGGAGATTAATGTGAGCAAAAACCTACACTACCGGCTCCACCGACCAGCTAAGAGAGTCTGTTCACTGCTTGCTTACCTGAAATGACTGATGAGAATAATCATGCATATGCAACTCCAGATAGTGATCAATCCACATTTAATGCTAACCCCTTTCACTAATTAGATTTGGATTGTGTACAAAGTACAACGTTTTTAATACACAATATCATGGGAAACAGTACACTCGGGCAAACCATCTCAAAAGATAATGAGCAAGTCATAATCATTTATAGGGTCATTTATATGTTTACAGTTTATGCAGATGAGCTACATCATCACTATTCTATTAAAAGTTCTCAGGCATGGTTAAAGACAAAAGATTAACAAACAGGATATATCATGACATGCACGTATCTTTCCCATCTGACTTTCTGCTTTGTTTAAGGTCAGGATGACCCAGCTCTTTAAAAATATTGGGGAGTATCATTTCCTTTAATGAAAACATGTTGTTCTCTGTACTTTCCCAGGGCAATCACGAACACACCAAGGCTTCCTTAGTACAAAGTTAAATGTTATACAATATAGCTTCCACACTATGATCGTTTTCATTGACAGCGACATCGGCATTAGCTGGCTCGCTGGCTAGCTCGTTGTGCACAAAGAGCTAACGTTGAAGTCAGCTGAATTGAGTAACTAAATGACTGTTAACATTAGTTATTGACAACCTGATCTCATGTGAATGAGCATGACAATATAGTTCGTTTTCAATCTCTCTGTCGCAGCTCTAGTAAAGATAGCTAACTTAGCAACATGAGATGGTACAGTAACATTAATAAGTAGATATCCTGTAATGTTACTAGTTTTGGACAATCACTTTCCATAGTTAAGGCAAAAGTTCACACCTCATTGTAAAAGTTAACATATTAAAACCTGACCCCTTTCCTGCTTTTTTATTGGTTAATGACCTAAAGTTAACACTTAACTTTGAACACGTAGGTTAACACGTCGTGATCCACGTGGCCAACCATAGATAAAACACAAAGAGCAGTGTTCCGGTAGGCCCTTATTCCCCCTTTCTGGGGCAGTCAAAACAGCATCAGCAAGGTTGGCAGCAGCAGGCAGTGAGAAGCCCTCAGGAAGGCCAGCAGCAGTGCCAAGCAGCAAGATGACCTCTGGCAGGATGGCCTCTGGAAGGTCCACAGCATCGTGATGCCTTGGAGACCTAGGAGGTTCTGGTGGCCTAGAGAGCAGTGGATGCCTGGGAAGCATGGCCTGGCCCTGTGGTGGAGGTCTGGGGAGATTGGACTGGCTGTGGCTGCAGAGTGGTGGTCTGTGGGAGCGCATGGCCTGGCCTCTGGGCCTTCCTCTCCTCCTCATTTAGTGTGAGGAGAAGTATGGTTAGTTAGTGTGGTGGCCGGTCACTTTGAGTGGTGCTGGACAGTTTTTTGAATTTTTTATTTGACCTTTATTTAACCAGGTAAAATCAATTGAGAACCAATTCTCATTTACAATGATGACCTGGCCAAGAGGCGTCAGCAAGAGTGTATGAAATAAACACAGTCAACACAAAACTGCACATACAGTACAGGTACAGTGGTGCCAATGATGGCCAATGGGGGTCCTGCATGGGGCACACAGACTAAGTTATGGTCGGGCTCCGCACGCCACTCCACTCACACCACAGAAATATGCTCCTCAGCTGCTCCCAGGGCTCTTCCTCCTGCCAGGCATACACCTCCGGGCCACTCAGCCAGCTCAGCATCATCTCCTGCAGGGTGATGCACAATTAGCGGTAGCATCGCTCAGGGAGGGAGGGATTCAGACGACTGGTTTATCTATGTCTTATCTCAGAAACAGGTGGCTCACCTATTTCTTTGTGTCTCAGAAGGCCTGGTCCCAGGTTATACCATGTCTGTATTTCTCTTCCTCTTCCACCTCCTGCTGGCACCAGAGGGACACTTCACCTCTGTTCCATGGTCAGCTGTCTCAGCTGACTCTGTGGTTTCATCCGGAATTGGGCCAATGGCCTCCATCCCTGTTGCACATGTTCATTCCCCCCACCATAGCCTATGTGGTCTCTTATGGATCAACCTCCTCTTTGGATTGAGTTTCATTCCCACACCCTTCTGTTGATGTTTGGGAAATTAGAATAAAAATATATAGTTTTCCAACATGTTTAAGCATAACATATAGCTCATTATCGGTGCAATTTTTTTACTTTAAAGAATTTGTTTCAGATTTTCTCCCATTTTTCTCCCAATTTAGTAGCCAATTACATCCTCTATTTTCATGTCAATCCCCCCCTCGTAGTGAGTTTGCTGCCGTAGCCCTGTGACTGGCAGTGACACGGGCGTAGTGTTGTCTCCTCCGAGAGCTGTCGACCGTAACTCCGGTACTCCAGAGCCACTCCTGTATGTAACGAACTTCATGTTGGCTTCCCTCCCCCCTCCCTGGGGCGGACAGCCAATTGCTGCCCCTTGGTGGCACTCCCAGCCAGAGCCAACTTTGGTGCTTCCGGTGGAATTGGGCAGTGGCGTCATTTCAGTAAAAGCCAAGGTATGGCAAGCAGGGTTCCTACAAGTTTCAACAAGTCAAATTTAAGACTTTTTTAGACCTTTTTTAGACCTCTTTGAATAGAATTTTAGACCTATTCGCGACACCATATGATAGCTTTTTGTCATCCTCGGGGTGATGAAATTAGGGATTTCACTGCCATACAGACAAAAAAGTCTGAAGGATAATTAATATTAAATAAATAAGTCTCAAAAGTACATTTATTTTTATATTTTTATTAACTGTAGAAAGTCACTTCAAAGTGAAGAGAACAAAGTGCACAAAAGCTTATAACAGCTTAATGTTACAGTATGTATACAAAGAGACACGACACTTGTTACTATGTAACAGAGCTGGGGAGGAACTACTTGGGGGCATTTCTGTGAAAACGTTGTGAAAACTGAACCAGTCCCCAACAACAAAAAACGTCACTCAATCTTTCTGAGCTCTGCTCCCTTTGCCTCTTATCTCCTTCTCAATTATCTCAAGCTCGCCAACTTCTTCTTGCTGCCCTTTCGCAGGATGTTTGACTTGGAGATGAGCTCGGCCATCTGCCTGGGACAAGATGAGCAGCTTCTGGCAAAAAGCCCAGAGGTCAGGGTAGGGCTCGCTGAGGACATCACGCAAGAAGACATCCACTCTCTTTCACATGGGTTGGAAAGAGTGGAACTCCTCACTTCTCCCCTCAAGGGACAGGAGAGCACCGAACTGCTCCAGTATAACATCACCTATCACAAAACATATAAAGAAAAAAATTACATAAATCAGTACATCAACAATTAGACATGTATTGGTCATTCTAGATTCACTGAAACTACACTGGTTGACATAAAAGGGCACTGTAGCCAATATGGCTGTGATAATTGCAATATTGGCTAACAACAATCATTTCAAATGTACTCAAACACTCATTCCTATGAAGCTGAAAATTAACATGTACTGTAGCTAGTATGTTCACAGATGAGACAAGTAGGCTAAGTTAACGTTAGCCTACAATAGGCCCACTGATGTAAAGTTAGCTGTGACACACTACAGCTAATGGCATTATAGAAAAATAGCTACCAAATGGAACAGATCAATAATTGATTTGCGTTACTTACTTTGACATTCGCCAGCAAGTCCTGCGCTGTTGCATGTCCCATGAACTGGGACCCCAGGTATCTAGACTGGACTTTCCCCTCATCCCAGAAACGAACATGTATGTCCAGCTGCTTGGTCTTGGTCGCCTTGTTCAAACTTTCATCAAACATAACAACGAATGGTCCGTTGTTGACTTTCGCGACGAGATCCCTCTTTATGTATTCCGCCAAACCGAACTTTGTGATATAAGCCGTCTTATCACCACCACACGCAAATGTTTTCGCGATGTCAGAATCGGGGAACATGCGGGCAAAAAGCTTGCCAATGCCTTCGTTGCTGTTATAGGACCGGTGTTTAACTACGGTTTCCAGCGTCCACATCACTTCTGCCACCAGTGTTGGCGTGGATCCCAGCGCAAGCGGATCCCAGCGTCGATTCTTCCTTGAGTAGCGGGAGGCCGATTAGAGGTACCGGGAGACTGGGCCGCGGTAGCGGGGAGCTGGGAGGCCGGAGGCGGAGCTGCAGGCACTGCGTCCCCCGAAGGAGGAAGCATGGAGGAGAGTTGTCTGGTTTGTTGCAGACCTCTTATTTGGGTCTCATGTTTCGAGGACTTCGCATGCGATTCCAGAGACTTTACCCCTAATGTTCCGAGTTTAATATTTGTTTTGCATAAAGTACAACGGGCTTCGTGCGGATTCCCATCCACTGCTTTTAACCAGGACCTAAACGCGCTTTTCTCTACCCATAGCTCATTAAACCTACACTTGCCCATGGCTTATCAAATTACATAGCGAGGAAACTCAAAACCAAACACGAGTAGTTAGCTAGCTAGCTCTTGTCTACGTTCAACCAACTCGAACGATACGTAGCTTCGTTCGCCAATAATTTCTCCTGGGGGCAGCGAATTTGCATTTTTTGGTTCCAGCTTGATTAATTTCCGTGTAAATAGATAGGACTGATTTCTTTGCAGGACACTCAAAACATTTTTAACACAATAGAGAGCTAATCTCACTTTTAAGACCTAGCACCTCATTTTTTAGACCTAATAACTAAAATTTAAGACCTTTTTAGGCCTTAAAAATCGGATTGTTGGATTTTAGACTTTAAGGCTTTTTAAGACCAGCGCGGGAACCCTGGGCAAGGGATGGGGTGGACATGGTGGACATTTTTTGTCAAATCAGTTGTGCAATAGTCAATTTTGGTGAGTTGTTTCTGTACAATTTACTTATATGATATTTAGGTAACATTAATAAACAAAGGAGACAACTACAGTATGTAACTAGTAAACCTATTTTTTAATTCCAGTGGATCATAATGATATAGTGTTATACAAATCTTTTTTTAGTGAAATGTAGTGATAAGCGCTACAGGACCTCATCAGCGTAAGGCACGTTAGCTAGCTAGCTTGTTAGCTTCACAATCGCGGGTGACGTTAAGTCCGGTTTTTCACAAAAATAACATATAGAACGTGTTCGTATTGACACAACATGACATGGACTTGTTCATGAATATGTTACATTTGAATCAACAGTATTATGGCGTTTATACAGTTTGTTTAACCCACCTGAATGAATGAAAATAACGGACAAGGTCTTAATGCTAACGTTAGTCTGTTGTTTATTCTGAGGAACTGTAACGTTACTAGCCAGAGCAGCAACCTCTATCTCCCGTTCAACTACATCACCATCTATAGGCTGGGTGGTGGGGTGTACTAAAAGTGAGGAGGAGCCGGGAGGATTTTGAGTTACCTCTGTGGAGCGGATAAAATCACATAAAATGACAAAACGTAGGCTATTTCAGATTGATTTAAAATAAAAAATGTGTCTAGAAGCCAAGGTATGGCGAGTGCCATACCTTGCCATACCAAAACGACGCCCCTGGAATTGGGTGCTGGTTTTTTTGTACATTTTTATATACAGCCTTGTGGCAGCCGCCCAGAGGCAGCCCAAGGGAGAGTGATTGACGGGAGGTATGTGGTGGGACGCTGGGTCCACCCCTTTTCCCTATATGGCCGGACAGGAAGTGTGGGAATGCACCTGCAGCCCATCCAGTTTTACGAACAGCTGAAGGATGTTCGGAGGCCTATTTAAAGGCCTGATTCCTGTCACATGTCGAAGGAGTAGGTTGGGGATTTCTGAGAGTGTTGTGGAGAGAGAGTGCTGTATGGTGAGTTTTGGAGAGTGTTTTTGTGGATTGCTACCTGTGCTTGAATTGGATTGTTTGAGGACTCTGCTTGTGTTTCAACATTTGGAACGTTTGAGGAACTGGACTGGACTTGGATTTTGGATTACGGATTACGATGACGAACATGGATTGTGGACTTTACCTATTTCCCCTTCCCCTTCCCTTTCCCCCCTGGGAGAATAAACAAAACTGGTTGGCATTTTACTGTGTTTATTGCTTTTATTATTGATCATTGGTGGAGTTGCAACTCAATACCCCGGGTTCTGCTACAAGCCTTTTTTGCTCATTTTAATCAAGGGTGCCAATAATTCTAGACCTGTATCAGGACTTGTAGGAATGTTTCTCATAACAAAGGACATGTGCAAAAGATTATCCATTGCAATATGTCAATTTGAACAAGAGATGGGTGAACATAAAACAATTGCAGAATTTTGTGTCAAATATATATGTATTTTGTAGTTGACTAATGACCAGATGGGAGAGCATTACAGTACTCAAGCCTGCTCATGATAAAAGCATGCATTTGTCTCTCAGTATGAGCCTGACAGAGAAATGGCTGCACCCTGGTAATGTTCTTAAAGTAATAAAAAGCAGACCTGGTGACATTCCAGATGTGTGTCTCAAAGTTAATGTCAGAGTCAATGATGACACTCAAGTTTTTTCCTGGGGCATGGCGTTAAGTGCAAAGACGTTAAATTAGCAGACAGTTTCTCTCTGGGCCTTGGCTCCAATGTTTTGTCCTGGTTGAGCTGAAGAAAGCTCTGTGACAACAAAACTGTAATACCAGAGATAGAACTAAGAAGAGCATAGATGGGGCTTGTGTCATCAGTACATAACCAACTACAGTTAATGGCCAAAATAAAGGAAACACCAACAAAAAAGGCCACCACCAGAACAGCTTCAATGCACCTTGGCATTGATTCTACAAGTATCTGGAACTCTATTGGAGGGTTGCAACACCATTCTTCCACGAGACCATAATTTGGTGTTGATTGTGGTGGTGGAAAATGCTTTCTCAGGCACTGCTCTAGAATCTCCCATAAGGGAATCTTGTTTCTGAAACCCTTCAGCTTGTAATGGTTAAAATATCTCAAATACAGTGAAATCAGGGTTTGTCCAACCAGGTAGCAGACAATGACAAGTTGAAAAAAGGGTGTTGAATGTTTATTCCTGAATCAAAGCAATTTTACAAAAAATCTTTGGAGTTATAAGTGGTTGCAGACAAGGCAATCTTAGATCTGTGTTCACAGGCAGAAAGTATCTGAAATTGAACACCACGTGCGCAGCTTCCTTGTCGATGAAATAAGCAACAATTACTATTATGCTCCATCCTTGTAGGAATTGCTGTAGACAAAAATTACATTTAAATGACTTTTAATTTTCTGAACATGTGAACAATGTCAATGCCATGAGTAACTGTTAAAGAAAACACTATAGTACAGGACAGCTTCAGAACAGTGGTGAGGGGCTGTTGGGGGAGATATCCACACACTAGAACAGTGCCTTAACAAGATGAGCCCCATGATCTGCTTCCTGTTAAGCCACTGTTCTAGTATGTGGATGAGCCCCATGGTTATTATAACACCAAACATGGGTATTCTACCAGTTTCAGCTACCATATGCTATTTTAACCAATCATTGTGTTTTGTTCTGAAAATCACAACCTTGTGATTAGTCCAAACTGGTGGGTGATTGACATCTAATTGTAGCCCCACCTATTTTTTGTATCATGATCCTCACTTAGAATACTGTGTGCAGTTCTGGGCACCGCACTACAAGAAAGATATAGAAGCTCTTGAAAAAGTCCAAAGAAGGGCAACTAAACTGATACCGGGTATGAAAGGTAAAAGTTATGATGATAGACTTAAGGCTCAATCTATTTAAATTTAGCAAACGGAGACTTAGGGGGGATTTGATTAAGGTTTTTAAATTCCTAAAAGGGATTAACAAAGTAAAATACCAAAGATTTTTTAAGATAAGTGGGGTCAGCAGAACAAGAGGCCACAGGTGGAAATTAGTTAAAGGCAAATTCCGCACAGATATTAGGAAGTTTTTCTTTACACAGAGAGTTGTCAATACCTGGAACAGCTTGCCAGGTAGGGTAGTAGAGGCAGAAACGTTTGGGCTATTCAAGTGCAGGCTAGATGTAATACTAGATACTCTTTAGATTAGGACATGATGAGTCTAGATGGGCCGAATGGCACGTTCTCATCATTATGTATTCTTATGTTCTTATTCTCCCATCACTACTGTATGTGCTATGCACTGGGAGTATGTAACTGTGTATATGTATGTGTCTGTGAGTGTAATTGTGTTTATATACTTGGCATGTGGCTGAACAAGGTTGCTGAGAACCTGCAATGTGAGCAGTACTCCACTGTGTGTCACTTTGCCTCTGACATCAAGCTCATCTTTACAACTGCACCTCAGTCAACAAGGTGAGACTCTGCAAAGCCTTATCAGACCCCATTGGCATTCCCTGTCTGCATTTCATTTTTCATTTGAATATGACAGTACTCTTCAATATATAACCCCCCCAGGAGAATAAACTTGGAAGAACGGGTGCCGAACTCAATTTATTCAAGGAGGAATTTCAGTTTCTTTGCTCAAGGATGGGTATGCCTACTTACAAATCAACCAGTATGATTACATGTGGGTGTGTGCAGTGCAGTGCCAACTGCTGACTAGTCTACGACACTGCAATCAATACGAACCTATTTGTGGTAATTGAATGATTATTGTAAAACTGTAAAATTCTGCTTAGAATAGCTAATGTTAGCTAAAATAGCATTTGGAATAAAGGAAAACACATTTTCTTCATCAACAGAATTTGGTAGCCTGATATGTGCATGATATGTCCTACAAAAGTGTCAACAGATATTTGCACAATTGAAAGCAGTAGCCTACTTACAAATCAATCAGTATGATAATGTGTGGGTGTGTGCAGCGCCAACTGCTGACTAGTCTACGACACTGCAATATGCACCTCATTTGTGGTAATTGACTGATTACTTCAGTCGTAATGTGTTGATTGCTTAACAAGTATCTTCAGAGAGTCCTCCATCGACCGCTTGGTGTTGGAGGACGGAGCTGCAGGTGCTAATTAACACAAGTGCTAATTACAAGGAAATAAAAAATAAGTGCAACAAATTCCCCATTTTCAGTGGGGAGTTCATTCCACCGTAGTGGCGCCAGGACAGAGAAGAGTCATAACCGAGATGAGAGGCCATTGGTTACTCAGCATGAGGGAGTAGCCAATCGCCTAGAGGCAGCAGAGCACAGTGGTCAGGCTGGGGTGTAGGGTTTGACCATGGCTGAGAGGTAGGAAGGGGCTGTTCCATTCACAGCCCAGTAGGCCAGCACCAGATCCACACTGTGGTATTATTTTACACTGGCACAGGCAATCGTAAAATGACGCAGAATGACGCAGGACAAGTGCCGTGAGAGGCAGAAGGCTCCCTGAGCAAAGAGCAATTTTTTATATGACACCAGCAACCAGTGCTGGGGGTGTGATACTGAGAAGCAGGAAAATAGGGATTCCTCAGGACATGGTTATCTCAAGGGGTCCTGTGAATATGACTGTCTTCTACACAAACACATTTTAACATACACAACCTCAGTGATTTTCCACCCCCACAACCTTTGTTACTTTCCTGAGTAATTTACCCATCTCCGTCCGGGTATTAGTGTCGATTATACAGAAAGCAAATTGTGTTTAATGAGAACCCGTCAACCTGCACTAAACTGGTTTAAATTGAACTAATCTTTCAAATCTTATAATGTAATTCATGTACACCTTTAAACGTTTGAATGTCTTTAACACTAAAACAAACAAAAAAAAGTTTTGTATTTATATAGTCTGTAACAGTCTAAAGTTACACAATGCAACTATACATTTTCCCGAACTTCTTTCAAGTCCTTGACAATGGCTGAGAAACGCTTGAGTTTGATCTGTGAAGGGGGATTGCCTTTTAGGTCATCCCACAGGTATTCTGGAGAGAGCAGCTTGGTTGGCTTCCTGTGCAGTAGATACTTGTTCAGGTGACTTTCTTCTTTCCAGACAGCCTCCAGGTTATTTCTTTTGTCCAAGTCTTGATTCACACGGCACGTTTTGGTCACTTTGAGTACATCTTCAACACGGCCCCCAAACATAGCCCTTGAATAGTAAAAATCCCCCTGGTCCATTGGGATGTAGGCCGTGGAGGCAAGACGCCGTTCATAAGTCAAGTGCTCACGATTTGCCATATAATATCCTGGGTGTATTACTGCAACCAATGAGTCCAGCACCTCTGGCCCCCAGCGGTTGTGGAACTTCATGTCCACATCCAGACAGTAGATGTAGTCAGCCTCTTTATGGATCCGCTCCTCGATGGCGTTCTGGATTATCTCCATCCTCCGTAAGGAGATCTCCTCCCAGCGGTTGAACTTGGGCACCAGGATGACACTGAGTTCCCTTCCAGGAGCAAGAGCGACTTCAGGCACTTGCTTGGGCTGGTCAGTGAAGATATAGTAGTGCACTTTGAACCCCACCATGTAGTGCTGCTCAGCTGTCTCCAGGAAATCACGCAGAAAACGGGTGTATCTACCAGGAAATAAGGAGTATCTTTAATTAGGGCCGAGTCATGATATTCAAGCATATTACAGAATAGGTTTCATAGTAAATAAATGATTTTTGTACTTAGCAACAGCAAACACGGTGGTTGCAATGGTAAGGTTCAGGGGCTTGTATATGTTGTCAATGATTGCAGGGTCAAAGGTTCCTTCGCAGACAATAGGCGCCAACCATGGGGTGACTGTCAACACATCAGTCCTCCTAGGAAATATCAGAGATGATTAGATGATATCAGTGAGTACGTGTACATGCCGAGCATATTAGTAATACTGGCCTTGGAGATTTTTGAATGCTTGCACACAAATTATTCCATTCATAGTGAGCAAACACATGCTCCAAATGAACTGCAGCTTGGACATACGTTGGGCCTTTTATACACACATCTTTCCACTAAACTGTGAGCAGTGATATGTTTACATGAAGACATCTTAAGAACATAAGATTACATAACAACAGGGGGTGCTGGGTGGGTCATCCTGTTAAGGCAGTGTTCTAGTGTGTGGATAAGCCCCACAGTCTGATATTGAATACAGTGCTGACTGTGGCCAGCAGCCCCACAGAGCAAATATAATAGGTTGTAGTGTCGCCCAGGGATGGAGGGATTCAGTCAGCCATGTTGTCTAGTGTCCAGTCACACCCCAGTGACCAACGCTGGTCAATTAGCTACACAGTCTGCCAGTATAAAGCTGGGCACAAAGTGTCTTTGTGCAAGCTTAACTTGTAGACTGTGCACATGCTTTTCTACACTGTATAAAATGGACAGCGGAGGTTGCAGCAAGCATGGCTTAGACTACAATTGGGTATTCCGAATTGGGAGAAACATGGGGAAAAGTATTAAAAACATTTAAAAAATTATACATAATGATGAGAACAAGCCATTCAGCCTATCTTGGCTCATTACTTACCTACAGCCTAGAGAACATCCAGCACTGCATCAAGCCTGCTCTTGAACACCCCAAATCAGTTTTCTTGATTTTCCCAACGAATAATGGAATTTTCTTATCATTAGTTTTTCCTCTCAACAATTGAGGTCTCCTAGATCAAAAACTCTGAAACCTCACCAGTTGTGTTCAGACACTTCTTTCATCATGACATCCACATGGGAACCCAAAGTGATTGAGTCTAGTTTATATCTGTGTGTCTGCATGCTGATCCATAATCCAGTAAATCGTTGCACATTGTATATGACTAATATTGATGAAACAATTTTGGGAGTTAATTTCAGTGTTTATGAATTTCAATGGAGCAGGAAAAGGTAACATACTGTACAATCCACTGGATACCAGGCAAAAGGGAGCAAAAGGCACAAGGGAGCGATTTGTTTACTTACTGTGGACTCAAGCTGTAGGGCTGCTTGTAATGTTCTCTGCCAGAGAGAGAATTATTTGGCACATTTTCATCCAGAAAATTACAGAAGTAAATATTTGAATTGAAAGGGAACAAAAGAATGGTTAACATTATCATTGGTGTGATTGTACAAAGAATAACCATATAAGAATCCAAGAGGTGCCAAATGGCACTGACTGTAATACATACCCCAGTGGTAACACCCTATCCTCAATTATGCATCTCGGGATGGACTGCTTCTCACTGTCGAACAGACAGTTTTGAAACAGAAGAGCAGTTTATTAATAATGAGCTAGAACTGTGTGACAGGTGACAAGGGAGTGAGTGACAATTTGTAGCACAGAACACACATGGACCATGTATTGGGTGATATGCTACATTAAAGTCCTGGCTCACTGTAATTAATAAATATCTTATGGCACTCTGAAAGCAGGGGTCCCCTGGGCCCTAATATACCATAACTAGACCTATAGTATTCAATTTTGTTAGTTATCCAGCTGACATGTTTAGTATAGAAACACATACACTTTATTTGTTTTGGTACACTACATACATCCATGATATAGCAGGAGGCGGCCCCTTTCCTGGGGATTTTAAGAGGCACACTCAAGACCTGGATGAGGTGCATGGATGGAGAGTGAGATGTCATATTTGTATGATGATGAGCTAAATGTAGAGCACAACATCGACAGCATTGTCTGTTTGTTTGGATTTTTTTCACATTTTATTTGACTAATGTTATGACCAAACCCCTTAGTGAAACAGTATTGGGGGTTAATTCCAGGTTTTATGCTTATACGTTATGAGTTAACCCACTGGATACCAGACAATAAAACAATTTGTACATTGTTAAAGAGTAATGTACTCAGAGAAAGAGAAAGATAATTATTTTGCACATTATCATAGAATTCATAAACTAAAGAACAGAATATTTTCATTGCAAAGGAAGAGGAAAATGATTAAGGTCATCATTGCTGTAATTGTACAAACAATACATTAATTCTAGTTGTAAGAATATCATTTTTAGTATATATTAGAAACATGACATTTGGGGCCCTAATTTCATATTTAACTGAAACTATTCAATTCTGACTCAGCTGTCTGTAGATACAGGTCAAATAGATATCCTGAAAATAAAGCTGTCGTGACATGAACCGGGGTGCTTTGTAACAACATTTGTGATTATTTGTTTTGCGTCACTGGGACAGCGACTAGCACCTCGGAAAGCACAAAACAAAGTGGGAATCATGAAATACTTAGGCGATATCAGTGCTCATAAAATACCGCCTGGTTTGAAGAGTTCTTAACATTCTCAATGGAAGAGAAGAGTCGTAATTAAGGCATGCTTTAGTAAATCAGATGGAATACTTCATAGTTTATTTCTACTTTATACTCAGCTATGGGCTAAATAAAAAACTGTTAACCATTAAAAAACCTTGCCTACTGCATTACTCCTTACTATTATCATATTGCAGCAAAGCTTCACAAGTTTTGAAACTCATTTTGCCTATTAGTTTCAACTAGCAAGGAGGAATTTAAAGTCTGCTTTTAATGTACATAATGGTAAGTATTGGTGGTTCTGTGTGGCTCAGTAGGTAGAGCATGGCATTGGCAATGCTTTGGTTGTGGGTTCAATTCCCACTGGGACCACATATACTGAAAAATGTATGCATTCACTACTGTAAGTCGCTTAGCGTCTGCTAAATATAACGTACCTTACACAACATACAGTATTAATGACTTTATTCACTTCGGTGTGAAGTGAAGTACCCCTTCATCCCCACAAAAAGATGAAGGGGTACTCAAATAATGAGACAGAGGTTAACCAGGGACATTAAACACACAACGAACACACAAAATTTGTAGGACACCAGTTAAAGGGGTATTAAAACGAGTTAAAGGGGAAACTTAGGCTTAGAGCATGAACTACACCTTCTGAAATTCTACATGTAGTTAATTTAAAAAAAAAAAAAAGTAAGATTTTTCCCAGTTAGGGTCAAATAGATATCCCCTACAAGCCCACGGGACCAACCACCATTGCTGGACCAGCATTGAACCGCTCCCTTCAGACGGAGCTCACCTATTCCTTCTTGCCCACAGGTTATGTGCTTATGGCAAACTCGTGCCATCTCTTCCTGTCCCCCTAATGCCTGGTACAGTGCTGTGCCTATGCTGGTCTACTGTACGTCAAACAACATGTAGGCTACTCACCTCCGGGCATGGGCAGGCAGAGGCACGAGAAGATGTTTTGACTTGGGGGTACTGAAATCCGAAATGAAAAAATATGTTATAATAATGCAACAGGGATTTAATAGTATTGTTTTGAATAGTACTTGCACTGACCAGTTTTTTCTCCACTGCTTTTACACAGACATAGCAATGAAAATGGTTGGTTTCTTTGACATAACGCAAGGTCCACTTCCACCTATCAAACCAACCTGGCTTGAAGGAACATGAAAAAGTTTTGGTGTCGATGTGACACCATTGAAAGCCATCAGCAAAACAATTGCTTCTACTTTCGGATCAAATTAGTTTAGATGAGTAAAGCAGAAAAAACATAAAACCTGTTAGAGGTAACTTACATCACCATTTGGTATTAAGATTTTTAACAGACAAAAATAGCTCACTCACCTATTTAAAGTGCAATTTTGACACTAACTCTGAATCACCATTGAAAGGCCTCAGAACCCTGTGTGCTGCGTTGGCGGCCATATAGGACCATATGGATGGGGTGATTAACACAACAAAGTGGTCCCTTTAATGGAGTGATTATGGTAAAATCAGGTGCTGTGGTTGAGGATAGAGAATTTTGAAGAATTAGCTAATTTGTTTTTGAGACATTTTCAATAAAAATGTAAAAGCACAACAGCTCAATCAATTTATTACAGGACATTGTGGAAAATATGTTACTTCTTCTGGTTATTTCTTCATAGCTACCTGGCTAACTCGCTTGCTTGTGTTGCTAGGTAAAATTATACAGATTTTTTTTCACGCGCCTATCAGATGATTGGTCAATCAAACTTTTTTTGAACTTCTGTTCAGCACCTCCCGCAGCTCCTAACAGTGGACTGCTGAAGAATATAGGTTATTTTAAATTGGCCATGCATTTATGCTTTAATCATAATCCTAATTGCCACTGGACTGGTTTATTGGTTTTCCAACCAGTTCTCGCCAATAATATAATTCAGTCTTCAGAGGGTTAATAGTAGATTGCTATTAGAAGAATATATAGGTACTGATTTAATTCTGCCAATGACATACATATTAGATATTAACCATATACTGTATCTGCTTGAATTATAATATAGCTGTGGAGGGCGTCGGTCTCGGCAACATGGGAGTGGCATGGTTGCCTTTGATTTTACATGTTGTGGAGGCCTTTGGAGCAGGGCAGGTTTGGCACTCTCACAGGGTGTGAGAGTGAACTGTCGCCCGGAAGGTTGCTCCAAAGGCCATAATTGATGTAATTATTATTTAATTTGTGTTAATTGGCAATTGATGTGGAATTCAATTGACTGATTGGGTTTGTGTGTGAGAATGTGAATTGTTGAGTGATTGTGATTGGGTGAGTGATGTGAGTGATTGATTGATGGGTGATTGCCTCACGAGTCCCACCTGAGCCAGACAGAAAGTAAGCCTATTTAAGAGCAGGTGGGGCGAGTGAGGAATCAGTTAGTCTTTTGTCTTGGTCATTCGTGTGTGTGTGTGTGTGTGTGTGCGTGCGTGCGTGCGTGCGTGCGTGCGTGCGTGCGTGCGTGCGCGTGCGTGCGTGCGTGAAAGAAAGAAAGAGGGTCCGCCTCTCGCCCTCGGTGTGATTGGGAGAGCGAGAGGGCGCTCTGAAATGGGGTCCCCTTCTTACACTCCCTGTGAGGGGAGATCTTGCACTCAGGCAGTGGAGAGTGTTTCTGGACAACGGCCCGATAACTCACTGAAAGAGTGGAGAGTGTCTCGGGGCTGGGTGTCAGAGTGCTTTTCAAGTGCTTCCCAAACCCATGCACTCAGAGACACTCAAAGTTACTGGATATGTGTGTGCCTGGGGAGGTTCTAGGGGAACTCCGGTCTGAGGAGGCGCGGTGTCTTGTTGAGATGTGTGTCGGGACAGTGCGTAGAGTTCTACCCTGTCCCGTAAGTGTTGATGTGTGTTAAATGTGGATATATGAAGGTGGTGTGGAAAGCCGTTGATTGTCTGTGTTTGTTGTGTGTTCCCCCGAAAGGGGATTCACCCCTCGGAGGAGGCGGGGCTTTCATTTATGGTTTGATTATTTTAGTTTGTTATTTTAGTTCATTGTTTTTCCCCGAAAGCTTTGTGGCAAGTAGGGTGAAGATTTTGTGTTTGTGTTTGTTTTATTGCAACCTGCTCTCCCACTGTCTCTCTCCCGTGTCTGGGGGGAGAGACCGAAAAAATTAAGATCCAGTCTGCAGACCGGCAAAACCCACTCCTCTGCCACTTCTTACCATCCGCCGCTCTGCTCCAGTCCAGGGATTGTCACATGGCATGTGACAATAACATACCAAAGTAAATATGTCTACATAACTATAACATAAAGTTGACCAATCCATTAATCTGTATAATATTGAACTGGTACTTAACAGAATAAATAACACGATCATATTTGCAAAAGAAGTTGTACTCATGAATTCTAAAAGGAAATAATTGAAAATAGGCCTACATAAATTAGAGCAAGACAAAAAGCTCAGTTTGGTGGTCTGGTAAGAATGGATGTGCAGCTTACTTAACCCCCTGAGGTCGACGGGAGCGGCGCCGCTCCCAGCAGCAATAAAAGTATATTACTATTTCTAACATCGCGATATTTTATCATACACACGCGACAAAAACATTGACAGAAACCTTAGAATCGCGACTTTCCGATTTGAGCACTGGCAAATCAAATGGGATTTTTTAAATTAGGTTAATTAGACCAAAAGTAAACCTTGCCTTTTACTCTCTTTTTTACCTGGTAGTAACGTCCCCCTTCTATTGACATGGTAACTAGGTGCGAGTTTCGGGGAGGTGTGTGGGGCGGGGCCTGGGGCCAATGTTCCCTCTAAGCTGCGCGCTTGCGCAATCGCGCACTGCTCCCACGTTCTCCGCGCACAGCAAATCTATGCAGCGCATACAATAAAATTAAACCTGAACTGTAAATAAAATAAACACATAACCATTTATTCTGTACCATTTTGCAATGCAACTCAGTGAGTGACAGGTGACAACAGGCGGTGACTAACAGTGTCCAGCTAATGATATGATGCGGTTCACACGTATTTACTTACGCAGCCAATCAATGTCATAAATAGCGCTTTATGCGTACGTGACGTGCTGTTGATTTGCATGTTAGTTTACAGCTAACGGTGCTGCGGAGTACAGAGAGGTAAATGCTGCTAATCCCTTGTTATGGCGAAACGAACGGGCAGTGGCACGTTCACTCACCAAGCCAAAATAAAAAATAAATGCGGTTCTTTTAAGATGGAATGGCTGTCGGAGTATGTGCGAACAGAGGAACAAGAGGTGAAACTGGGCGAGATTTTTTCTTTTTCGAGTGAGAAAGGGCTGCTCTGCAAAACATGATGCGAAGCCAAAGTAGCAAGTGAGTTTTCGGAGGGAAAAGTGTGGACTGAATGGAAGTTGGATTACCTCAAGCGTCACATTCAGCAGAAAAGTCATTTGAATGCTGTTGGAATTGTACGGAGACTCAAGACGGGAATGGGGATCGGTACATTATTGCAGGAGAGCGCAAAAGATCGAGAGAAGAGGAACGAGCTGTCACACAAAAAGAAATCCGACCCCGAGCAAGTTAAAATTCTCATCGACAATATACTACTCACCATCAAAATGAATGCATCAATGCTGGCGGTTCAACAAATCCACGATCACATGGGAAAATATGTGATTATTCCAGAAAGCTGGCGAAGCAAAAATGATGCCTTTGAATTTGTAAACTCAATCAATGAAATAGTGCAGAATGAGACTATGTGCAATGTTAAAAATGCACCCTGGCATACCCTGATAGTGGATAAGAGCACAGACATAACAGTGCACAAAATGCTAGTGTCATTTATTAAGAATTTTCATTTATGGATATTAATCATTAAATGCTGTTACTAGATTATAAGTAGTAGAAATGCTAATAAAAACTGTAATTATATATTTTACAGACAGAGTTACAGAATTTTACACTGTATCACATGCTTGTGCTACAGCACACATTTCATTATGCAAAATGTGAATGTTTTAATGTGAACAAAATTTGATCTCTGAAATGTGTCCAGAGCAGGGCCCTCACCCTGACAATATAGTACACAGCTCGTGAAAAACACGATTTTTGACTTTTTCATTGTTAGTGGGCCTAATCACTTATATTAAAAGTAATCTAATGGAAATTACTGCTGTAATTTGATTCTTTTAATAAGCTACGTGACTTGTTATGATCTCAGGTTTTGGACAGGTGTAATATTGGTGTGGCCACAGTGTGCACGTCTGATGTTGCTCACAGTGGTCCAAGGAATTCTCAGGGAGTTTGTGCATATGCTCAGACACATGAAAAATTAGAGGGAACGTTGCCTGGGGCCATGTGTGAAAACGCCGGCGTAAACACATAAACTGTCCCGACAATTTGAAGCAAGATTTTATACAGACATACAATTTTATTCAAGATGGAAAGATTTTCTGCGCTGCAGTGTTTGAGAGTATTGATGAAAAGCGACGAAGACAATAACTGACGAAGAGTAAGTAACTATATTTGATTTGCCATGTTATCAAATACTCGTATATATATTCAATATATGAATTCCGCGTCTTGTGACTACATATTCCGCGTGTTGCAACGTAACAAATTGCAATATGCACACAAGATCTATGGAAGAATACTTTTCAAACAGCCTAAAATGTTATTTATTTCGCTTGTTTTCAAATACTCGTGAAAATATATGAATTCCGCGTCTTGTGACGCCAAACATATTCCGCGTGTTAGTAACTTAATCTAAATCCCTAACGTTAGTAGATTAGTTGGTTAGTACTATACACATCTACCTAATATATACAAAGTGCAATCTAGAAAGTAAGAAGGAAGAAAACGAGATAATAAGCGAAGGCGTAAAAAACCCGAAAAGTATAAACTCCCGAAGTGCATGACAAGACAAGGAGTGGATCTCGAAATAAACGGAACAAGGACAGACAGGGAGCAGAACGTGACAGAACAGGGAAAATGCAATACTGGATAAAGAATAATTAATAAGGACTGAATGAAAAATAAACAAAGACCAAAAAACAACAGAACAGGAACTCAGAATATAACACTGATGGCCCAGTGAGATGGCCCATCTGACAGATCTTAGAGGTGTGGACAATGAATAATGAATATTCAGGTATTTAGCATTTAGCCCTCCCACAGCCTGAAATAAATGTGACCAGTTCTGATAAAAACAGGTTTTTAGCTATTTAGATCTCAGATGTGCTAATCTGTTTTCACACCCTTACATAACCAAGACCTTGATGAACAAACGCACATTGGCAAAACAATTCGTCACTATAGTTTAGTGTGTGCTTTCACAACTTTTGTGACAGCAGAAAAATTTACTATTTTTAACTTGTGTGTTTGTAGATCTATTTACAAGCTGCATATGATACTGACCAAACTATTGATGGCATACAAATGTAGCTGTGATTGTCCTTCAAATAAAAATATCAAACACTTTGGAGTAAGTGTGTGTTAAATTGATGAAATTGAGATAAATATCAGACCATGCCAAAATCAAAAAACATCTAAAAGCTTAGCACGGACCTCAGAGGGTTAAAGTGAACTTCAAATGTTGTATAGGCTATAGTCATGGAATGGAATAATATCCTAGGTGGGTTAAATGCAGCCTACATGAAGAGAACCTACTCGAACCTACTCATAGAGAGAGACCTTAGTCGGTTCTGTCAAAGCTGGAAAGGAAAACCTTGTTAGGATTTAGTAACAAGCCCCATGCCCCACTTTGAATGGGCATGACCCCACTGCACAAAGGTCACAATAATACCGGTTTAGTAAGGTCTCCTGCTGATTGGTTTTCAGATATTCTTCCATAGCCCTGTGATAAGTATTGATGAGATCATGCCATGGACTCCGTTCAGACTTTAACATTTGAATTCAGGTCTAAATTAAATATAAAAGACAAATTCGACAACATGAACACCAAGCAGGTATTTCGAATGAGAAAAGAAAACTGGTCCCATAACATAAACCCAAACCAGTGCTTCCTTTTGAATGCTCCCCCTTTTATCAGAAAATAATATTTTGTTCTCTTTTTTCCTTTACTAATCTTTTTCTATTTTCCATATTATGGTGAATGTTCTAAATGTGATAAATGTTGAGAGGTTGCTTCTCTCAGGCCCCAATAACTCATACTCATGAATTTTCATATTGGTCTGAGATGTTGTAGTGCAGCTTAAGAAAAAATCAAATTATAAAAGCACCTGACACTGATTCACTAACAGGTTATCTGCTGAATTCCTGAACAAATGAATTAAGACCTAACCCAGTCTCATAACCCATTATTAGTCCTCACACAGAAATTTTAATTCCATTATATTACCGGCTGTCACGTGCACTTGGTGCACCCTCCCCCCCAGCCCCTTCCCTTTGTGGTGTTCTGTGTTTTTTTTCTTGCGGTGGGTGTGTGTGCGAATGTTCTTTCATAGGTGGTATTTGCAGTTCTTCTGGGGGTGTATCCTATGTGCGCGCTTCCCTATAAAAGTATCTGTGTTATTTAAGATCACTAAAGATGAGCTTTTGAAGGTTGCCGCTCATTATGAAGTAGAGCGAGATCTTCAGGTTATGATTGTAGATTGTAGAGGCATGAAAAACCTTGTTAGTGCATATGAGAAATAAAAGGTTTTGATGCTCATTTGAATTTCCTGTCTTTTTTGGCTTTTGATCAAAACGTTTTGGGAACTTAACAATATTAGCTTCTATAATCAATGTGCTATCCGAATGCAGGCCGGTATTGTCCCCTTCACTTTTCTTAATTAGTACAAAGAAACTAGCATTTATTGCACATTTAAAACAAAAGCCAAATGACTTTCAGGAAAATACATTTTTAAATGAAAGAAACGAGCCCACATCCCACTCTCAATCGTTTGTTTGCCCCTCGGTCAACAAACATGAACCCGCTCCGAACACAGCAAACACCCGACTCGGTCGCTGTACCCTTCAGAAAAATCACTGATACACTCATGCGTATTCCCCCTATAACTTCTGCACACGTTGTACGGTAAGTTTTTTTTAACATAATTTGTTTCTGATTTTCTCCCATTTTTCTCCCAATTTAGCAGCCAATTACACCCTCTCTTTTTCATGTCAATCCCCCCCTCATATTGTGAGTTCACTGTCGTAGCCCTGTGACCGGCAGTGGCACGGGCAAAATATCGTCTCCTCCGAGACAGCACTCGCCAAGCCATCAACCATAACTCCGGTATTCCAGAGCTGCTCTGCATTGCAGCGGTAAGCTGGGCGTGCAGATTCTTCCTGTATAACATCAGGAGAATCCATCCCTTCCTTACCATGTACTCTACCCAGCTCCTGGTCCAAGCAATGGTACTGTCCCGCTTGGACTACTGCAACTCGCTCCTGGCTGGCCTTCCCGCATCTGCCATCAGACCCCTGCAACTCATCCAGAATGTTGCAGCCCGTCTGGTCTACAACCTTCCTAGACACTCCCATGTCACCCCCCTGCTCACTACCCTCCACTGGCTGCCTGTTATAGCTTGCATCAAATTCAAAACATTGGTCCTAGCATACCAGGCAGTCAAGGGATCAGCCCCAACATACCTCCTCAAGATCTTCAAACCCTACACACCTGCCAGACCACTCCGTTCTGCTACCTCAGGACGCCTAGCACCTCCCCCCCTCCGCACCTGCGCTTCCCAGTCACGTCTCCTGTCGGTTCTGGCTCCACGATGGTGGAATGACCATCCTGTGGAAGTCAGAACAGCTGAGACCCTGGCCACCTTCAAGCAACGACTGAAGACTCACCTCTTCAGGGTGCACCTCTCCCTGTAGTCCGGTTTTTGTTAGCTGCTTAGTATTACTGTTTACTGTAATGTCTACTTGTTTATGTATTGTATTAGGCTTAGGCATTATTTTCCACACTGATTGTTTTATTGCTACCTTTGAATTGTGGCTACAGATTTACCTACAGGGTCCTAGTTTAAAATGTGGTTGCTCCTAGCACCTGGAACTGTACTTCCCGCTAGGGTGGTTTTCAGCTAAACTGTTCTTGACTACGGTTAACACTTTGTTGTACGTCGCTCTGGATAAGAGCGTCTGCCAAATGCCTGTAATGTAATGTACTCCTGTATGCAGCAAACTTCATGTCGGCTTCCCTTCCCCCTCCCTGGGGCAGACAGCCAATTGCTGCCCCCTGGTGGCACTCCCGGCCAGAGCCGACTCTGGCACGACCGGTGGAATCAAACCCCGGTCGCAGTGGCCAGCGTTGAACGTTGTAACCACTAGACTACCCAGGATTATTCCATCCATCCATCCATTATCTAAGCCGCTTATTCCTGGTCAGGGTCGCGGGGGCTGGAGCCTATCCCAGCATGCGTTCCGGGCGAGAGGCAGGAATACACCCTGGACAGGTCGCCAATCCATCGCAGGGCACACACACCATTCACTCACACACTCATACCTACGGGCAATTTAGACTCTCCAATTAGCCTAACGTGCATGTCTTTGGACTGTGGGAGGAAACCGGAGTACCCGGAGGAAACCCACGCGGACACGGGGAGAACATGCAAACTCTGCACAGAAAGGCCTGGATTCGAACCCGAGACCTTCTTGCTGTGAGGTGACAGTGCTATCCACTGCACCACCGTGCCGGCCCCCCCCCAGGATTATTATTATATGAAATTATTAGTATATTTAAATGATCCTTAATACTTTTTCCCTCCAATTAAAGTGCTCAGAATTAGAGATATGTGCCATATCTCTCATCTCTGATTATGAGCAAGGCTGTAAGGCAGGCTGAGTGGGTGTGGAGTGAATATCCACAAGCTCACCTTATTTGACAAGCCTATTGACCGACATCAGCAATGAGCCCTGTGCTTTTGAAATAGAAGACCTGAGAGTACCCCAAACCTTAATGAATTTCAGCCATTTCTCTCATTCCTTTTTTTTATTATTGGTAGAATGTATAAGGACACATTTGTTTTTTGACATCCAGGCATGACACAGTGATGTTTTACCATGTTAGTGAACAATTACTGTTGTCCCTGTTTGAATTTGTGTAGCTAGCTATGTTTGATGGCTGGCTAAACAACCCAAACGCACCTCTTCTACAAAGTGATGATGCTTACAGGTTGGTGATTTTTGGTAAGCTGTCGTTGGTGTATTAAAATAAGCTGGGTTTTCTGATGTCGCAAATACTCCCATGTGAGCAAATAGGTTTGGAACAGAGGTTCCAGAATGGCCCAGCGACAAAAGACAGACGTTTCGGTCAAATGACCATCATCATGGTCATTTGACCATATACTGGTCAGTATACTGATGATGGTCATTTGACCGAAATGTCTGTCTCTTGTCGATTAAAATACTTTTGAATTAAACATCGAGCCTTCGCCTCGTTTGGGATATTCCCTTTTCTATTGAAAATCGATATACCTTTTGTGTCCCGATGGTTGTTGTTTTCACAAAATAATATAACAGTTTTCTTTTTACAAACATCACAAATACAAAAAAATTAAAGGGAATGCCAGCAACTCATGAAGGAGCAATCCTACACACATGCCACTTGGCGGAGCTTGTATATACAGAAAAACTATCAACCTTAGATGTAGCATGTTGATGTATTGGCCACCAACTACCAAACCAAACATTTCAGTAGTGCTCAATTTAAGTTGAAACGTCTTATTGTCTGAAAGATGATTTCAAGCCTATTGATATAAATAATTCCTGGAAAATAGAAAATTATCCTGTGTCTACTGCTGGTTTATGAAAATGTGCATTCATCTTTAATTGGTATAATTAAATAACCAGTTCATTTTATTTGGATTTGTGCAAATAATGAGCAAAAAAGGACAATGCTAGCTTATCTCATGTAATGAAAATATTATGTATTAAAAATATTAACATTTTCCTACCTGAAAGGTTGTTGTCTTTGAAATGAATAGTTCAAGTAGAAAGTCCTTTGTAGGGAGCAGGGAAAAATATGCTTTAGTCTTAAAAAAAAAAAAAATACATTTTAATAATCATACGTCTGATGTCCAGATGTTAAGATGCCCATTTATCTTACCAGTGAAGAAGCAGAGATCCAATGGCAATGAAAAACAACATGTAGTACTTTCCTTCATAAAATATATTATTTTTCAGAGCACCCATTTTGTTAATTTTAAGTGCCTGTTTGTGTGGGTACAAATTTGGCTGCAAATTAGCCAGTGTAAAAGAAGACTTATCCTCCCAGTACTTCCTCATGCAAATCCCTGCCTGATTATGAGTGAACCATTTAGATCCAATTTCTTAAAGCCTGCATATTTACATTTATTTCCATGAAGGAATAAAGGAGTGCCTGGATGTGGCATGGTGGCAGGTGTGGCCACCTTGCCAGTTGATGAGTGTGAGCAAAAACCTACACAACCGGCTCCACCTGCTACCAGCTAAGAGAGTCTGTGCGCTGCTTGCTTACCTGAAATGACTGATGAGAATAATCATGCATATGCAACTCTAGACAGTGAACAATCCACAGTTAATGCTAACCCATGTCACTAGTTTCCTAGATATTTTCCATCCATAGTTACTGTTAGCTAGCAAAGTATACTAGCTAGCTAGCTATGATTGGCTTCATTGACATCAGCATTAGCTAGTTGGCTAGCAAGCCATGCACAAAAAACTAACGTTAGTGAAGTCAGCTGAATTGAGTAACTAAAGTACCATTAATGGTAGTTATTGACAACCCAATCTGATGTGAATTAGCATGAAAATATAGCCTACCGATAGTTTTCAATCTCTCTGTCGCAGCTCTAGTAAAGATAGCTAACCGTTAACTTAGCGACATGAGATGGTACAGTAACATTAATAAGTATTGTTTATTGTTTATTCAGGATCCCCATTAGCCGACGAGCAAACGACAGGCTAGTCTTCCTGGGGTCCTTATAAAATATTCAAGTTACAACAGTAAAGATACTCAAGTTACAATAAAAGTCAAAGTTCACATAGTTAATAGTAAAATACGCAGGTTACAATAATACACAAATACAGTTACAATATTTTTTTTAAAAGGGGGAAGAAAACAATAAAATCCATAGTAATTATTACAAGGCAATAATGGTAAAAGACAACAGTAACTCTCAAGCACACAGACGTAGTTTTACATGTCTTTTAAATGCTTCCTTTCTTGGCATGTTTCTAACATTCAAAGGAAGAGTATTCCATAAAGAAATAGCCCTATATAGTACAGTGCTTTTCATTACGTTAGTTCTTGGACGTGGTAATGTAAGTAAGAGTTGAGATTCTAGTACTGTACTGATGAACATCAGAACTATGATCAATTCGATTAGCAAAAGCTGTAGGATACTGGGTGAAAATAATATTTCTAATAAATAACAATAAACTGATAGAGAACCTATTAATAACTTTAGGCGAGAATGCATTTGGTCAACACTAGATCTATAGGGACAATCAAGAGCAAGTCTTGCTGCCCTATTCTGTGCAGTTTGTAATTTCCTAAGTTCCAACTTAGGTGCAGAAGCCCAAATAACACAACAATAATCAAGATGGCACAACACCAAGGATTGAACAACCTGTCTGCATAAAGCAGGTGTTAGATAGGTGGCACACTTCCTAACAGCGATGCTTCTACCCATCTTTGCAACTACTTGGTTAATATGATCAGACCAGGAAAGTGTGTGACTAAGAGTCATGCCCAACAGTTTTACCTTAGAAACTTGTTTTATAGTTTGCCCTGAAATCTGTAAATTAAGTTTAGGAGTTTTTAGCTATACTGTGCCGTGAACCAAAGACTATACTAGCTGTTTTTGAAGTATTTAAAACCAGTCTATTGTTAGTCACCCATTCAAACACTGCTTCCATGTCCTTTAAAAGGACAGAGTGAAGTTCAGTAATTGTAGGTGCAGAATAATATAATGTGGAGTCATCAGCATACAATACCAAATTTGATTTTTGGGTCACAAGCGGAAGATCGTTTGTAAAAATGGAAAATAAAAGTGGTCCAAGACAGCTGCCTTGCGGCACCCCACATGTTAAACTTTTGCTGTTAGACAGTGTGCCATTTAAATATACACATTGAGTTCTGTCAAATAAGTAGCTTTCTAGTCAACAAACAGCCATAAAACCAAATCCATAACACTTCAGTTTATCAATCAATAACTTATGGTCAATAAGATCAAATGCTGAACTGAAATCTAATAAAATAGCACCTGATAGCAAATCATTATCGATTCCCATTAGCCAATCATCAGACATGTTTACCAGTGCTGTGCCTGTGGAATGCCCTTCTCTGTAGCCATGTTGAGCATTATTTATCAAATTGTTCTCTGTCAAATAAACTTGAAACTGTTTGACTACAATTTTTTCAAGTAGTTTACTGATAATGGATAAAATTGTAATTGGTCTACTATTCTGACTATTCAAAGTAAGTTTTGGGTTTTTTATTATGGGGATATTTTTTCCTTCTTTCCAGAGTTTTGGACATATCCCACTGGACAGACAGGCATTGAATAAATGGCAGATAGGAGTTGATATGCACATAGCTGCTGTTCTTAATAATCTACCATCGAGGCAGTCTGTACCGGCACAGTTATCAACAGAAATGGAGCGTAACAATTTCTCAACCTCATCAGTATCCACCTGTTTGAACTCAAACTTACAAGTTTTGCCTCTCGTAATATGATTATCAATCAGTGTGCATGATTTACAATTGTTTTCCATATCCATATTACACAGTAATTTATTAACCTTTTCAACAAAGTAGTTGTTAAAATAATTTGCCATGTCCAACGGTTTGGTTATAAGCACACCATCAGATTCAATATAGGATGGATGTATATTAGACTGTCTACCCATTATATTATTCAGCACATTCCACAACTTTTTACCATCATGCTGAGTTTCTCTTAGTCTTTGTTGATAGTGCTCTCTCTTTTTCTCTCTGTTCAGTTTAGTAACTTGATTTCGTAGTGTGCAATATACTTTTCTTTCACTCGCTGAACCAGAGGTCATATACCGTATTTTTCGGACTATAAGGCGCACTTAAAATCCTTTAATTTTCGAAAAAATCGACAGTGCGCCTTATAATCCGGTGCGCCTTATGTACCGTATTGACCCGAATATAAGACGGGTTTTTTTTCCTAGAAAAAAGTCTGAAAAAGTTGCATCGTTTTATATTCGCGCCCCCAAATTTTTTAGCGTAAATATTCATTCACAACAACAGAGGGCGCCAAAGGACTGTTCCCCAAGCCAGCCATTGTGTTTCTCCGTCCACATGTGACCGAAACTGTTGTTTTATTGCACTGTTTAATTGCACAAGTTCGACCGGCAATCAGAAATTTACGATAAAGTTGATTCTTGTTTTTGTTTAATATTATAGTTCCTCTGTTTAGTTAAATCCGTGTTTTGGATTACGTTTTGCTGCTTAGCTAGCTTTGTTTGTTCCAGTTCGTTTATCATTTTGGTTTGTTTGGTTAGTTATTTGCGTGTCGCCACAGACATTGTTTTGCTTACGTTTGTGGAAAATAAATACCATAAACGTATTTCCGTATTTTGGGTCTCTTTCGCGCCTGCATTTGGTTCCACTCCTCCTACACTCCTGACAATTGCACTACTGTTTTATTGCAATCTAGACAATTGTTGAATATTGAAAACATGATTTTACCAAAAGATGTTACAAACAGCCTACATTGTTTTATTCAATGTGAGACAAATAAAATGATTTTCTTTATACAAACAAGATTTGGTCTTCAAAAAAGTATTTTTCCAAAAATGAGTCTTGAAAAAGGGGGGTCGTCTTATAATCGGGGTCGTCTTATATTCGGGTCAATACGGTATTAATTCTGGTTGCGTTTACTGACCTCGAACCGATTTTATGTGGTACACGGCGCTCAAAAATCTGTCAAAACGCTTAATGCGCCTTATAATCCGGTGCGCCTTATGTATGAAAATAGACCCGTTCATTGATATTGCGCCTTATAATCCGGTGCGCTTTATAGTGCGAAAAATACGGTAAACCTTTTTGGCTTGGTCTCTTTAAAGTCATTAAATGCTTGTTCAACCAGGGTGCACCTTTAGACCTTACAGTAAACTTCCTCATTAGTGCGTGTTTATTAGCTATAGTCTCAAAGAATTCCATAAACATCTTCAAAGCTACCTCAGGGTCAGAAACATCACAAACCTTAGACAATTGAACCTTATTAATGTCATCTAAGAATGCATCCTCACTAAAGAGCTTGTAAGACCGAGCACTAATTATCTTCATTCTGGCTTTTGGAACTTTGGTTATTCTGGACACTGCCATAAGGTTATGGTCACTGAATCCAACTGGGAGGGACAAAGCTATGGAACAGATATCTGGCACATTAGTGTAAATATGATCTATGCAGGAAGAAGATAAAACACCACTCTTACTAACAACCACTCTTGTAGGCATAGATACTATTTGAGTTAAACTGCAAGTACTAGACATTAACAATAATCTATTCTTCATGGAACAATTGTCTGCAAGCCAGTTCACATTAAAATCACCAAGCAGGTACATTTCTCTGTTCTCATCAGTCACTCTGTCAATCATTGTGCAAATATCATTCAGATGCTCCATGTTGGTATGAGGAGGCCTATAGCAACAGCCAACAACTATAGGCTTAGTATAGGGTAAATGCACTTGTATCCACAAGGCTTCAATGTTATCACTCATTAAATCAGTTTTACTGGTAGGTGATCTTGAATGTATAATGCAATACCTCCACCAAAACAGTTTTTGTCCCTACGATATATAGAAAACCCATTAATAGACATAAGAGAATCATCAAATGAATCATCAAGATGTGTTTCAGTAACAGCCATGATGTGAATACCATTGTTTTTTAAAAGTATATCAAGTTCTTGTGTCTTGCACCTTAAACTACAGATATTTAGATGTGCAAGAATTAAGCCCTTGGGTAAGTTCATAGTGAGATGATTACTTATCAGTAGTTCAGTTCTACAATAAGTAGTTATCCTGACTTTCCATAGTTAGGGCAAAAGATCACACCTCAATGTAGAATTTAGCACATTAAAACCTGACACCTGTGGGAGAAAAAACCAATAGAAGCTTGCATTTATGAGCCCTGTAAACTCTGTGTTTTGTTCTCGTGATTTTAATCATCTTGTATGTGGGATATTGGGTGCATAAGAGTTAAGAGACTGTATCAGGCTGAGATGAGCCCAGGGACACCTGCGCTTGGAATGCCTGGAGGCATGCCCAATGGCCTCACCCCGCATTCTAACAGGGGGCGGTACTAGGCGAATAAATCTAGCGTAGGCGTTCCCCACGCTTGAATGGCTTCCTCAAAAATGCTTCCGACGTGCTTAACATTTTTTTGCATGGTAAACAAATAGTTCATCATAAATTTTGAGAATCTTTATTATAAATATTAGTTGGCTAGCAGTATTGTTTCCTTCAATCATGAACCGCAAACTCAAACTCAGAAGGCTTTTTACAATTGCGGCCATTTACTTGCGCTGGAAACGGTTCGCAATTTGTCTCCGGTACCGACGTGCTTACAAAATTTTTGCATGGTAAACGAATAGTTCATCATAGATTTTGAGAATCTTTATTATAAATATTAGTTGGCTAGCAGTATTGTTTCCTTCAATCATGAACCGCAAACTCAAACTCAGAAGGCTTTTTACAATTGCGGCCATTTACTTGCGCTGGAAACGGCTCGCAATTTGTCTCGATACGTTTTTCCAAACGTACCCATGCGATAAAAATTGCCTTTTAACCAACACAAACATTAAATAAGATGTATGTAGGCCATATAAGTTTAGCTAGCTATAAATATTTATGCTTTTAGGATTAAATAACGTATGGCGGTACTGCAGACCGCTGTTATCAGTTTCTCCTCATTCATGTTGAAGTGTCGGAACTAGGAACCAAATTTCGGTGTTGTGTTGGTTCCGCGTGGAAGGTAAAAACAGCAACACATGAATTTGATTGGCTCTTACCAGGCGATATCGCCCGAAAGTTCAGAATTTTCAACTTTTCTGTGTCGCCCCCACGCCCACAAATCGGCCAATCGGCCAATCACCGGAAGTCGCCCGCTCTCATAGACAATCAATGCATTTCGGGCAACTCGTTGCCGAATCACCCCCTGTTAGAATCAGGGGTCAGGCCTCAGTTCCTGACTCGCGACTCAGCTGGACTCTTTGAATGTAACCAATTGCTTATATTCAAATAAATCATTATTGCTACAGACTCTGAAGATTGTTTTACTATGAAGAAAGACTACTTTATTTTGAAGAAGTATCCAGTGCGGTGGGATCTCTCGGTCCATCTGGCCCAGACCGGGTTCAGATTCTCCCTCACACCTTTCCTGCTTTTTGATTGATTAATGGTCAAAATTTAACATGTTAACTTTTAACACATAGTTTAGCACATCGTGATCCACTTGGCCAACCATAGATAAAACACAAAGAGCAGTGTTCCGGTGGGCCACCATTTTATTCCCCCTTTCTGGGGCGGTCAAAACAGCATCAACAAGGCTGGCAACAGCAGGCAGCGAGAAGCCCTCAGGAAGGCCAGCAGCAATTCCAAGCAGCAAGACGACCTCTGGCAGGATGACCTCGGGAAGGTCCACAGCATCGTGATGCCTTGGAGACGTAGGAGGTTCTGGTGGCCTGTAGAGCCTGGGAAGCATGGCCCGGCCCTGTGGTGGAGGTCTGGGGAGATTGGACTGGCTGTGGCTGCAGAGTGGTGGTCTGTGGGAGCACATGGCCTGGCCTCTGCGCCTTCCTCTTCTCCTAATTTAGTGTGAGGAGAAGTGTGGTTAGTTAGTGTGGTGGCCGATCACTTTGAGTGGTGCTGGACAGTGGTGCCAATGATGGTCAATGGGGGTCCTGCATGGCGCAACAGACTAAGTGATGGTCGGGCTCCACACGCCACTCACACCACAGAAATATGCTCCTCAGCTGCTCCCAGGGCTCTTCCTCCAGCCAACCGTACACCTCTGGGCCACTCAGCCAGCTCAGCATCATCTCCTGCAGGGTGATGCCCATGGAGGGAGGGATTCAGATGACCAGTTTGTCCATGTCTTGCCCAGGGTGTTTCCCCTGTTTCTTGGTGTGTCAGAAGGCCTGGTCCCAGATTATGCCATGTCTGTGCGCAGACTACTGCATTTCTCTTCCTCTTCCGCCTCCTGCTGGCACCAGAGGGACACTAGAGGGACACCAGTGGTCCCTATACCTGGACCTGTTCAATGGTCAGCTGTCTCAGGTGACTGTGGTTTCATCCGGAATGGGCTAATGGCCCCCATCCCTGTTGCAGTCGTTTATTCCCCCACCATAGCATATGTGGTCTCTTCTGGATCAACTTCCTCTGTAACAGGATTGGGTTTCATTCCCACACCCTTCTGTTGATGCCTGGGACATTAGACTAAAGATATATAGTTTTCCCACATGTTTAAGCATGTTGTTGTATTGTTGTTTTTGTCAAAAATGTATACTGCTTTTTTTGTTCATTTTTATCAAGGGTGCCAATAATTCTGGACCTGTATCATGAGGAAAGACTTGTAGGAATGTTTCTCATAACAAAGGACACGTGCAAAAGATTATCCATTGCAATATGTCAATTTGAACAAGAGATGGGTGAACATGAAACATTTGAATTACTGAACAATATACAACAATAAATCAATCAATCAATTGTATGTATCTAGCACACTTGATATGAGTGTAAAACAAAATGCTGAACATAACCATTTAAACAAAGGTAAGAATAACAACAAATGAAGAGAGAGACTAATGCCATTATGGAGATAAAAGGAGGTCAAAGTAATTAAAGTATAAAATAAGTCAAAGTAAAAAGCATCCCAGGCAAGACCAAGGCTAAAACGTATGTTTTAAGATTGCGTTTAAAAATGTCTAGTCTAAAAATGAAATGTCTAGTAGCTACAACGTTTGACGCTGACCAGTGTGACCGGGGTTCGATTCCACCGACTGCACCAGAGTCGGCTCTGGCCGGGAATACCACCAGGGGGCGGCAATTGGCTGGCTGCCCCAGGGAGGGGGGAGGGAAGCCGACATGAAGTTTGTTGCGTACAGGAGTGGCTCTGGAGTACCCGAGTAACGGTCGACAGCTTGGCAACTGCTGTTTCAGAGGACACGATACTTTGCCCGTATCACTGCCGGTCACAGGACTATGGCAGCAAACTCACAATACGAGGGGGGGATTGACATGAAAAATAGAGGGTGTAATTGGCTACTAAATTAGGAGAAAATGGGATAAAATCTGAAACAAATAAATAAGGATCTGCCCACCTCAGATCCTCCGGTAGGCTGTTCCAACAGCTGGGGCCATAGTGGCTAAAAGCAGCCTTGCCATGTGTCTCACAAGGGATCTACTAGGTACATACCTTAAAAGCATATCAGACACATACTCGGGTGTGAGGGCATCTATAAATGTATAAACAAATAAAATCATCTTAAAATCTATTCTAAAACTAACAGGCAACCAATGCAGGGACTTTAAAACAAGTGTGAACTGTGTTCTCCCTCAGGTCCTGGTCAGCAGTCGTGCAGCAACGTGTGTATGCATGGTATGCATGGTACGCTGCACGGTGCTTTGAGGACGATCAACGTCAGCCACAATTGACTTTCTCAGGGAAGGACTGTCTCTCATTTGCTGTGACAAATTACGAGATACATGCCCTGCAGGCATGATCATCGCTGAGCTATGGGGCTTAGCCTAGTTACTGCTCTGCCACTCCGAGTTGTCGCCTGCAACATGACGAGTGAATTTTCTGATGTTCCTGTTTGGAAAGCCCTGCCATGGCACTGTCCCTCCCTTCTTTTGCTTGCTGACAATGGCAGAAGGTGAAATGCAGGTTATTTTGCACATTATCATACAAATCCATAAACTGAAGAACTGAATGTTATCATTACAAGTGAAGAGGAAAATGATTAAGGTCATTGTTGTAATTCTACAAACAATAAATTAATAATAGTTGGATGCCACTGTGAGTATTCACCGGAGTTGTTCGATATATTATGAATAAAATAACATCTGAAGAACATTTTTCTCACAGCTTGGTAAATAGTTATTTTTTAATCTGTCAGTCAAATGCCCTGTATGTATTTAAAATAACACAAATAAAGACTGTAATCAGTTGCAGTTCCTTCAATCAGCCTATATGTGAATATAAGAAACTGAATTACCAAGTGGATTAACAGGTTTCTCTACCTCAAAGAATACATGAACATAACGTAGCCCTAATATTTACATAGTTTGTTCAGTGTACGATAAGGTGGTTATTGTAGCTCGCTAAAGCACGAAAACTTTCAGCTGGTGAAAAGCCCAGAAAAGGTCAATGTATTGTGTGTGCATGCATGGTATGCCTGTTGCAGTGGTGCTTTGAGGATGATTTACTTTCTCAGGGAAGGACTTGCTGTGACCAATTACCAGATACAAGCCCTGCAGGTATCATCAGCCTACTTCCTGCTCTGCCACTCCGAGTTGGCGCCTGCAACATGAATTAATTTCCTGATGTTCCTGTTTGGATTATTATTTGCCATGGTACTGCCCCTCCCTTCACTGGCTTGCTGACAACGGCAGAAGGTGAAATGTGAGTGAAGCTTTTTAATGTTGAAATCAATACAAATTCCTGGTCACTTGCAATGGATGCCTTTGGATCATCGCCTCGCCACCTGCATACACTCTATCTGCTCTCATTCCTGCCCTCATCTTATTGGCACACACATTACATTACATTACAGGTATTTAGCAGACGCTCTTATCCAGAGCGACTTACACAGTTTCACATTTCTTTACATACAATCCATTTATACAGCTGGATATTTTACTGAAGCAATTCAGGTTAAGCACCTTGCTCAAGGGTACAACGGCAGTGCCCCCACCTGGGATCGAACCTGCAACCTTTGCGTTCCAAGCCCAGTTCCTTAACCATTATGCTAACACTGCCGCCTTACTACCCCACTACAGATAACGGCTCAAATAAAGGAAACACCAAGGCCACTGTGCACCACCAGAACAGCTTCAATGCACATTGGCATAGATACTACAAGTGTATGGAACTCTAATGGAGGGTCCTCTGAATGCCACACCATTCTTCCATGAGAAATTCAATCACTTGGTGTTTTGTTGATGGTGGTGGAAAAAATTTTCTCAGACACTGCTCCAGAATCACCCATAAGTGTTCAGTTGGGTTCAGTTGAGATCTGGTGACTGAGGCAGCCATGGTATATGGTTTACATTTTTTTCATGATCAAACCATTCAGTGACCACTCATGCCCTGTGGATGAAAGCATTGTCATTCTGTAAGAAAACCCTCCCATAAGGATAGGAATGCTTCACCAGAGAATTTGTATTTATTGGCATTTACCTTGCCCTCTACATTACATTACATTACAGGCATTTGGCAGATGCTCTTATCCAGAGCGACGTACAACAAAGTGTTAACCGTAGTCAAGAACAGTTTCGCTGAAAGCCACCTTAGAGGGAAGTACATTCCAGGTGCTAGGAGCAACCACATAGTTCAACTAGGACCCTGTAGGTAAATCTGTAGTCACAATTCAAAGGCAGCCTCTAAGGGATTGAGTGGACCTAAACCATGCCAGGAGAATTCACCCCACACCATAACAGAGCCACCAGAACCCTTCATTTTCTCCAGTGTTTCCTTTATTTTGGAAGTTAGCTGTACATCACACTGAATGGTAGCTTGCTTGCCTAGAACCAGATCGGGGTTCTCCGGGCTGCATTGTATTCTAGCCATAATCGGTTCGGTTGTATTTCATATGTTTTTTTGTCTTACTGTCATACTGATGAAAAAATTGGAGCAACATACAGAATTGTATTTTTTTTCCAAAAATTATATTTATTTTGTCTCCGAGGGCAGCGAACTCCACTTTCTTCAAGACAGAATTTGCCCACCCGTGTTCTGGAGACAGCTAGTTTGTGCCGGCTCAACCTCCACCCTCTCAGCCAAACAGCCAAACGCTAGAGCCCCAGTCGGGGCTCCCCACCAGGGCCGGTCTGGCACAGTCGGGTTTCGAACCGCGACCTTGATAGGCAGCTCACACTCGTAAATGAGGCCGGTAGACTGCTACGCTATCGGAGGCTCTCTGCAGCTGGTTTTAAATAGAATTCAAGAAATGTATAGGCACCAATGTTGGTTTTGAAGTAAAACTGTATTATTGGAACATAACTGTCACACGCCACGTGACAATCACCGGATGTGAACAGAGTAGCAGAATAAACGGAGTGGATTCTTCAGTCTCTGCACCTGGATCTTTATTCAATCTCTGTCCCAGACACGGGAGAGAGAGTCAGAGCAGGAGAGCAGAACAAATAACATTAACAAAATCTTCGCCAATCTGGCAACAAATGATGGCTGAAATGTGATTGGTTAAATGCTTTAATATGAAAATGCACGTCTGGAAGCACCGCAACCAGGGGAAAAGCTATGAAAGGAAGCGGACAGACCATTTGGAATTCTTTAATAAGTATTCATGGACAAAATATAATTAACATCAGTCTGTGATTCAGACATTTGAGCGGACATTTTCAGCCCTAAAGCGAATTAAAATTTATGCCAGAAATACGACAGGGCAGGCTCGACTTTCAGCATTAGCTTCGATGGCGATAGAAAATGACTTCTTGATGGAACTGAAACACACGGATAATCTGTACGACAGAGTAATTGAACTCTTTTTGAGGAAAGAAAGGAGGATGGATTTTGTGTACAAATAATAAGGATTTTTGGTGAGTAAAATGTTGCTATTTTCCTAAATAATATTGCAATTTTACGAGGTTATTATTGATGCTTTGTTATGTGTGTCGCAGCTGTAGCACCCCTTCTTCAGTAAAGGCATTTATTCTGGATACACGAGTTATCTATCTGCGATGCAACGGCAACGGGTGTCCGTTCGGTTTGTTTTTGCACTTTGTTTATTTATCTTTCTTCAGTCATGTTTCATTCTCGTTCTGTTCCCCGTCTGTCATTGTTCCTGTTCGAGCTCCTCTCCTTGTCTTGTCATGCACTTCGGGAAATTCTGTGTTTCGGTTTTTTAGGGAGGAGGAGGAACGCATAAAGAAATCTGCGTGCGAATAAAGCGGAACGTGAGAAGCGTACAGAGAGAGAGAATGACAGCGATAGTTAGAAGCGTGAGATAATTAGTGATTAGTAGTGTTAGTAACTTAATCTAAATCCCTAATGTTAGTAGATTAGTTGGTTAGTACTATATACATCTAACTAATATATACAAAGTGTAATTAGAAAGTAAGAAGGAAGTAAAACGAGATTAGAAAAGAAGACGGAAAAACCGAAACATAGAATTTCCTGAAGTGCATGACAGAACGAGAATGAAACATGACTGAAGAAAGATAAATAAACAAAGTGCAAAAACAAACCGAACAGACACTCAAAACATAACAATAAGATGGCTTTTATAGCCATAAAATAGTTATTGAAGGGTGGATTGATTCAGACGGAGCACTACTGAAGGCCTAGGTGTGAAATGCACGGCCCGCCACTGATATTTCACAACATATCACCAAATCACTGAATTACGTCTGCCCAATGGCCCAATGACATAGTCTGCCCATAAGCACCTTCAGTGTCCACTTAAACCCTTACTCTTCCACTCTTAAACTTTGGCTGTCTTTCTTTATCCCTTTTGTTCTTCTGTTGTTATGTTTACTGTCAAAAAAATATTCACTCTCACATTCAATATTTTTTTCTCAAGTTTGAATCATATTGAAAAACACAAGAACAAGCATGAGTTGGCACAAGGGGAATCAAACCCAGGTCTAACGTCTAGGAGGGCAAAATCTTAATCTCTACACTATATGCACCACATGTCAGTTATTGCGTTCATATATATTATATACATTCAGTAGTCGTCAGGTTTGTTGTGCTACATTCATTTTACCAGCACATGGCAATGTTCATGATCTCATATGAAGCTCCCAGTACTGAACCCATTTTCGACACAGTGTGTCAAAAACCTGCATTGCTTCAGAAAGCTTAATTTGGAACTGTTTTCCAACTAGTGCTAGGAGAATTCTGTGTGAATTCGGGGAGAGTAACACCTGCCATCTCGAGGCGAGTATTTGATGAAAGTTTTTTCCTAGTTTTGGATACTGGGGAATTATGAAGAGTCAATACTAACTGGCCAGAACCATAGCTATGGGTCCTATGGGTGTTAGGATGTAAAAAATAAAAAACATTTAAAAAATTTAAAAATATATAGCCTATATAAGAATTTTTGTTTAGAAAAAATTATTTAGTAATAATTATATGAGTTTGCGAATATAACAATTGCTTATTGGGATTTACCTGGTGAGAATTTACTAAAGAAACGAAAAGATATAGTGGTGGACTGCTTATTCATAGAATTGGGTGACTGGGAAGATTTCCCTGACCTAAGGAGGAGTTACCTTGCTGTGGCAATGGTCTTGAAAGACAGGTGTCTAACGATATTCTCGTGAGTATGAGTGAATAAAAAATGTATGCAATTGTGCCTGAGTATGAGTGAATAAAAAAATAATGTGATATGAATGAAATTATGAATGAGTATGAGTGAATAAAAAGTGTGCATAAGGATTGAGGGCAACAGCCCAAAATAAAAACTTTAAAAAAATAAATGTAAAAAACAGCAGTTTTATTTTAATTTTTTTCATTTGAGTGGCAGGATGGGCAACAAAGGGAGCAAGGCGTCGTGTCTTCCTGATCCGCTGACCGGACTGGTGAAGGTGATGTACGATAAATGGGGGATGATGGCTATAGAGCAAGTGCCCTCATGACACAAAATCACTGTGGGCTGTTTTCACTGAGCACAGAAAAACTTGCATTGCAGTCATTGCAGGAGAATGTGGAAAGCATGAAGCAAGTAAAAAAGGAAGAGATAAGGAAGTGATTGATTGGGATGTTTTTAGAAAGTGAGAGAGAGAGAGAGAGTATGTGAGAGAGAGAGACAGAGAAGCAGAGAGAAGAAGCAAATGTGGGAATAAAGCAGATTTAATGGTAGTTAAGGGCAATGAGCCAGTGGAGATAGGGAAGTGCAAACAGAGAAAAGACAGACAGAAACTATTAGATGAACTTCAACCCCCCCTTATCCTGCGCCCAGGAGGGTGCCGCCCGCAGCGATAGACGGAGACCAAGAACAGCCGCCTGCAGCGACAGCCCCGCCAGCCGAAGAGGATCGGCCTGCTTCTCCTGACCGACCCCTGAGAGAAGGACTAGCACGCATGAGCAGAAGGTCACCGGCACCAGAAGTTTCAGGTACACTTGTTTGCGGTCAGCGCCTTCCTCCTCCCTTACAGATAGAGACGCGACAGGCCACGAGAATGAAGCAAGAGGCAGGAGCTGAAGGAGGACAGCCCAAGCCACAGTACCCGCTGGTGGCTTACCCCGACCCGAGGGGACCACGAGATGACGGGACAGCGAGAAACCCCTGATGTCCCAGATGTGAAGCATGCAGAGCGATGCCACATGTGCAGGAGCCGATCGCCAGGGAGGGCAGAGCCGTGGGAGTAAAACAAACAGAGGAACAGGCAGAGGCAGCGGTCGCGGTGGTGGGGGCAAGCAGAGCAGCAGGGACAATGGAGGTGTTCTAATTGTCAAGAGTTGGGGCACTTTGCCAGAAACTGCCCAAACAGGTCTGCAGGAGGTAACGGGACATTGACGCAGCAAGAAGCGGGCGAACACGGAACCTGGCAAGGACCCCCGGCCAGAGTCAGGGTCCAACAGCTGCAAAGAGCAAAGACCATAGGATGAGAGGGGGGAAAGACAGGAAAACATGCACCCCATACACGGAATACAAAATAAGTTTAAAATAATAATAATAATAATAATATTTTTTTTATAGTTAGCAACCAAAAGACAGCCCCACAATGAGCCTTCTAGTCATGGGTAAGTTGATATCTTTTTTGATTGACAGCGGTGCTTCATGGTCTGTGATATGAAGTGAGGCGTTGCCTAACGCACCTCTATCAGGGGAACGAGTGCAAACAGTTGGCGCCTCTGGGATTCCCTGTTTTTAATCAATGACAGAGGAATTAAGTGTTGTATACGGAACAGTGACAACTCAACATAAATTTATCTTCTCTTCAAATTGCCCAGTAAATTTGTTAGGAAGAGATTTGTTGTGCAAATTAAAAATGACTATTGAATGTGACGAAAATGGGTTGTCAGTCACGTCACCTGTTTTAGGACTATTTCCAATAGTACCTATACAATTGATAGATTGGTATTATACATGGGATTTAATAGATGACAACTGTGTGAATTTATTCCGTCCGATCAGACAGCCCCAGCAAACTTTCATTGCACTCTCTTCTCACCCCTGACTAGACATTTAGAATATGAGTGTTTCTGGAACATGCCGCAAATAAACAAAACGATATGTTTAGGCACCGTGTATTCGGGATCAAAATTTACTGGAGTTCTAGTAAACTTGAGTGAAGAGCAGTCATTTTTATTTGAACAAATCAGGCAGCCGCATATTTCATTATCGAAGATTACCGAATGTGAATGGGAAGATGTGGGATCTTGGGTTAGAGAAATGCAGGCTGTTACTGACTGGCAGCCTGATAGGGAGTGCAGACAGAAATCCACGGGAGTTGTAAAAATACCATTCTTTGCTACTGTGCCTGTACAATGCTATGTGCATGCACAACTGCAATTTGAACCGTACAGCATGCTGCTAGCTCTTTCCTCTTCCCATGTGACCACCCTAGTTTACATCAGATAAATCCTTAGGTATTAGCTATATGATGTTCCGATATGATGTATTAGCTAACACTCTGGGCTCAAAATAAATATGACATAGGTAAAATGACAGGAGCGCACCTGTTGTACCAAACCCTGTCACTCTTCTTTCTGAAGTGCCGTCAAATTCAAATTGGTTCACTGTGATTGATTTAGCGAACGCATTTTTTAAAATTCCGGTACATCCAGATTAGCAGTTTTTGTTTGCATTTACATTCAAAGGTAAAGGATGGACTTGGGCTGTCCTTCCGCCAGCGATTTTCTCTGCTGAATTAGCAGCCAATTTAGAACATTTTGTGCCGCCTGAGGGTAGTACGCTAATTCAAAATGTAGAATATATTTACTTTTGTGTTCCTCTTCCAAAAAGGCCTGTGAAACAGCTACAAGAGCATTGCTCCTATTCTTAGCTGGAAATGGTCCCAAGGTATCAGGAGCTACATTATAAATTGTTACTCAAAATGTGAAATATTTAGGTCATGACATCACACCTGCTGGACGTCGTTTGAGTTCAGACAGAATCGAGACGATTCTGGCTTTGCCTCAACTGACAACAAAGCAACACATGATGACCCTTTTGGGAATGGCTGGCTACTGCAGAGCCTGGTTCATGGACTATGCTGAAATAGTTCAACCACTTTCGGATTTGATACATGCTCACAAAATGGCCATGACAGAACACATTGACTGGAATAGCGAATCTTTGACAGCCCTGACTCGCCTGAAACAGGCAATGACTTCTTCTCCCTGTTTAGGTTTACCGAATCATCAAAGTCCCTTCAATTTATTTGTATCAGAAGAAAACGGGTTTATGTTATGTTAAAAAAAAAAAGATTTTAAAAAGGGTTTATTTCTTATGCAACAACATGGGGATAAACAACGACCCATTGGTTACTATTCAAAGCGACTGGACTCTGTAGCCAGAGGACTGGTTCTGTGTTTGAGGGCTTTTAGCATGTGCTGATATTGTAGCAATGTACACTTTGACGGTGCCCGTCCCACACGTAGTATATGTGATAGTCTCGCAGGCACGGACTGCACATTTAACACCTGCACGCATTTTACATTGGCAGAATGTGCTACTAAGTATGTCACATGTCGTTAAGAACGTTATACTGTACTTAACCCTACTACTTTGCTTCCCACAGAAGATGATGGGGAGCCACATTCCTGTGAGCAGCTGGTGGAGATTTTCTCTAAGCCCAGGCCTGACCTAGCAGACATGCCCCTTCCAAATTATGATCTGGTATATTTCGTGGATGGCTCTGCACAGAGGGACAGGACCACAGGTGAGCCCCTAGTGGCCTACGCTGTTTGTTCAGCATACTACACGGTAGAAAGTGGGAGGCTGCCTTCACATCTCATCAGAGCTTTTTGCTCTGACTCGTGCCTCGTGCCTGTACATTGGCAGAGGGTAAATCAGTTACAATCTATACTGACTCTAGGTATGCTTATGGGGTGTGTCAGGATTTTGGGGCCTTATGGGCACAGAGAGGATTTCTCACCTCTACAGGAAAACCAATTATGCATTATGTATTAGTACAGAATCTTTTAAATGCCATATTGTTGCCTTCTTCTTTTGCAATTTGTAAATGTCAGGCCCACACGAATGCGGATGATCTAGTATCGCTGGGAAATGCAGCGGCGGACGCAGCAGCTAAGCTGCTTCCTCTCTTTCCTCCCCCATTTTGCAGATGGCTGTGCAGGTGCCACCTTTTAACCCATTCTCTCTCAATGATGTCTCACTGCTATAAACAGGAGCTGATTCATGAGAATTACAGGTTTGGAAGCGTCAGTGCACCCTTCGCGACAACGTGTGGGTAGGCCCGACTGGCCTACCTGTTCTTCCAAGTTTTACTTTTCCTTTCCTTGCCAAATTGACACATGGTAGTGACCATGTATCAAAGGGGGGGATGACAGAACTTGTAAATACATTTAGGTATACTCCAGGCTTTCATGTATATGCCAACAATTTTTGTAAAAAATGTGTTATTTGTTTGACTAACAATGTAGGGAAAGGCATAACAATGCCTCAGTCTGCTCACCCACGGTCGGACGGCCGTTTGAGCACTTAATGATGGATACCACTGAACTACCTCCATGCCAAGGTTATAAGTATTGCTTGGTAATTGTAGACATGTTTTCGAGATGGATCTAATATTTCCCATGCAGGAGGGCTATGGCCATTTCAGTTGCAAAAGCTTTGATGCGGGAAATCACTCCTAGATGGGGGCTCCCAATGGAGCTCATTTTGTAAATAATGTAATCCAGAGTTTGTCAGAAAGCCTGCAGATTGATCTGAGAACACACTGTGCTTATCACACAGCCAGTGGTGGTACAGTTGAAAGAGCTAATCAAACAGTTAAAACAAAACTGACCAAGCTCATGAATGAGACAGGCCTTTCATGGGTACAGTGCCTACCCCTGGCACTAATGTACATGCGCGGACGAACACGTAGAACCACAGGCCTTTTACTACACGAAGTGCTGACAGGAAGACCAATGAGGATGCTAAACACACCTTTTCCACAGAATCGGCTGACTCTGCAAGGAATAGATGACGAGATGGTAAGACACTGCATTGCATTAAATAATGTTCTGAGATCTATTTTTTCAAAGGTGAAAGTGGCACTTCCTGAGACGAAGGGAGGATTCCTCCACACGCTGAGGCCAGGAGATTGGGTGGTGGTGAAGGACCTCAGCCGAAAGCATCGGCATCAACCCCGGTGGCTGGGATCATACCAGGTGCTACTGACGACCCCCACGGCTGTGAAGGTTGCGGACAGAGATACCTGGATACACGCTTCCCACTGCAGACGAGTTCCCGAGGATGCGGTACCCGCGTCTGCTTAAGCCACAGGACGACCCCTGGTTTCCATGCATAATAATGACTATTATCGCACTAACATTGACTATTGTGGTGTGTAGCCTTATGCTCGCTTTCGGGGACCCAAAAGCAGGGCCAGGGGAGGACATGATTCTACAGCAGACTGGACATAACAGCTCGAATGACGTCATCTCAGTCCGACAGCGGGACTTGAATAATGGCCGCCCTACACCTCACAAGAAATGTTGTCGTATATTTAATGACTCTGCAATAGACTGGACAAATGTCTACATCTTGAGGTCAGGGTGTTGTAGGCGGAAGTCAATGCCTGTACCTTTCCAATGTTTTCTGTTGGAATATGTTTTTTTTAAAGTGGGTTCGACTGTTTCAATGTTGGCAATGTCTATGTGTGTGTCTATGTATGTGTTTACAACAGCCGCCAGTTCCCCCTGAGAATCAGGCTATAGAGATGATGATTCAGTTTGCTGCAGAAATGAATTACAGTAAGGGAACTGATGTTCACCTGATATAATAGTCACGAAATATTAGCCACCCATTCCAGCTGCCTGATTAAATGTATTCTTAAGTTGTTACATTAGTAACAAAAGGGAGGAGTGTAAGGGAAAATTTTAATTAGGCCTTGGGACAGGCCACTTTCAGCTTTACTGAGTTGTTTCTGCTTCCACGAGCAGGTCAAACATTTTGTCCTCATATCGCGTACCATCCTGTCAGGAAGAGATGTGTGTATTGCCAGAAGTGTTGGGAGAAACAACTCGTGAAAGTATGAGAAACAAGGCATGTTTGGGTTGGGGAGCAGGAGGCGTCAAGGTCAGGCCTTGGGAATGAGTTTCATTATTGCACTGTATAAATCATAATAACACAGATGGAAAGTTATTACTGGGTCATAGGTGAGAGTTGCCTCATCCTAATAATGCAAGAAATGTGTATGTTGGGAGGGTAAAACGTGTGTCTGGACCCATCAATAAAGTCAATACAAGAGGGGTTTCAACCATGACCAATGGGTGAAACTCCAAGGGGCGATGGTCACCTCGAATGTAAAAGATATATACTGTTGTATTTCCTTTATCTCGTCGGAGATACTCTCACATTCTTCACGCGAGAGTGTTAGACTGCTCCCCTGTTTCGAAACAGTAATAAAACATTATTTGAACTTTAAGAACACAGTCTCGCTTCCTTTGAATCGTAGAATTTCCACGACACCTGCATTGTTTCAGAAAGCTTAATTTTGCCATCACTACTCACACATACGTCAACAAGACTCTCACTCATTCACACTTGCTTCACACTCAACAATACGACACACTCGGTAGCCACACACCTACACTTAAATAAGCCAAATTGGTTCAAGTGGAACTTGTGAGGCAATCCGTGGCCCCGCCATTCACGCACATAAACACACCCACTCACAAACACAATCCATCAAGTGAATTATTCACTTTACATCCACACCAATTAACATTCATAGATAAATGAAGACACCTGGGACTAGCATTCCTGGCCAACAATTCGCACTCTCGTAATCTCGCAAACTGCAAGATTTCCAAACCTGGCCACGGAAAGTCCCATTTTCCCAGAGTCATCCACAAGAGTCTTGTGGCAAAACAGGCAACCTTGCTCCCTCACCGTTGCCGAGACCAACGCCTTCCACAGTAACATATTCAGAGCCTATGCCCATACTTGCATTTTAGTTGGATAAGGGAATCTTGTTTCTGAAATCCTTCAGCTTGTGATTAAAATCCTTCAGCTTGTGATTAAAATAAAAAATCTCAAATACAGGGAAAGCAGGGTTTGTCCAGCCAGGTAGCAGACTATGACAAGTTGAAAAAAGGGTGTTAAATGTTTATTCCTGAATCAAAGCAATTTTACACAAAATCTTTGGAGTTTGAATTGGTTACAGACTAGGCTATGTGTTCAGATGTGACACAGATCTATGTGATCTATGTGACACAGATCTGTGTTCACAGGCAGAAAGTAGCTGAAATTGAACACCACGTGCGCAGCTTCCTTGTTGATGAAATAAGCAACAATTACTATTATGCTCCATCCTTGTAGGAATTGCTGTAGAAAAAAACCCTTTAAATGTCTTTAAATTTTCTGAACACGTGAACAATGTCAACCATGAGTAACTGATAAAGAAAACACTATAGTGCAGGACAGCTTCAGAACAGTGGCGATGAGGGGCTGTTGGGGGGCACATCCACACACTAGAACAGTGCCTTAACAAGATGAGCCCCCAATCTGCTTCCTGTTAATCCACTGCTCTAGTGTGTGGATGAGCCCCACAATCTCGTATTGAATCCAGACCGTACCAGTGCTGACTGTCACCAGCAGCCCCACAGGGGGACATATTATTGGTGGTGGTATCGCCGAGAGAGGGAGGGAAGGGGAACTCCGGAAGAAGAGGCACGGTGTCCCGTAAATTTTGATTATTTTAGCTTGTTATTTTAGTTTGTTGTTTTTACCCGAAAGCTTTGCGGCGAGTTGGGTGAAGATTTTGTTTGTGTTTGTGTTTGTGTTTGTTACATAGGCGCCGATCCCGTGGGTGCTCCGGGGCCCGAGCACCCACGGAGAAGGCCGAGCACCCACGGGGAAAATTATGCACGGAGCCAAATTTACATTGATTTGATAGCAAACTCCACCTAGCATACGCTGCGCGGCACCCACGGGCAGAAACATAAATCGGCGCCTATGGTTTGTTATATGTTAACCTGCTACTCCCACTGTCTCTTCCCCATGTCTGGGAGGAGAGACAAAAAACAAAAACAAATCCAGTCCGTGGACCGACAAACTTCACTCTGTCTCCTGGCTGCTCTGTTCCCATCCAGGGTTTGTCACGTGACGTGTGACAGGCTTTTAAAGGCGCCCTTACCGCCTTCGTAAACAACTTACTAATATTTGGTAATGTCGTCTAATCTAATTAAATGTTTGTTAATGTTGTATAATTCGTTTTTCTAACAATGTATGGAGTATGTAGGTCTATATTTATTATGCATGCATATTTCAATATTTATATATTATCTCTACAATAGGTATTTATGAATAATTAATGTATAACTGCACCATATTCATACAAGTTTTAAATAAATCCCCCCCTCTCAATTATACTATTGGTGCTAGAATTTTTATCTCCTTTTACTTCAAAAGCCCATTTGCGGTTCCTCCATGGGTTTATGGTACACCACAAGTGCTATATTGGTGCTTTGCTGCCACCTACAGCGCTGACGGTGTATTAATCTGCCCTTGTTTATTTTTTAGTGGCAAAAATTTGGCATTAAATAGCCCGTATACTATTAAATGTGAACATTTTTGTTGAGAAAATATGCTTCATGTATTTTATGGGTTCATGGACACCATGTCTGTTAGGTTATTATATATTTGTAAATGTTTTGCTGCATTCTGGTTTCCTGCAAATGCAGTTCTTACGGTAGGTTTAGTGCAACGGCAACTGCCACTTTACTTCACATTAGCCGGCTCGTACCAGCCAGCCCCAAGCACCCGGAAGTCTCCAGAAAACCACAACCACCCGCGACCCCGGATCAGCCCAACATTACACAACCATAGGGGTGGCGGGGTAAACCATTTTAGCCCCATCTACTACAGTAGTGTGCCACCCGACCGGCCCAAAACATTTGAAACACACTGAGCCTTTCAGAGGCTCCGTAGATGTGAACTGTGACAGCTCTCTGTCCCTTCCGCCAGTTCGTTCTCCTTTTTCTGTTTGGTGAACGGCTGGTGAAGTTGGCCGGCGGAGTGGTCCTTCAACCTGCCGCTGGAGACCTCTCAGGCCTCTGCATTCCTCCCCCTGCTTCAGTCCTTCGACTTCACCCTGGCTGAATCCCCATCCACCCACAAGGCCGGTAACCAACTTGACCTGATCTTCACTAGGAACTGCACATTACCCAACATTACGGTATCTCCCCTACATGTGTCTGACCATTGCTTTCTGTCTTTCTCTCTCCCCCTCCCCTCTGTGCCTAAACCATCCTCACCTGCTCCCACTGTCCTTGTCCATCGCAACCTCCTCTCTCTCTACCCCGCTGCCCTGTCGGCTACTGTTCTGTCTTCCCTTCCCCCTACTGATGCCTTCTCTCAGCTAATACAGGTGTATTTTCCTGGCATGGTTTAGGTCCATTCAACCCATTAGAGGGCAAAGTAAACATCATTAAATAAAGATTCTATGGTGAAGCATTCCTATCCTTATGGGAGGGGTTTCTTGCAGGATGACAATGCCCTCATCCACAGGGCATGAGTGGTCACTGAATGGTTTGATGAGCATGAGAAAAATGTAAACCATATAATATGGCTGTCTCAGTCACCAGATCTCAACTGAACCCAACTGAACACTTATGGGAGATTCTGGAGCAGTGCATTTTCCACCACCATCAACAAAACACCAAGTGATGGAATGTCTCGCGAAAGAATGGTGTGGCAACCCTCCATTAGAGTTCCATACACTTGTAATGCCTAAGGTGCATTGAAGCTGTTCTGGTGGTGCACAGTGGCCCAACGGTGTTACAGTGGTGCTTTGAGGATGATTGACCTTCTCAGGGAAGGACTTGCTGTGACCAATTACCAGATACAAGCCCTGCAAGTATCATCATCAATAAGCTATGGGGCTTAGCCTAGTTTCTGCTCTGCCACTCCCTGCCACTCTGGAGTGGCTTCTTTCAGGATGACAATGTTGGTGTTTCCTTTATTTTGGCTGTTACCTGTAGTTGGGTATATGCCAATAAGATGAGGGCAGGAATGAGAGCAGATAGATCAGGGGTGGGCAATCTTACCCTGTGTGGGCTGGTGTGGGTGCAGGCTTTTGTTCCAGCCGAGCAGTAGCTCACCTGATTTGACTAATCAGTTAATCAAAGTCTTCAATCAGGGCTTTGATTAGTGGAATCAGGTGTGTCACTGTTCAGTTGGAACAAAAGCCTGCACCCACTCCGGCCCACACAGGATAAGATTGCCCACCCCTGAGATAGATTGTATGCAGGTGGCGAGGCAATGATCCAAAAGCATCCATTGCAAGTGACCAGGAATTTTTATTCATTTCAACATTAAAAAGCTTCACTCACATTTTACCTTATGCCGTTGTCAGCAAGCCAGAGAAGGGAGGGGCAGTGCCATGGCAAATAATAATCCAAACAGGAACATCAGGAAATTCACTCGTCATATTGCAGGTGCCAACTCGGAGTGGCAGAGCAGGAACTAGGCTAAGCCCCATAGCTCAGCGATGATCATGCCTGCAGGGCTCGTGTCTGGTAATTTTTAACAGCAAATGAGAGACAGTCCTTCCCTGAGAAAGTCAATTGTGGCTAACGTTGATTGTCCTCAAAGTACCGCTGTAACAGGCATACCATGCATGCACACGCGATGTGTTTACCTTTTCAGGGCTTTTTGCCACCAGCTGAATTTTTTCCTGGTTTAGCGAGCTTTAATAAGCCACCTTATGAACAAACTCTGTAAATATTAGGGCTTCACTATCTTATCTGTTTAATGCATTTATATTGATAGCTCAACTACATACATATATATTTGATACAAAATTCAGCAGCACGACTGCTGACCAGGACCTGAGGGAGAACACACTTCACACCTGTTTTAAAGTCTCTGCGTTTGTTGCCGGTTAGTTTTAGAATTGAAGATTCTTTTATTTGTTTATAAACCTAGTAGGTTCCTTGTAGTGGTCTTTTAATTATCCAAAAACCCCACACAAAGACACACGGTGAGGCTGCTTTTAGCCACTATGGCCCCAGCTGTTGGAACAGCCTACCAGAGGATCTGAGGTGGGCAGAGAATGTTGACATTTTTCAATCTTAAAACATACTTTTTAGCCTTGCTCTTGCCTGGGATGCTTTTTACTTTGACTTCTTTTATACTTTAATTACTTTTACCTCCTTTTATCTCCATAATGGAATTAGTCTCTCTCTTAATTTGTTGTTATTATTACCCTTGTTTTAATAGTTATGTTCAGCATTTTGTTTTGCACTCATATCAAGTGTGCTAGATAAATACAATTGATTGACTGATTTATTGTTGTATATTGTTCAGTAATTCAAATGTTTCATGTTCACCCATCTCTTGTTCAAATTGACATATTGCAATGTATAATCTTTTGCACATGTCCTTTGTTATGAGAAACATTCTTACAAGTCTTTCCTCCTGATACAGGTCCAGGATTATTGGCACCCTTGATAAAAATGAGCAAAAAAAACAGTATACATTTTTTAACAAAAAACAACAATACAACAATATGCTTAAACATGTGGGAAAACTAAATATTTTTTGTCTAATGTCCCAGGCATCAACAAAAGGGTGTGGGAATGAAACCCAATCCTGTTACAGAGGAAGTTGATCCAGAAGAGACCACATAGGCTATGGTGGGGGAATAAACGACTACAACAGGGATGGAGGCCCATTCCGGATGAAACCACAGTCACCTGAGACAACTGACCATTGAACAGGTCCAGGTATAGGGCCCACAAGAAAAACTGAAGTGTCCCTCTGGTGCCAGCAGGAGGCAGAAGAGGAAGATAAATTCAGTTGTCTGTGCACAGACATGGTATAACCTGGGACCAGGCCTTCTGACAAACCAAGAAACAGGTAAGCCACCCTGGACAAGACATGGACAAACCCGAATTCCTCCCTCCCTCGGCGATGCTACTGCCAATTGTGCATCACCCTGCAGGAGATGATGCGGAGGTGTACTCCTGGCTGGAGGAAGAGCCCTGGGAGCAGCTGAAGCGTATATGTCTGTGGTGTGAGTGGAGTGCGGAGCCCGACCATAACTTGGTCTGTGTGCCTCTTGCAGGACCCCCATTGGCTATCATTAACTAACCACACTTCTCTTCACACTAAATGAGGAGGAGAGGAAGGCCCAGAGGCCAGGCCATGCGCTCCCACAGACCACCACTCTGCAGCCACAGCCAGTCCAATCTCCCCAGACCTCCACCACAGGGCCAGGCCATGCTTCCCAGGCATCCACTGCTCTACAGGCCACCAGAACTCTCCTACGTCTCCAAGGCATCACGATGCTGCGGACCTTCCCGAGGCCATCCTGCCAGAAGTCGTCTTGCTGCTTGGCATTGCTGCCGGCCTTCCTGAGGGCTTCTCACTGCCTGCTGTTTCCAGCCATGTTGATGCTGTTTTGACTGCCCCAGAAAGGGGGAATAAAATGTCTGTTGGCCCACCGGAACAGTGTTCTTTGTGTTTTATCTATGGTTGGCCAAGTGGATCGCGGCGTGTTAAACTATGTGTTAAAAGTTAAGTTGTTAACTTTTGACGATTAACCAATTAAAAAGCAGGAAAGGTGTCAGGTTTTAATGTGTTAACTTTTAAATGTACGAAAGTCGATTGGGCCAAACTAGTAACACTACAGGATAACTACGTATTAATGTTACTGTACCGTCTCATGTCGCTAAGTTAACGGTTAACTATCTTTACTAGAGCTGTGACAGAGAGATATGGATGGAAAATAATCTAGGAAACTAGTGACATGGGTTAGCATTAAATGTGGATTGATCACTATCTAGAGTTGCATATGTGGTATTATTCTCATCAGTCATTTCAGGTAAGCAAGCAGTGAACAGACTGCCTTAGCTGGTAGCCGGTGGAACCGGTAGTGTAGGTTTTTGCTCATTCATCATCTGCCAAGATGACCACAGCCAGGCACTCCTTTATTCCGTAATGTAAATAAATGTACAATGTAGGATTTAAGAAATTGGATCTAAAGGGTTCACTTATTATCAGGCAGGGATTTGCATGAGGAAGTACTGGGAGGATACATCCTCTCTGACACTGGCTAATTTGCAGCCGGATTTGTACCCACAAAAACAGGTGCTTAAAATGAACAAAATGAGAGGGGCTCTGAACATGAATATATTTTATAAAGGAAAGTACTACATGTTGTTTCTCATTGCCATTGGATCTCTGCTTCTTCACTGGTAAGATAACTGGGCATCTTAACACCTTGACATTAGATGTATGATTTCTTTTTTTTTTAAATTACATTTTTTAAGACATTAGCTAAATAATATTTTTCCCTTCTCCCCACAAAGGACCTTCTACTTGGAATCTTCATCTCCAAGAATCCAACCTCAAAATATCAGGTAGGAAAATTTAAATATTTGTACTACATAATATTTGCATTCCATGAGGTAAGCTAGCATTGTCCTTTTATGCATATTATTTGTACAAACCCAAATAAAATGAACTGGTTATTTAAATTGTATGTACCAAAGACTAATGTACATTTTCATAAAACAGAAATAGACACAGGATAATTTTATATTTTCCAGGAATTATTTATATCAATAGGCTTGAAATCGTGTTTCAGTTACATTTCTAATTAACCCCCTGAGGTCGAAGGGATCCCAGCAGCAATAAAAGTATATTACTATTTCTAACGTCGTGAGATTTTATCATACACACGCGGCAAAAACATTGACAGAAACCTTAGAATCGTGACTTTAAGATTTGAGCACTGGCAAATAATATGAGATTTTTTAAATTAGGTTAATTAGACCAAAAGTAAACCTTGCCGTTTCCTCTCTTTTTTACCTGGAAATACCATCCCCCTTCTATTGACATGGTAACTAGGTGCTAGTCTCGGGGAGGGGCGTGGGGCCATGTGTGAAATCGCAGCATAAACAATGTCCCGACATTATATTACATCTTGTCTGTGTGTACGGTTGCGATCTGCCAGCAACAGATGGTGTATGCTGATATTTATTTTATTCCCCATGTTTTCAAATACTCGTGAAAATATATGAATTCCGCGTCTTGTGACGCTATACGGAAACAATCAGAATCATTGCGGACTGCTGCGAATAATTAACGTGAGGATATTTAACCAGCTGGCATTCTGTTTCGGCGCTTGGACATTATCTAGCTTAGCTTGATAATACCTATTGTGATTAATGTTTCTTGCCTCTCGAGAACTTGTTTGTGTGCTTATTGTTGTTTAGATTCCCAGCGTTTAGTTTATTCCGAGATTTTGGATAGGTTTTGTTTGTTCCTGATCGTTGATTATTTTGTTTTGTTTACGTCTTTCCGTGTCTTCGCAGACACGGATTTTGCTTTCGTTTTCCTACAGACGTTTAAAGATAAATATCTTAAACCCAGAAAACGGGCTACTTTTGACCATGTGCCTGTGCCCACTGCCAAACAGACTCTGGATGTTGGCAAACTGGCTTCTGTTGGTCGCAAGAAATGCGTACTCTGCAAGATGTCTTTGTCTGATGGCCTTTGAGAGAGAGATGGCCCATCTGACAGATCTTTCAGGTGTGGATCATGAATATTAAGTAAATTAGCATATAGCCCTCCCACAGCCTGAAATAAATGTGACCAGTTCTGATAAAAACAGGTTTGTAGCTATTTAGATCTCATATGTGCTAAACTATTTTCACACCCTTACATAACCAAGACCTTGATGAACAAACGCACATTGGCAAAATAATTCGTCACTATAGTTTAGTGTGTGCTTTCACAACTTTGTGACGGCAGAAAAATTTACTCTTTATAACTTGTGTGTTTGTAGATCTATTTACAAGCTGCATATGATACTGACCAAACTATTGATGGCATATAAATGTAGCTGTGATTGTCCCTAAAATAAAAATATCAAACACTTTGGAGTAAGTGTGTGTTTAGTTGATGAAATTGAGATAAATATCAGACCACGCCAAAATCACAAACCTTCTCTGAGCTAAGCACGGACCTCAGGGGGTTAAAACCCCAAAACTCTGCATCTCGCGTGGTCGTTTCAACGTGCGATGCTGGCCACGGCCACGGCCACCGGGGTTTGATTACCCATCGTGCCAGAGTCAGCTCTGGTCGGGAGTGCCATCGGGGCAGCAATTGGCTGTCCACCCCAGGGAGGGGGGAGGGAAGCCGACACACACAGTTTGCTGTGCACAGGAGTGGTTCTGGGGTACCGGAATGATAGTCGACGTCACGAGTGCTGTCTCGGAGGAGGCAGCGTTTCGCCCTTGTCACTGCCGGTCACAGGACTACGGCAGCGAACTATGAGGGAAGGGGAATTGAACTAAGCACAGCGGGTAATTGGCTACCAAATTGGGAGTAAAATCTGAAAAATTCAATTATAAATCCCCAAAATTATGTTTTAATCTTACTGACTGCTTATAATTCAAAAGCAGCATGAGGTAAATGTTTTAACAGAAGATGTTTCAACTTAAAGAGCAAAACTAAGTTGAGCTCTACTGAAATGTTTGGTTTGGTAGTTGGTGGCCAATACATCAACATGCTGCATCTAAGGCTGATAGTTTTTATGTGCGGGTTTGCATTAAATGATTACAGAGTCACATACTGTTCTGGTTTTGAGCCATAGGACAGAAAAATATACAAGCTACGGCAAGTGGCATGTGTGTAGGATTGTTATGTCATGAGTTGCTGGCATTCCCTTAAATTTTTTTGTATTTTTAATGCTTGTAAAAATAAAAAAAGTAGTTATATTATTGTGTGAAAACAACAACCCTAGAGACACAAAAAGCATATCAGATTTTCAGAAATAATTGGGAAGCATGAATAATTAAGTCTGTTGAGTATGAAAACAACATCTTTTATGGAGTCGATTCACCTGTGTGACAAGCAAAGCCTGTTTCGGGGCATGATGTGTACCTGTCTTTCAAATATGTCTTCCCCATTCAGTCATAATTCAATAAACATTTTTCTCAACTTGTAAACCAGCCCAGTTTTAATATGTTTTGGGTAAGAAAGACAAACACGGCTGACGTTGATCATCCTCAAAGCACAGCTGTAACAGGCATACCATGCATGCACACGCGATGTGTTTATTTTTTCTGGGCTTTTTGCCTGCTGAATTCTTTCCTCTTTTGGCGAGCTTCAATAGCTGAACATAACTATTAAAACAAGGGTAATAAAAATGGGCTAACACATTAAGAAAGAGACTAATGTCATTATGGAGATAAAAGGAGGTCAAAGTAATCAAAGTGTAAAAGCAGTCAAAGTTAAAAAGCATCCCAGGCAAGAGGTCCTCTGGTAGGTCCCACCTCAGATCCTCTGGTAGGCTGTTCCAACAGCTGGGGCCATAGTGGATAAAAGCAGCCTCGCCATGTGTCTTTGTGTGGGGTTTTTGGATGATTAAAAGACGACACAAGGGATCTACTAGGTACATACCTTAAAAGCATATCAGACACATACTCTAGTGTGAGGCCATGTAGAGATTTATAAACAAATAAGATAATCTTCAATTCTAAAACTAACAGGCAACCAATGCAGAGACTTACTAATTACAGTGAGCCAGGACTTCAATGTAGCGTATCACCCAATACATGGTCCATGTGTGTTTTGTGCTGCACCTTGTCATCTGTCATGCAGTTCTAGCTCATTATTAATAAACTACTCTCCTGTTTCAAAAAAGTCTGTTCGGCAGTGAGAAGCAGTCCATGCCGAGATGCGGAATTGAGGATATGGTGTTGCCACAGGGGTATGTATTACAGTCATTTGGCACCTCTTGAACTCGTACTTGATTATTCTTTGTACAATTACACCAATGATAATGTTAACCATTGTTTTGTTTCCTTTCAATTAAAATATTAACTTCTTCAATTTTTGTATGAAAATGTGCAAACTAATTATCTCCCTGGCAGAGTACATTACCAGCAGCCCAGCATCTTGACACCACTGTAAGTAAACAAATCACTCCCTTGTAACAATGCACATTCTGCTTTTGCCTGGTATCCAGTGGATTGTATGTTACCTTTTCCTGCTCCGTTGAAATTCATAAACCCTGAAATTAACTCCTGAAATTGTTTAATCAATATTAGTCATATGCAATGTGCAAGGATTTGCTGGATTGTGGATCAGCATGCAGACACACAGATATAATATAGACTCAATCACCTTGGGTTCTCATGTGGATGTCATGATGAAAGAAGTGTCTGAACACAACTGGTGAGGTTTCAGAGTTTTTGATCTAGGAGACCTCAATTGTTGAGAGGAAACACTAATAATAAGAAAATTCCATTATTCGTTGGCATAATCAAGAAAATTGATTTGGGTGTTCAAGTCCAGGCTTGATGCAGTGCTGGATGTTTTCTTGGCTTTAGGTAAATAATAGATAGGCTGAATGCTTTTTCCCATTTTTCTTGCAATTTGGAATGCCCAATTGTATTCTAAGCTGGCCTTGCTGCAACCTCCGCTGTCAATTTGATACAGTGTAGAAAAGCATGTGCACAGTCTACAAGTTAAGCTTTATACTGGCAGACTGTGTGTAGCCTATTGACCAGTGTCTGTCGCTAACTCAATCCATGTTGGCTGACTGAATCCCTCCATCCCTGGGTGACGCTACCACCTATTATATTTGCTCTGTGGGGCTGCTGGCCACAGTCAGCACTGGATTCAATACCAGACTGTGGGGCTTATCCGCACACTAGAACAGCACCCCCTGTCATTATGTAATCTTATGTTCCCCCTATGGTCCTCGGGTCAATCTGACCCGTTTTAAAATTTCAACATCAAGGAAAAGTATGTTAAAATATTGTTTTTTCTATGAAACTTCTTCTGCTTGGCTCATTTACTGTACTAAACATGTGATATAACGACTTTAGAATGGTTGAACATGAGCCGGGTCAAATTGACCCGAATGCCCTGGGTGTGACCAAAAACACGAAGACCATAGGAAGGTTAAGATGTCTTCATGTAAACATATCACTGCTCTCAGTGTCGTGGAAAGATGTGTGTAGAAAAGGCCCTACGTATGTCCAAGCTCCAGTTACTTTGGAGCGTGTGTTTGCTCACTCTGAATGGAATAATTTGCGTGCAAGCATTAAAAAATCTCCAAGGTCAGGATTACTAATATGCTCAGCATGTACCCATATTCACTGATATCATCTAATCATCTCTGATATTTCCCAGGAGGACTGATGTGTTGGCAGTCTCCCCATGGTTGGCGCCTATTGTCTGGGAAGGAATCTTTGAACCTGAAATCATTGACAACACGTACAAGTACCTGAACCTTACCATTGCAACCACCGTGTTTGCTGTTGGAAAGTACATATAACATTGATTTACTATGAAACCTATTCAGTAATATGTTTGAATACTATGACTAAATTCTGACTTAAGATACTCTTATTTCCTGGTAGATACACTCGTTTTCTGCGTGATTTCCTGGAGACAGCTGAGCAGCACTACATGGTGGGGTTCAAAGTGCACTACTATATCTTCACTGACCAGCCCAAGCAAGTGCCTGAAGTCGCTCTTGCTCCTGGAAGGGAACTCAGTGTCATCCAGGTGCCCAAGTTCAACCGCTGGCAGGAGATCTCCTTACGGAGGATGGAGATAATTCAGACCACCATCGAGGAGCGGATCCATAAAGAGGCTGACTACATCTACTGTCTGGACGTGGACATGAAGTTCCACAACCGCTGGGGGCCAGAGGTGCTGGGCTCATTGGTTGCAGCAATACACCCATGGTTTTACCACTCTAACCGTGAGATCTTCACTTATGAGCGACGGCCGGCCTCCACGGCCTACATCCCAATGGACCAGGGGGATTTTTACTACATGGCGGCTGCGTTTGGGGGCCGCATTGAGGATGTACACAAACTGACCAAAACTTGCCGTGAGAATCTAGAGGTGGACAAAAGCATTGACTTGGAGGCTGTCTGGCAAGAAGAAAGTCACTTCAACAGGTATCTTCTGTACAGGAAGCCAACCAAGCTGCTCTCTCCAGAGTACATGTGGGATGACCAAAAGAATGGCCAGCCCCCAGAGATAAAGATCATCCGTTTCTCAGCTGTTATCAAGAACAAATATGAAGTGCGTGAAAACATGTAACTGTTCAGTCCAGCATGGGTGTTCTGAGAGAATATACATGGAAAATACATGGAAAACAGAATAACAATGACCTTTCCTTGTAAGTTTCACTAAAGAGGGGAAATGCTTCAGTTATCTTGCCAAACAATTTAACCTTTTTCTGCGTTGATTTGCATTATTACACACAAAACTGTAATACACATCCGTGATTTGTGCTGTGCTAAAGACTCATTACCATAACACCAGCGATGCCTGGGAAATGTGCTATAAATGGTTGCAATAACACAGAATCTTTATACTGCTTACAATGTATACTATACATGTTAATTAATTGGCTTATCAAGCGGCTAGAGGAACTGCTCCCCCTTACCTCCAGACACTCATCACACCCTACACCCCAGAAAGATCTCTCCGCTCCCCCTCCTCTGGCAAACTGACTGTCCCATCCCTCCGGGCGCCCGGCAGCCACTCCTTGTGATCTCGCCTCTTCTCTGTCCTGACCCCTCGGTGGTGGAATGATCTTCTGCAATCGGTCAGGACCGCGGAATCACTTGCAATCTTCCGCAAGAGACTCAAAACCCACCTTTTCAGCCTGTATTACTGCACTGATCTCGTGCGTGAACTATGATTGTTCTTACCATGTATTAATGCACCTCTTGTAAGTTGCACTAGATAAGAGTGTCTGCTAAATGCTTAAAATGTAAACTGTAAATGTAATTATAGGTAACATTTTGGTTGTACCCTAAATTAGTTTCCGCTTGCTTGAGTCCTGAGAACTCCTTATTTTCCTGCTTCTCAGTATCACATCCCCAGCACTGGTGCTTCAGTGCTTTCACATACAGTGCTCGTGTGTGAAATGTTGCTCAGGGTGCCTTCTGCCCCTCACTTCCGGTGTGCATCCCGCATAATTTTAGGAAGCGATTGCCTGTGCCAGTGTAAAATAATACCAAAGTAATACCAAGGCCCCTGAGGTCGACGGGATCACCGACGATCCCAGCAGCAATGAAAGTATATTACTATTTCTAACGTCGCAGGATTTTATCATACACACACGGCAAAAACATTGACAGAAACCTTAGAATCGTGACTTTCCGATTTGAGCACTGGCAAATAATATGCGATTTTTTAAATTAGGTTAATTAGACCTAAAGTAAACCTTGCCTTTTCCTCTCTTTTTTACCTGGAAGCACCGTCCCCCTTCTATTGACATGGTAACTAGGTGCTAGTCTCGGGGAGGGGCGTGGGGCCATGTGTGAAATTGCAGTGTAAGCAAATGTTTTGTCTTTGTTTGATGGCCTTTGAGAGAGGGATGGCCCATCTGACAGATCTTACAGGTGTGGATTATAAATATTCAGGAAATTTACATATAGCCCTCCCACAGCCTGAAATAAATTTGACCAGTTCTGATAAAAACTGGTTTTTAGTTATTTAGATCTCAGATGTGCTAAACTATTTTGACATCCTTACATAACCAAGACCTTGATGAACAAATGCATATTGGCAAAACAATTCGTCACTATAGTTTAGTGTGTGCTTTCACAACTTTTGTGACGGCAGAAAAATGTACTCTTTATAACTTGTGTGTTTGCAGATCTATTTAAAAGCTGCATATGATACTGACCAAACTATTGATGGCATATAAATGTAGCTGTGATTGTCCTTCAAATAAAAATATCAAACACTTTGGAGTAAGTGTGTGTTAAGTTGATGAAATTTAGATAAATATCAGACCACGCCAAAATCACAAACCTTCTCTGAGCTAAGCACGGACCTCAGGGGGTTAAAATGAACAAAATGAGAGGGGCTCTGAAAATGAATATATTTTGTGAAGGAAAGTACTGTTTTGTTTCTCATTGCCATTGGATCTCTGCTTCTTCACTGGTAAGATAACTGGGCAACATCTTGACATTAGACATTTCCGTTTTTTAAGACATTAGCAAAATAATATTTTTCCCTTCTCCCCACAAAGGACTTTCTACTTGGAATCTTCATCTCCAAGAATCCAACCTCAAAATATCAGGTTGGAAAATTTAAATATTTGTACTACATAATATTTGCATTCCATGAGGTAAGCTATCATTGTCCTTTTATGCATATTATTTGTACAAACCCAAATAAAATGAACTGGTTATTTAAATTGTATGTACCAAAGACTAATGCACATTTTCATAAAACAGAAATAGACACAGGATAATTTTATATTTTCCAGGAATTATTTATATCAATAGGCTTGTGTGGAAGGCGTCGGTCTCAGCAGCGGATCAAGGCGATTAGCGGCCACGCCTACTGGCAGAGCAGCCAACGCACGCACCGGTCTGGTGTTTCTAATCACATCGGTGTGCTTGAAAACTGCTCTGCTTTCTTCAGTAGGTGGCTGGAACAAGAAAGAAAAGGCGTGGGAGACCGAGGAGAAAGAAAGAAGGAAAGAAAGAAAGAAAGAAAGAAAGCGAAGTGAAGTAAAAGTAAAACGGGAACTGGAAAGTTTCCGGTTATGGTTTGATAGTTGTTGTGTTTAACTTTGTTTATTTGTTTTGAAAACTCCCGGTCTGGTTCTCTGCCTGTGTCGGGATCAGAGAACATTGAAAAATAAATAATAAAGAATCCGGTCCGTAGACCGAAAACTCCACCCCTGTTTCCAGACTGCTCTATTCCGTACAGGGATTGTCACGTGGCGTGTGACAGCTTGAAATCGTCTTTCAGTTACATTTCTAATTAAAACCCCAAAACTCTGCCTCCCGCGTGGTTGTTTCAACGTGCGACACTGACCACGGCCACCGGGGTTTGATTACTCATCGCGCCAGAGTCAGCTCTGGTCGGGAGTGTCATCGGGGCGGCAATTGGCTGTCCGCCCCAGGGTGGGGGGAGGGAAGCCGACACACACAGTTTGCTGTGCACAGGAGTGTTTCTGGGGTACCGGAATTACAGTCGACATCACTGCCGGTCACAGGACTACGGCAGCGGACTATGAGGGAAGGGGAATTGAACTAAGCACAGCGGGTAATTGGCTACCAAATTGGGAGTAAAATCTGAAAAATTCAATTATCCATTATCTAAGCCGCTTATTCCTGGTCAGGGGGGGGGGACTGGAGCCTATCCCAGCATGCGTTCCGGGCGAGAGGCAGGAATACACCCTGGACAGGTCGCCAATCCATCGCAGGGCACACACACCATTCACTCACACACTCATACCTACGGGCAATTTAGACTCTCCAATTAGCCTAACATGCATGTCTTTGGACTGTGGGAGGAAACCGGAGTACCCGGAGGAAACCCACGTGGACACGGGGAGAACATGCAAACTCCACACAGAAAGGACCCCGGCCTGGATTCGAACCCGAGACCTTCTTGCTGTGAGGCGACAGCGCTATCCACTGCACCACCGTGCCGCCAAAAAATTCAGTTATAAATCCCCCAAATTATGTTTTAATCTTACTGACCGCTTATAATTCAAAAGCAGCATGAGGTAAATGTTTTAACAGGAGATGTTTCAACTTAAAGAGCAAAACTAAGTTGAGCTCTACTGAAATGTTTGGTTTGGTAGTTGGTGGCCAATACATCAACATGCTACATCTAAGGCTGATAGTTTTTCTGTGCGGGTTTGCATGAAATGATTACAGAGTCACATACTGTTCTGGTTTTGAGCCATAGGACAGAAAAATATACAAGCTACGGCAAGTGGCATGTGTGTAGGATTGTTACGTCATGAGTTGCTGGCATTCCCTTTAATTTTTTTGTATTTTTAATGCTTGTAAAAATAAAAGTAAAATAAAATAAAAGTAGTTATATTATTGTGTGAAAACAACAACCCTAGAGACACAAAAAGCATATCAGATTTTCAGAAATAATTGGGAATTTGGAGGCAATGCAGCATGAATAATTAAGTCTGTTGAGTATGAAAACAACATCTTTTATGGAGTCGATTCACCTGTGTGACAAGCAAAGCCTGTTTCGGGGCATGATGTCTACCTGTCTTTCAAATATGTCTTCCCCATTCAGTCATAATTCAATAAACATTTTTCTCAACTTGTAAACCAGCCCAGTTTTAATATGTTTTTGGTAAGAAAGACAAACACGGCTGACGTTGATCATCCTCAAAGCACAGCTGTAACAGGCATACCATGCATGCACATGCGATGTGTTTATTTTTTCTGGGCTTTTTGCCTGCTGAATTCTTTCCTCTTTTGGCGAGCTTCAATAGCTGAACATAACTATTAAAACAAGGGTAATAAAAATGGGCTAACACATTAAGAAAGAGACTAATGTCATTATGGAGATAAAAGGAGGTCAAAGTAATCAAAGTGTAAAAGCAGTAAAAGTAAAAAGCATCCCAGGCAAGAGCAAGGCTAAAAAGTATGTTTTAAGATTGCATTTAAAAATGTCAACATTCACTGCCTACCTCAGATCCTCTGGTAGGCTGTTCCAACAGCTGGGGCCATAGTGGATAAAAGCAGCCTCGCCATGTGTCTTTGTGTGGGGTTTTTGGATGATTAAAAGACGACTACAAGGGATCTACTAGGTACATACCTTAAAAGCATATCAGACACATACTCTAGTGTGAGGCCATGTAGAGATTTATAAACAAATAAGATAATCTTCAATTCTAAAACTAACAGGCAACCAATGCAGAGACTTTAAAACAGGTGTGAAGTGTGCTCTCCCTCAGGTCCTGGTCAGCAGTCGTGCTGCTGAATTTTGTATCAAATATATATGCATGCAGTTGAGCTGTCAATACAAATGCATTAAAAATGAATTAACAGATAAGATAATGAACCCCTAATATTTACAGAGTTTGTTCAGTGTATGACAAGGTGGTTATTGTAGCTTGCTAAAATACAAAAAAAGAAAAGGTAAACGTATCATGTGTGCATGCATGGTATGCCTGTTACAGTGGTGCTTTGAGGATGATTGACATTCTCAGGGAAGGACTTGCTGTGACCAATTACCAGATGCAAGCCCTGCAGGTATCATCATCTCTAAGCTATAAGCTATCAGCCTACAATAAGGGTAGCCCCTGATATAGCTATCATGGATGTACGTAGTGTACCAAAACAAATAAAGTGTATGTGTTTCTATACTACACATGTCAGCTGGCTAACTAACAAAATGGAATGCTATAGGTCTAGTTATGGTATATTAGGGCCCAGGGTAACCCCGCTTTCCGATGTGAGTGCCGTAAGATATTTACTAATTACAGTGAGCCAGGACTTCAATGTAGCGTATCAACCAATACATGGTCCATGTGTGTTTTGTGCTGCACCTTGTCATCTGTCATGCAGTTCTAGCTCATTATTAAAATGTAAACTGTAAATGTAATTATAGGTAACATTTTGGTTGTACCCTAAATTAGTTTCCGCTTGCTTGAGTCCTGAGAACTCCTTATTTCCCTGCTTCTCAGTATCACATCCCCAGCACTGGTGTTTCAGTGCTTTCACACACAGTGCTCATGTGTGAAATGTTGCTCGGGGTGCCTTCTGCGTGTGTATCCCGCATAACTTCCGGTGTGCATCCCGCATAATTTTAGGAAGTGATTGCCTGTGCCAGTGTAAAATAATACCAAAGTAATATCAAGACCCCTGAGGTCGACGGGATCGCCGACGATCCCAGCAGCAATGAAAGTATATTACTATTTCTAACGTAGCAAGATTTTATCATACACACACGGCAAAAACATTGACAGAAACCTTAGAATCGTGACTTTCCGATTTGAGCACTGGCAAATAATATGCGATTTTTTAAATTAGGTTAATTAGACCAAAAGTAAACCTTGCCTTTTCCTCTCTTTTTTACCTGGAAGTACCGTCCCCCTTCTATTGACATGGTAACTAGGTGCTAGTCTCGGGGAGGGGCGTGGGGCCATGTGTGAAATTGCAGTGTAAGCAAATGTTTTGTCTTTGTTTGATGGCCTTTGAGAGAGAGATGGCCCATCTGACAGATCTTACAGGTGTGGATTATAAATATTCAGGAAATTTGCATATAGCCCTCCCACAGCCTGAAATAAATTTGACCAGTTCTGATAAAAACTGGTTTTTAGTTATTTAGATCTCAGATGTGCTAAACTATTTTGACATCCTTACATAACCAAGACCTTGATGAACAAACGCATATTGGCAAAACAATTCGTCACTATAGTTTAGTGTGTGCTTTCACAACTTTTGTGACGGCAGAAAAATGTACTCTTTATAACTTGTGTGTTTGCAGATCTATTTAAAAGCTGCATATGATACTGACCAAACTATTGATGGCATATAGATGTAGCTGTGATTGTCCTTCAAATAAAAATATCAAACACTTTGGAGTAAGTGTGTGTTAAGTTGATGAAATTTAGATAAATATCAGACCACGCCAAAATCACAAACCTTCTCTGAGCTAAGCACGGACCTCAGGGGGTTAAAATGAACAAAATGAGAGGGGCTCTGAAAATGAATATATTTTGTGAAGGAAAGTACTGTTTTGTTTCTCATTGCCATTGGATCTCTGCTTCTTCACTGGTAAGATAACTGGGCATCTTAACATCTTGACATTAGACTTTTTTTCTTTTCTTTTTCTTTTTTTTTAAGACATTAGCTAAATAATATTTTTCCCTTCTCCCCACAAAGGACCTTCTACTTGGAATCTTCATCTCCCAGAATCCAACCTCAAAATATCAGGTTGGAAAATTTAAATATTTGTACTACATAATATTTGCATTCCATGAGGTAAGCTATCATTGTCCTTTTATGCATATTATTTGTACAAACCCAAATAAAATGAACTGGTTATTTAAATTGTATGTACCAAAGACTAATGCACATTTTCATAAAACAGAAATAGACACAGGTTAATTTTATATTTTCCAGGAATTATTTATATCAATAGGCTTGTGTGGAAGGCGTCGGTCTCAGCAGCGGATCAAGGCGATTAGCGGCCACGCCTACTGGCAGAGCAGCCAACGCACGCACCGGTCTGGTGTTTCTAATCACATCGGTGTGCTTGAAAACTGCTCTGCTTTCTTCAGTAGGTGGCTGGAACAAGAAAGAAAAGGCGTGGGAGACCGAGGAGAAAGAAAGAAGGAAGGAAAGAAAGAAAGAAAGAAAGAAAGCGAAGTGAAGTAAAAGTAAAACGGGAACTGGAAAGTTTCCGGTTATGGTTTGATAGTTGTTGTGTTTAATTTTGTTTATTTGTTTTGAAAACTCCCGGTCTGGTTCTCTGCCTGTGTCGGGATCAGAGAACATTGAAAAATAAATAATAAAGAATCCGGTCCGTAGACCGAAAACTCCACCCCTGTTTCCAGACTGCTCTATTCCGTACAGGGATTGTCACGTGGCGTGTGACAGCTTGAAATCGTCTTTCAGTTACATTTCTAATTAAAACCCCAAAACTCTGCCTCCCGCGTGGTTGTTTCAACGTGCGACACTGACCACGGCCACCGGGGTTTGATTACTCATCGCGCCAGAGTCAGCTCTGGTCGGGAGTGTCATCGGGGCGGCAATTGGCTGTCCGCCCCAGGGTGGGGAGGAAGCCGACACACACAGTTTGCTGTGCACAGGAGTACCGGAATTACAGTCGACGTCACTGCCGGTCACAGGACTACGGCAGCGGACTATGAGGGAAGGGGAATTGAACTAAGCACAGCGGGTAATTGGCTACCAAATTGGGAGTAAAATCTGAAAAATTCAATTATCCATTATCTAAGCCGCTTATTCCTGGTCAGGGGGGGGGGACTGGAGCCTATCCCAGCATGCGTTCCGGGCGAGAGGCAGGAATACACCCTGGACAGGTCGCCAATCCATCGCAGGGCACACACACCATTCACTCACACACTCATACCTACGGGCAATTTAGACTCTCCAATTAGCCTAACATGCATGTCTTTGGACTGTGGGAGGAAACCGGAGTACCCGGAGGAAACCCACGTGGACACGGGAGAACATGCAAACTCCACACAGAAAGGACCCGGCCTGGATTCGAACCCGAGACCTTCTTGCTGTGAGGCGACAGCGCTATCCACTGCACCACCGTGCCGCCAAAAAATTCAGTTATAAATCCCCCAAATTATGTTTTAATCTTACTGACCGCTTATAATTCAAAAGCAGCATGAGGTAAATGTTTTAACAGGAGATGTTTCAACTTAAAGAGCAAAACTAAGTTGAGCTCTACTGAAATGTTTGGTTTGGTAGTTGGTGGCCAATACATCAACATGCTACATCTAAGGCTGATAGTTTTTCTGTGCGGGTTTGCATGAAATGATTACAGAGTCACATACTGTTCTGGTTTTGAGCCATAGGACAGAAAAATATACAAGCTACGGCAAGTGGCATGTGTGTAGGATTGTTACGTCATGAGTTGCTGGCATTCCCTTTAATTTTTTTGTATTTTTAATGCTTGTAAAAATAAAAGTAAAATAAAATAAAAGTAGTTATATTATTGTGTGAAAACAACAACCCTAGAGACACAAAAAGCATATCAGATTTTCAGAAATAATTGGGAATTTGGAGGCAATGCAGCATGAATAATTAAGTCTGTTGAGTATGAAAACAACATCTTTTATGGAGTCGATTCACCTGTGTGACAAGCAAAGCCTGTTTCGGGGCATGATGTGTACCTGTCTTTCAAATATGTCTTCCCCATTCAGTCATAATTCAATAAACATTTTTCTCAACTTGTAAACCAGCCCAGTTTTAATATGTTTTTGGTAAGAAAGACAAACACGGCTGACGTTGATCATCCTCAAAGCACAGCTGTAACAGGCATACCATGCATGCACACGCGATGTGTTTATTTTTTCTGGGCTTTTTGCCTGCTGAATTCATTTTTTTCCTCTTTTGGCAAGCTTCAATAGCTGAACATAACTATTAAAACAAGGGTAATAAAAATGGGCTAACACATTAAGAAAGAGACTAATGTCATTATGGAGATAAAAGGAGGTCAAAGTAATCAAAGTGTAAAAGCAGTAAAAGTAAAAGCATCCCAGGCAAGAGGTCCTCTGGTAGGTCCCACCTCAGATCCTCTGGTAGGCTGTTCCAACAGCTGGGGCCATAGTGGATAAAAGCAGCCTCGCCATGTGTCTTTGTGTGGGGTTTTGGATGATTAAAAGACGACACAAGGGATCTACTAGGTACATACCTTAAAAGCATATCAGACACATACTCTAGTGTGAGGCCATGTAGAGATTTATAAACAAATAAGATAATCTTCAATTCTAAAACTAACAGGCAACCAATGCAGAGACTTACTAATTACAGTGAGCCAGGACTTCAATGTAGCGTATCACCCAATACATGGTCCATGTGTGTTTTGTGCTGCACCTTGTCATCTGTCATGCAGTTCTAGCTCATTATTAATAAACTACTCTCCTGTTTCAAAAAAGTCTGTTCGGCAGTGAGAAGCAGTCCATGCCGAGATGCGGAATTGAGGATATGGTGTTGCCACAGGGGTATGTATTACAGTCATTTGGCACCTCTTGAACTCGTACTTGATTATTCTTTGTACAATTACACCAATGATAATGTTAAGCATTTTTTTGTTTCCTTTCAATTAAAATATTAACTTCTTCAATTTTTGTATGAAAATGTGCAAACTAATTATCTCCCTGGCAGAGTACATTACCAGCAGCCCAGCATCTTGACACCACTGTAAGTAAACAAATCACTCCCTTGTAACAATGCACATTCTGCTTTTGCCTGGTATCCAGTGGATTGTATGTTACCTTTACCTGCTCCGTTGAAATTCATAAACCCTGAAATTAACTCCTGAAATTGTTTAATCAATATTAGTCATATGCAATGTGCAAGGATTTGCTGGATTGTAGATCAGCATGCAGACACACAGATGTAATATAGACTCAATCACCTTGGGTTCTCATGTGGATGTCATGATGAAAGAAGTGTCTGAACACAACTGGTGAGGTTTCAGAGTTTTGATCTAGGAGACCTCAATTGTTGAGAGGAAACACTAATAATAAGAAAATTCCATTATTCGTTGGCATAATCAAGAAAATTGATTTGGGTGTTCAAGTCCAGGCTTGATGCAGTGCTGGATGTTTTCTTGGCTTTAGGTAAATAATAGATAGGCTGAATGCTTTTTCCCATTTTTCTTGCAATTTGGAATGCCCAATTGTATTCTAAGCTGGCCTTGCTGCAACCTCCGCTGTCAATTTGATACAGTGTAGAAAAGCATGTGCACAGTCTACAAGTTAAGCTTTATACTGGCAGACTGTGTGTAGCCTATTGACCAGCGTCAGTCGCTAACTCAATCCATGTTGGCTGACTGAATCCCTCCATCCCTGGGTGACGCTACCACCTATTATATTTGCTCTGTGGGGCTGCTGGCCACAGTCAGCACTGGATTCAATACCAGACTGTGGGGCTTATCCACACACTAGAACAGCACCCCCTGTCATTATGTAATCTTATGTTCCCCCTATGGTCCTCGGGTCTATCTGACCCGTTTTAAAATTTCAACATCAAGGAAAAGTATGTTAAAATATTGTTTTTTCTATGAAACTTCTTCTGCTTGGCTCATTTACTGTACTAAACATGTGATATAACGACTTTAGAATGGTTGAACATGAGCCGGGTCAAATTGACCCGAATGCCCTGGGTGTGACCAAAAACACGAAGACCATAGGAAGGTTAAGATGTCTTCATGTAAACATATCACTGCTCTCAGTGTCGTGGAAAGATGTGTGTAGAAAAGGCCCTACGTATGTCCAAGCTCCAGTTACTTTGGAGCGTGTGTTTGCTCACTCTGAATGGAATAATTTGCGTGCAAGCATTAAAAAATCTCCAAGGTCAGTATTACTAATATGCTCAGCATGTACCCATATTCACTGATATCATCTAATCATCTCTGATATTTCCCAGGAGGACTGATGTGTTGGCAGTCTCCCCATGGTTGGCGCCTATTGTCTGGGAAGGAATCTTTGAACCTGAAATCATTGACAACACGTACAAGTACCTGAACCTTACCATTGCAACCACCGTGTTTGCTGTTGGAAAGTACATATAACATTGATTTACTATGAAACCTATTCAGTAATATGTTTGAATACTATGACTAAATTCTGACTTAAGATACTCTTATTTCCTGGTAGATACACTCGTTTTCTACGTGATTTCCTGGAGACAGCTGAGCAGCACTACATGGTGGGGTTCAAAGTGCACTACTATATCTTCACTGACCAGCCCAAGGAAGTGCCTGAAGTCGCTCTTGCTCCTGGAAGGGAACTCAGTGTCATCCAGGTGCCCAAGTTCAACCGCTGGCAGGAGATCTCCTTACGGAGGATGGAGATAATTCAGACCGCCATCAAGGAGCAGATCCATAAAGAGGCTGACTACATCTACTGTCTGGACGTGGACATGAAGTTCCACAACCGCTGGGGGCCAGAGGTGCTGGGCTCATTGGTTGCAGCAATACACCCATGGTTTTACAACTTTAACCGTGAGCGGTTCACTTATGAGCGACGGCCGGCCTCCACGGCCTACATCCCAATGGACCAGGGGGATTTTTACTACATGGCGGCTGCGTTTGGGGGCCGCATTGAGGATGTACACAAACTGACCAAAACTTGCCGTGAGAATCTAGAGGTGGACAAAAGCATTGACTTGGAGGCTGTCTGGCAAGAAGAAAGTCACTTCAACAGGTATCTTCTGTACAGGAAGCCAACCAAGCTGCTCTCTCCAGAGTACATGTGGGATGACCAAAAGTATGGCCAGTCCCCAGAGATAAAGATCATCCGTTTCTCAGCTGTTATCAAGAACAAATATGAAGTGCGTGAAAACATGTAACTGTTCAGTCTAGCATGGGTGTTCTGAGAGAACATAAAGGTTTAAACTTTTAGAAGAAAATCTTTACAGATTTGTTCTTTTGTTCTTTTATGATAGTCAGCTTAAATGTAAATGTGCAAACTTTTTACATTTTAAAGGGGGTAGCTCGTAAAAATTAAAAAAAAGTTAATAGTTAGGTGAAATCAAAATACATGGAAAACAGAATAACAATGACCTTTCCTTGTAAGTTTCACTAAAGAGGGGAAATGCTTCAGTTATCTTGCCAAACATTTTCACCTTTTTCTGCGTTGATTTGCATTATTACACACAAAACTGTAATACACATCCGTGATTTGTGCTGTGCTAAAGACTCATTACCATAACACCAGCGATGCCTGGGAAATGTGCTATAAATGGTTGCAATAACACAGAATCTTTATACTGCTTACAATGTATACTATACATGTTAATTAATTGGCTTATCAAGTGGCTAGAGGAACTGCTCCCCCTTACCTCCAGACACTCATCACACCCTACACCCCAGCCAGATCCCTCCGCTCCCCCTCCTCTGGCAAACTGACTGTCCCATCCCTCCGGGTGCCCGGCAGCCACTCCTTGTGATCTCGCCTCTTCTCTGTTCTGACCCCTCGGTGGTGGAATGATCTTCTGCAATCGGTCAGGACCGCGGAATCACTTGCAATCTTCCGCAAGAGACTCAAAACCCACCTTTTCAGCCTGTATTACTGCACTGATCTCGTGCGCGAACTATGATTGTTCTTACCATGTATTAATGCACCTCTTGTAAGTTGCACTAGATAAGAGCGTCTGCTAAATGCTTAAAATGTAAACTGTAAATGTAATTATAGGTAACATTTTGGTTGTACCCTAAATTGGTTTCCGCTTGCTAGAGTCCTGAGAACTCCTTATTTTCCTGCTTCTCAGTATCACATCCCCAGCACTGGTGCTTCAGTCCAGGTTGTCGGTGTGAAAAAATGTGCTCGTGTGTGAAATGTTTCTCGGGGTGCCTTCTGCCCCTCTCTTCCGGTGTGCATCCCGCATAATTTTAGGAAGTGATTGCCTGTGCCAGTGTAAAATAATACCAAAGTGTGGAACTGACAACGAATATAATTTTAATCGATCACTTTTCGCTGTGGTGAATGTAGTATTGTGTAGTTTTCCCACACCACCCCACTCCTCCGCACCCTTCACTGTCTTCTCGTAGCTGCTCGCATCAGATTTAAGACACTGGTGCTGGCCTACTGGGCTGTGAATGGAACAGCCCCTCCCTACCTCTCAGCCATTGTCAAACCCTACACCCCAGCCTGACCACTGTGCTGCCTCTAGGTGATTGGGTACTCCCTCATGCTGAGTGACCAATGGTCTCTCATCCCGGTCATGACTCTTCTCTGTCCTGGCACCACTACGGTGGAATGAACTCCGCACTGTAAGAAATACGGCAGCACTCTGATCTTGATGAAAAGGTTTTATTCCGGTAGCGACAGTAACAAAGTAAATGACAGGTAATACAAGAATACCAGCAAGCACTCTGGACTCAGCGGAGTTCGTCTGAATGTCCTTCTCCCAACTGAATGACTCTAAATACTCTTTTTGGGCTTTGTTCTTCTGAGGCGGGAAACAGAAATGTGTATTTAGAGATAATGTGATTGACTTAGGGAAACCAGTGTCTGGCCTCCCTAAATCAATCAGTCTGCTCATTACTAGGGGGGTGTGATTTATTCAGTTCCCGGGGCCTAGCCAGGAAACAGTCTATTGTATTGTTAATCAAGTCTAAATGGTTGACCTGAGTAGCCGGTTGATCACCTATCTATGTATTCTACTGGCCATTCTTGGTTTCAGGAGTTCCTCTGTCTCTTCCTCTCAATCACCTATTCATATGTCAATGACTGTCTCCATTTGGCCGCACAGATCCTTTGTAATTGTGATATTTACCCGTCTGCCTACATTTCAATATCTTACAGCACTGATGTCAGGACAGCCGAATCCCTGCCCATCTTCCACCGCAGGCTTTAGACTGCACCTCAGAGCTTAACCCAACCATCCCTATATTAAAAACAATAATACAATTTAAATGTTTTTAAAATTGTTGCACTTATTGTTAATTTCCTTGTAATTAGCACTTGTGTTGTTTATGTGGCTTACTTGACAAATGATGTGCTTAGACATTGTAGCATCTAATGGTTGTTCATCTACTCGAACTGAATTCACTTTCTGTAAGTTGCTTTGGATAATAACGTATTGTGGCAGCCCAAGGGGCTGCACAAGGAAATGGCTGCCTGGCCTACAACACATGGGAGTCAGGAAACACTACATTTCCCAGCAGGCCACAGTTACACCTGAGCTGAGTCAAGCAATGAGGACTAACGACCAGCTGAAAGCCATTTCGAGGCCTATTTAAAGGGCTGATCCTGAGACATGGACTCTGTTCGAAACCGCTCACTCGTTCACTATTCCATATTCCCTATTCCCTATTCCCTTTATAGCGTCAAAAAAAGTGCCGGATATTCAGGTGACGCAAGCGGACGTGCCCAGTATCGTAAACAAACCGAGCACTCATGGCAGCAGGTTGAAATGTACTCAGGTGGTATCGGGTTTGCATGTTCAGTTTTGAATGTTAAATCCCAAATAAATAGTTGAAATTCTAATGATGTGCAAGTGTGGTTTTGTCAACTGTGGTGCTGTCTGCTAGCCACTGCTTTAGCCACCAATAGCTACCGTTATGGAACTAGCTCGTGTGGAGAAAATAACGTTAGGATAACTCACGAGCTCACGACTAGCACCAACTCCCATAGCGATAATAACGGTAGCTATCAGTGGCTAAAGCAGTTAGCTAACGTTACCACCACCATGATTCCTGTTGCTGTTTTACTGCTGTTGGCTCAACTTTTGTTCTTGAGGCATAAACGGAGGTGTATGTATGACTGTATGACACGACCGCATTGCATTGTGGTACACGGGAGAAATTGTAGGGTACATTCGCTGTTCACTACAAATCACGGTGAATTGTGGGTATTTTCTCGTTCACTATGTAGTGAACGAAATTAACAGTTTAGAATTTGTTGCACACTACAAAATGGCGTACACACTATATAGTGTACTATATAGTGAATAGGGAGCGGTTTCGAACACAGCCACACATGGAGAGGAGTAGCAATGTATGTGGAAAGGAGAAAGAACCGTGACGTCGTTTGACCAGCCGGGATTGAGAAAGAGAGTTTGAGTGTGTGATTTGGATTGTTTATGTGTTTTGACCGGATTGATTGAGGACCCCCCTTTGTGTACCGACTTGTGGACTGCCTGAGGAACTGACCTGGATTTTGGATTGGATTTTGGACATTGACGATGAGATAAGGATTTGTGGACTTGATGTGTTTGTATTCCCCTGAACACCCCGCCCTTTGTTTTGTGTTTGTCAAGAGTTTGCTTATTAAATTATCATTTTGTTTTTTAATACTGCCTCCTCCGTGTTCTTAAACTTGCCTACGCCCTCTGCAAGGTCCGTGAGTGTCGCCCAACCCCTGGGGACACCACAGTATGCTAAATGATTGTATTGTATTGTATTGTAAATAATGTTGTAAAAAATATGTCAGCTGACAACTTCCACCTACACAGCTAGGGCTTGTGGTTTGAAGCTGGAACTTGTTCTGTACTCAACTCCACCTATGAACAGAACATACAGTACCAGTCAAAGGTTTGGACACACCTTCCATCTGGATTACAGCCAATTGGGCACTCCTTCATTCTTCAGCAAGATAGCGACCCAAAACACACCTTGAAGTTGTGCAAGAACTATCTGGTGAAGGAGGAACGTGAAGGACAACTCAAACTAAAGACCTGGCCTGCCCCGTGTCCAGACCTCAATCCCATAGAACTTGTATGGGACAAACTGGAAAGGAAGAGTCAAAGCACAGCAACCCACAAGTTTCTCTGGGAATTGCTGCAGGATAGCTGGGAAAACATGTTGGGTGATTTCCTGCTAAACTTATTAACCGAATGGCCCCTGTTTGTGAGGCTATTCTCACACCAAAGGGTGACTATTTTGAGGAATCCAAGATTACATTTTCAATTCAATTTTCTTGAACATTGCTTTGATGTTCCTTTTGTTTATTGTTACATGTGTTTTTTGTCATTTTCAAGTATTTACAGAAACGTATACGGCGTAAAACATTGTCAATTATGAGATAAACCTAGTTTCCAGCAGGTGTGTCCAAACTTTTGACTGGTACTGTATATAAAGCTGGAATCCACAAAATGTATGCAAATACACCTGGATAAGCACATGGCCTGTCTGTTGAAGTGTGCATTCTGACTTTTGTGTTAAAGCGGGACAATAAATTGTGGGGAAAACAGACTTTATCAATGTCTCAAGTCAGTTCAAGTTAGATACAGTGAAAGACTATGGCGAAAGTATGAAACAGAAATGCTGTTTCAAAGTAGAAGTGAAGAATGGCATGGGTGTATCGAAGATATATGACAATCATACAGCATGCGCTGAGTTTGTGGGTTGCATTGCAGACAAATTATTAATGTGGTTACTGGGGCTTTTTTAATGTTCCCATGACCACCTGCATTAATGTCAAGAGCTGCCTCACATTTACACAACAATGAAATAAGAAAAAACAAATATCTCCACAAAAATTGAATACTAGACTTCAAACACAATTTTTGCCACATACCTGTAGTGACATAGGCTAGTTGTGGAAAATCAGTCAGATAATGGACAGGCTTCAAAGACGTGAGCACAGTTGGCGGCCATTAATCAGTCTGTCTGGGACAGACATAAACTTGTCTGTCCTTTTTTGGTACTGTGGGAAGGCAGGTATCTCTTATGTGATGCAATCTTTCTTCAGTGGCATTTACCATGTAATTATGATGTATGTGTCTGTGCGTGAGTTAACTGTTGCAAGTGACTGAATACTCTATTATAAACCATCAGTATTTGATAAGTGTCACTTTACCATACAAACCACACCAAAGTGGCATCTATTGCCAGCGGCTCTGACTGTTATAAAACACGACCAGACAGGTAGGGCCGGCATCTCTGACTGGAGCCATTGTACTGTATTCAGGGATGGGGAAAAAACATGAGAATATATCTTGTTGCATTTTGAAAATGTAAATTCCTCCCAAGTACCTCCCAAACATGCATCTATAAACTACAATCAAGATGGTGTAGATGTAGGTTGCTTTGCAGGCGGCACAGAGGTATAAACAATCAAAAATAATAGACAAGCAATACGTATTACATATGAAATGCATACATGCAAATATATATCCATCCATTATCTAACCCGCTTATTCCTGGTCAGGGTCGCAGGGGGGCTGGAGCCTATCCCAGCATGCATTGGGTGAGAGGCAGGAATACATACTGTCACCAATCCATTGCAGGGCACATACACCATTCACTCACACACACAAGCAGTTTAGACTCTCCAATTAGCCTAACGTGCATGTCTTTAGACTGTGGGAGCAAACTGGAGTACCCAGAGGAAATCCACGCGGACACAGGGAGAACATGCAAACTCCACACAGAAAGGCCCTGGTTGGGATTTGAACCCGGGACTGTGCTGTGCGGTGACACTGCCTGTATTCCAAATGCAAGTTTAGCTAACATTAGCTATTCTAAGCAGCATCTTACAGTTTTACAATCGCTAGCAAGCTAAACGTGCATCGGGGATGGATTCACCAGCACCAAAGATCCTGTTACAATATATAGGGGAATCTTTCCACATTCGTTTTTTAGTATGCAGAAAATTAGTATGCAGCCATAACTTCTGGACATCTTCAATCATTTGCCAATATACATAACCTTTGTTATTCCAGAGTTACTCTGGAATTCAGTACAAACAGCTGTGATACTTTTCTTCTTTTTTTCCCCCTCATATGCTTAGGAGCTGCCTTTACTGGTGTATTCAACCAGTGTAGAATGTCGGCTACTGTATGTTTGAAATTGTGTGGCACAGAGCACTCTCTAGTGAACTTTTTATGTATTGCAACATCCACTTGATTCTTAGGAATTATTCATTGTTAAACTAATTATTAATCATGTTTACATACAGTTAGGAAGCACTGCATTCACCCTGAACAAAATAAAACACTGAACCAAGACCCAAGTGTATTTTCCCACAGTTTACTCATCCTTAAATACTCACAAAAACCTTTTGGCTGGGAAGAGATTAGCATATTACAGGGTACAATTAAAAAATATAAGTTTTAAAAATACAATTCTGTCTCAACAAGAGTATAACTGAAAACTCTTGGACATTGAAGACTTTGAAATTCCTCCTTGAATAAATTGTAGAGTTCAGCACCCGTTCTTCCAACTTTATTCTCCTGGGGGGAGTCTTTGCAGAGTCTCACCTTGTTGACTGAGGTGCAGTTGTAAAGATGAGAGTACCAGTGGGGTACTGCTCACATTGCAGGTTCTCAGCAACCTTGTTCAGCCACATGGGCCTCTTAATCAAATCTGTGTAGCCCACCTGCCAAGCATACAAACACAATTACACTCACAGACACATAGATATACACAGTTACATACAATTAGATGTCAATCACTGACCGGTTTGAATGAATCACAAGGTTGTGCTTTTCACAACAAAAAGTAGTGGTTTAGTTCAAATCACTACATGAAGTCGATTGGGCCAAACTAATAACATTACAGGATAACTATTTATTAATGTTACTGTACCATCTCATGCCACTAAGTTAATGGTTAGCTTTCTTTACTAGCGCTGCGACAGAGAGATACCAGTACTATCAGGCTATATTTTCATGCTCATTCACATCAGATCAGGTTGTCAATAATTAAAGTTAAGGGTACTTTAGTTACTCAATTCAGCTGACTTAACTAACATTAGCTCTTTGTGCACGGCTAGCTAGCCAACTAGCTAATGCCAATGTCAATTAAGCCAATCATAGCTAGCTAGCTAGCATACTTTGCTGGCTAACAGTAACTAGCTATGTTGCTGTGAGATATGGATAGAAAATAATCTAGGAAACTAGTGACATGGGTTAGCATTAAATGTGGATTGATCACTATCTAGAGTTTCATATTCATGATTATTCTCATCAGTCATTTCAGGTAAGCAAGCAGTGAACAGACTGTCTTAGTTGGTAGCTGGTGGAGCCGGTATTGTAGGTTTTTGCTCACACTCATCATCTGGCTGGCCACCCTGCCATAGCCAGGCCCTCCTTTATTCCTTTATGTAAATAAATGTACACATGTAGGCTTTAGGAAATTGGATACAAAGGGTTCACTCATTATCAGGCAGGGATTTGCCTGAGGAAGTACTGGGAGGATAAGTCCTCTATTACACGGATTTGTACCCACACAAACAGGCACTTAAAATGAACAAAATGAATATATTGAATAAAGGAACGTACTACATTTTGTTTCTCATTGTCATTGGATCTCTGCTTCTTCACTGGTAAGATAACTGGGTATCTTAACATCTTGACATTAGACGCCTGTTTTTTTTTTAAATGTTTTTTTTAAAGCTAAGACATTAGCTAAAGCATATTTTTCCCTGCTCCCCACAAAGGGCCATCTACTTGAAATCTTCATCTCCAAGAATCCAACCTGAAAATTTCAGGTAGGAAAATGTTAATATTTTTAATACATAATATTTACATTCCATGATGTAAGGTAGCATTGTCCTTTTGCCCTCATTATTTGTACAAACCCAAATAAAATGAACTGGTTATTTAAGTGGTATGTACTGAAAACTAATGCAGGTTAACATTTTCATCGCCAAAACTCTGTTTTAAGCTTGTTGACCGCTTATAATTCAAAAGAAGCATGAGGTAAATATTTTAACAGAAGACGTTTCAATTTAAAGAACAAAATTAAGTTGAGCTCTACTAAAATGTTTGGTTTGGTAGTTGGTGGTCAATACATCAACAAACTACATAAAAAGCTGAAGTTTTGCTGTGCGGGTTTACATTAAATGGTTAAGCAGTCACATACTGTTCTGGTTTTGAGCCATAGGACAGTAAAACATACAAGCTCCGGCAAATGGTATGTGGGTAGGATTTCTCCTTAATGAGTTGCTGGCATTAATGCTTGTATTAAAAAAAGCGGTTATATTATTTTGTGAAAACAACCCTAGAGACTCAAAAGGCATATCAGATTTTCTGAAATAATTGGGAATTTATATTACATTTTTAAATTTTAAGCATTTAGCAGACGCTCTTATCCAGAGTGACTTGCAAGATGTGCATAAATACATGGTAGGAACAATCATAGTTTGCGCAAGAGACCAGTGCAGTAATACAGCAATAGACATCATTGCAGGCAGCTGCGTACCATACACTACCGTTCAAAAGTTTGGGGTCACCTTCCATCTGGATTATGGCTAATCGGGCACTCCTTCATTCTTCAGCAAGATAACGACCCGAAACACACCTTGAAGTTGTGCAAGAACTATCTGGTGAAGGAGGAATGTGAACAACAACTCAAACTAAAGACCTGGCCTGCCCAGTGTCCAGACCTCAATCCCATAGAACTTGTATGGGACAAACTGGAAAGGAAGAGTCAAAGCAAAGCAACCCACAAGTTTCTCTGGGAATTGCTGCAGGACAGCTGGGAAAACATGTCGGGTGATTTCCTGCTAAAACTTATTAACCGAATGGCCACTGTTTGTGAGGCTATTCTCACGCCAAAGGGTGACTATTTTGAGGAATCCAAGATTCAATTTTCAATATAATTTTCTTGAACATTTCTTTGATGTTCATTTTGTTCATTGTTACATGTGTTTGTTTGTCATTTTAAAGTATTTACAGAAATGTATACGGTGTAAAGCATTGTCAATTATGAGATAAACCTAGTTTCCAGCAGGTGACCCCAAACTTTTGAACGGTAGTGTACCTGTAACACTGGGAAGGAAAAGGTTAGTCCATATTTTTTATTTATTTATTTATTTATTGAGTAAGCGGGGATACAAAGTGTTGAGCAAGTAGGCAGTGGTGATGACAATTAGCTAGATGTACAGAATTCAGTGGTAGTGGAGTCTGAAAAGGTTTGGAGGCAATGCAGCATGAATAATTAATGTGTATCTGTCTTTCAAATATGTCTTCCCCATTCAGTTATAATTCAATAAAAAAAATTCAATAAAAAAAATTCCCAAATTGAGAACTAGCCCTGTTTTAACGTGTCGGGTAATTAGCGCAGTAAATCAGAGACAGTTCTTCCCTGAGAAAGACAATCGTGGCACTGTAACAGGCATACCATGCATGCCCACGCGATGTGTTTACCTTTTCTGGGTTTCTTGCCAGCAGCAGAATTTTTCCTCTTTTAGCGAGCTTTAATAGCCACCTTATAGTAACTCTGTTTTCAGTCATTTGTAGCAATTACTCAAATGAACATGACAAATTATACAATTAATCTGAGTGTTGGTGCAAGTTTTTACACCTCTACAACAAGTCATGAAAGAGGAAACAACAAATGATGTGACAATTATTAAATTCAACACCAAAATATAAAATATTGTGCTCCCTTAACTGAAGTTTCAAAATCAAGGCATCCCATCAAAACATTTTCCTTTAGTTTTGAATTGTTTTTGAAGTTTTGTTTTCGAAAAATATCCACCCGCTCATTTCAACATATCAGTTTCTTTGCTCCAGGACAGGCATGATATGTCCTACAGAAGTGTTAACAGACATATTTTCACAATTGAAGCAGTAGCAGTAGCCTTCTTACAAATCAATCAGTATTATTATGTGTGGGTGTGTGCAGCGCCAACTGCTGACTACTCTACTACACTGCAATACGCACCTCATTTGTGGTAATTGAATGATTACTTGAGATTGTAATTGCTTGCTTAACAAGTAGCCTCAGAAAGTCCTCCATCGACCTTTTGGTGTTGGAGGACGGAACTGCAGGTTCCTGACACAGGTGGTGAAAAACGCATTGCCTTAACCATGTAGAAACAATTTAATATCTGGAGGGAATGGACATCTCAGAGTAACAAGAGCCAAAAATGACTTATTCTAAGAATGTAATTCCCTCAAGATGAGTTGTTCCACCAAGATACTATTTTTTGTTCCCTCATTTTCTAGGCAAATAGGCTCTTTAGTATACCAAGAGTCGGCTGAATCTCAGATTCTCTCTTTGCTGTGGAAATACTTTTGATAATTGTTTAGAAGATTTGCAGTGGCCAGGGTTGCAGCGGCAAGCTAAGCAGTATGAGGGAAATAGGGTACAATTGACTACCAAAATAGGAAAAACACCTGAAACTAAATTTAAAAAAATTAAACTATAGTTTCAATAGTTTTAATGAAAAAGTTTATTTAAACAATTTAAAATAATAGGCTACTAACGTGAACAGTAGGGTGCCTTGCACCTTTGGTGCTTGGTCCCCCAATCAGAGGCCAACTTTTGTTTTACAGAAATACGTTGTTTGTATTATGTAGATAGCATTCAGATGCACACATAGCACTAGCTAAGTTTCCATTGGTTATCGCTGCTCATTTATCTTGGACACATCTACAAACAAGCACTTTTACTCGTGTGCAAAACAGCCTCCGGGGGCGGCGGATAGCATAGCACCGTATTTTGGCTGGTCTGATACGGTGTTCGCTGCCTGTCAGGGACACTGTTCAAAACCCACGTCTCTACCAGACCGGCTATGCGTCTGCGATCAAATATGGTCGTCAGCCCCGACTGGGGGCGGCATTTGGCTGTCCGCCCCAGGGGGAGGGGGGGAGGGTGAGCCGGCTCGGGTCCGCCGTGAAGCACGGAAAAGGAGTCTCCAGAACGTGGGTGGGTGAATTCCATCTCGGAGGAAGCATAGTTCGCTGCCCTCTGAGAATTAGCTTGCCTCGTAGAGTCGAGCGGCGGACTCGTGTGTGAAGGGTAAATTGAAATAAAGAGGGTATAATTGGCAACTAAATTGGAAGACAAAATGGGAAAAAATCTGAAACAATTTTTTTTTTAAACAATGAAAAAAAACAGCCTCCAATACAGAGGTTTCCAAATGTGGCATCGCATGATTTGAGCAAGTCCCAACTACTTAGTAATATAGCACCAGAGAATGGTTGATTTAAAAACTCTTTTTTTTTACAGTCAGGTGCATGGTAAGATTTGTGAAAATATCAACTGTTTACATTTGCCTTAATGTACATTTAGACTATTTATTTAGCAACTGTCAATGCTACATGTCACTGAAAACTGGGAATCAACAGTCTAAAGGCACATAAATTCATGCCAATGGAAAGGCAGCTGCTGTGTGTGCAGTGAGGGTTGACTTATCAAGACAAGGCACTTTCAATCTCCCCCTTTTAAACTCAGAGGGCTTTTCCCAAAACTGAAAACCGTGACAGGAGTGCATTAGAGGTGACTTCTTCCATCCCGCTGAATGTGCTGATGTTGATGATGATGATGTCATCTCACAGCCTCACCATGACACCCCACCAGTGCCACCTCCACGGAAGCCGAAGCTCCCTCCACCCGTCATATTACAGCCCTGCCATGACGTCATTGCTGCTGTAGCCAACAATGTCATTGTAGATGACCTCGTTGCTCCCGAGGTGATGATGTCGTTCCTGACAGTGACGCACGGCCTGCAGCACCGCCGCCAGCCGGCGGTCGAGGGCGGAGAGGTGCGCTTGCGAGAGGAGAGGAGCCACGGCGGCCAGGCGGTCCTGGGACAGCGACTCCCGCATGATGTCGCTGAGGCGGAACTGAGGGAGGGACAGGAGATGCAGGCGCAGCAGGGTGGAGCGCCGGATCCTGAGGGAGAGAGGGAAAGGGGGAGGAGGGGAGGCAATGGAGAGGAGACACATAGCTGAGGGAGGTGGCGCGCACCTGAAGTGTTCCAGAATTGTAAAAAACCAACGTGAGCATTTAACACGCCAGACAGGCACGTGCACAGATAGGGTCCAAGGGGGGGCTTGAGCCCCTGCCCTTTTGCCCTCAGAGTCAAAAAGTGCCCTTTTTTTGGTTGGTTTCCATTGTATTTTATTTTTTCTTTATTTGTTATTGAAATTATATCAAATATAAAGAGGGAAATGTATACTAGTAAACACAAAAAAATACACCGTATCAATTTAAAAAGCATTCCGCTCTCTAACCCCCCCCTTCCCCTTCCAAATGGTTTTGTCTCAATCAATCAATCAACGTCGCATCTTCCGACATTCCGAATACAACTTGTCATGAAAAGCACCGCATCCCCAGCCCCAGTTCGGTTACGGTGAATGATATCACTCAGGTAGGCACTGTTTTAATTATGAAACCACGATTAAACAACACTTACTTACTTTTTATGTTATATATCCGTAAAAAAAACTATGAAGTAGGTCAGTAGGACTTGCCACCTTCATGCTGTAATTTCGTCATTACTAGCCTCGGTACTCGGTACACGCGAGCAAGTAAGCTAGTCTAATTATCATTAAAATGACGTTATCTCCGTCATGCAGGACAACTTACAAATATGCAATTAATTTCTGAAGCAGGTAGTTACGTTTTGCATAGCTTTGCTAGTTTAGTGTAGTCACCCCCTTTTCTTTATAGCCAGTTTTCTAAAAACGTGATGTTTAAAAGTGTATTATTGTTTGGGCATGTAGCAGTGTGTTTCCCTGTTTTGTTTTTTGTTTGAATGCCATTACATTTCATCCTTCCTAACTTTCTTTCTCAAAGAAACCACTGATCTAATGTGACTGAATTGCTCTAAAGAACACTGACTGACTGCATTACTTACACTGACGGACTTACATTACTACATCAAATCTGTGGTTTCTTCGTGGAATAATGTGTTTCAGTAGAATTTAAACAGGTCCCATGTTATGAACATAGTATGTGATTATGGATGGCGGCGGTGTGGCAACATCGGGGTGGGAATAGTGCGTGTCGGTGGGGTGAGTGGTCTTTTTTTTGCTTGAGCTCCTGCCCCCCAAAATGTCTGTGCACGGCCCTGACGCCAGATTCCCCCAGTTTCGAAGAGCGCATGCAGGTGCGTGCGTCCCCTGAAATTTCACTCTTTCACTCTGCAGTCCACAAGCTGAGCTGCTGAGCTGCCATTGCATGAGGCAGACTGTAGACGACCGATCGACCAGAGGAGTCACTAATCAGCTCTGACTAACACTAAAACTGATGCTGGTGCATCATCCTGTGATATACTTTACATAACAGTCATTTGAGCTCTACAGATTTACATACACAACCTCATGGCGCACATTTCCTCTTTTGAGTTGTATGCTCTAAGGAGCAGAGTGAATGGGCCTTTGTGTTGGGCAGCCATGATGCAAATAGACCTGGCTTACCTGCAGCACTGTTTTAAGGGGGCCAGTATGGACGGCTCGTCCCGAGAGTGCCGTCCAAACCTGTAAAAAAAACGAACAGGCGACGTCACTGCAACACATGTGCACACACGCAGCACACGGACCCAACAGGACGAGCACACAAGTTCGTTCACAGGAATAATAGTACACTCACGCCCTTCCGTTGTCCAAGTGCAGGAGGAAAGTGTTGTTCCCAAATTTTTCAAAGGTTTCATAATGGTGTCTGTCCATGTTACCTGCGAGGTGAAACAAGAGCTTTCAGATCAACTGTAAATCCAAGTTTACGCAGGGTTTAAATATGCCAAATCCACTTCTCACACTTTGTGTCCTTGTGTGTCGTGCATACTATATCTACAGTGTAATACTACAATTGAAACAGGAATTTCCCGCCTTTGAAAATCTATTTTTACTAACTCATGAGAAAGTCCAGTATTGCCATGTCGATCAGGTCCACCAGGCGGGTGTCTCTGTCATACGGGGCTGTCTTCTTCACTTTTGAGCAGTAGTCTGGATCCTTCTCCCACCTGCAGCACACATTTCCAGCATTGGCACAGCTCTGTCCCCATCTCCTAAAGCCTGGGGCCCCTGGTTCACTCCACACTCCACAGAATATCTCCTGTTCAGCTGTCACCAGCCTTCTCAGCACTTCCCAACTTCTCTTCCCTCAACGCTGATGAGAACGAAGGCCAAAACACATGGACTGTGAGCCAAGGTTATTATGGTCTAGATTTTTTTAATTCGTTTTTTATTTCTATTTTATTTTCCGTTTTCATTTTCATTTCAGTTTGGATTTAGTTTAAGATATAATATTGGTTGGTTTCTTTTTTTATGATTTGTATATTAAATGATTTATCCATTTTTACACATCTTCTTTTTCCTTACATTTAGGAATTTAGGAACTTACACTTTATTACAGTTGTTAAGTTGTTTTCTTTTGGTCAGAGTACATACATCTATATTCATTTGAGTTTCTGTCTATACTTTGCCATTCATTTCAGGAATTATTTTGCAATACCAAGACATTAAACAAATGCTACCAATACATTTTCAACCCAAATTCAACCCCACATAAGCAAAACTAAAGCGTACTTAAAATGATAAACAATGGATATAATAATGTAAAAAAGGGTAGTAATGTTGTTGGTGAAGAGGGAATAATAGTTTTCCCAGGCCTAATAATAATATGTTCCATTGGATGTTTTATTCATTGTTGCAGTGTACAGTTCAAGTACCAGTATGTCCAATATAGAAGGTTTAACCACTATTGTATTGAGATTGTCTCCATCTGAGATACACCAATTGATTTATTTTTGTTTGTGATTTTTTCCCCCGTTTTTCCCCGCTTAGAAAAAAAACAAAAAAAGAATGAAACCCTCCCAATGACTGCCTCTCCATAGGGCTCATTCCAGAACAATAACAGGTGATTGAGTAATAACCCAAACTAACAGTTTCTAATACAGAACGTAAATAATGTTTCACTCGTAGCTAAGTGCCTTACGCATACAAAATAGTCCCACACAACGCTGTGTTGTTTATGACATCCGGTCTATGAATTGAGGAAGAAAAAATATAATTTTGGATAATTCTTATCCTTTGCCCTAACCCTAACCCTAACCCCATGGCATTGTCAGAAACGTGGTCTCTCTGTGACGCCAGCTAATTTCCTTGCACTCTACAGAAGTGTGAAGCTGGCCACAACAAGACTTGATTTTCGGTTTACGGTTTGGGTTTGCAGACTTTTCTTACCAAAGTACAATTTTGCTCCTGTTGTCGTGTTTTAGAGATTGGAACTCTGGTGCCATCTGATGTCACACTTAACAGAATTTAGAATTATGCGCGTGGCCACTGCATATAAACTACGGCATAATGTAGAATGGCGTTTGCACAGTTACGACTGTATTTGGCCAGTTAAACGCGTTAATACTCTGACAACTCAATTAAAATGTGTAAGAGTTATTAAAAGCTATTTTACAATTAACACACATTTAAACTACAAATGTAAAAGTATACATTATTATAAAATTATTATACTATATAACAGTCTTTTGCTGTATGGAATAAACGTCCGTCGTGTTTTACCTGCTCACGCATAAATTCGCAATCGCCAATATTAAATGTAATGGTCACACCAATGTGTTCCTCATGAGTAAATTTCATATACAAACACAGCTGAAGAATGTAACGTTAATGCAAACGTTATCGGTAATTCCTATCCCATAGAGAGTGTTGCAATGGAACTACATGGGACTGTATGTTACTTGTTTGCACACAGGCTTTTAACGGTGGAAAAGTCACATTCCCACCTAGTGGCGTTCATGGTCCATTGCATGTAGATATTTTGCTGGAAAAAGATTTCCATCCGCTTTGCATGGCTTTGTGGCTTTGAGTTGTGAGATGGAGCATGACTACTACAAAGGAAAACAAAAACGGAAAGTATTTCAGCTTTTAAGATTTTTGTGTTTTTATTTAGTTTGAGACCAAATATTTCAACTTTAGTTTAGTTTTCATTTAGCCTATCACATTCGTTTGTTTATCAAAAAAAATTGCTTTTATTTTATTAAATTGCTTTTTCACTTCTTTAGTTCGTTTTAGTTTCAGTTTTCGTTAACGATATTAACCCCGCTGTGAGCGGTTACTATCTTTCAGCATCAAATGTGGAAAAACATTTCCAGAAAACATATAAATAAAATCATTAAGAAGATCTTATGGCAATACCACATAACAAAAACGGTGTACAGTACAGTTATAGTTGTATGAATGTGTTTTATAATTAGCCATGTTTTTTGTCATTTAGTTTACTTTCTCTCCCCAACACATGGCATAAATCTGAAGCCGAGTATGTGCCGGTCCATGTCTCCCTCCACGAGAGAGCTCCCCCTTCAGGTCAGCCCTAGGTGGCACACTCCTCAAAGAACTTACAACCCCCCTCACTCCTCGCGGTGACCCCCGTCCTGAAAACCCCCTGCCCCTGCTCCTCACAGGTCATCCCCAGATGACCCCCTCCTGGCTCGATGTAGCTCAGCAGGTAGAGCACGACACTAACAGCGCTTAGATTGTGGGTTCGATTTGGTTTGTGGGACCACATATACCGAAAAGTGTATGCACTCACTACTGTAAGTTGCTTTAAATATATATATATATTTAAATGTCCTGAAAGAACCTACAACCTGCCCCCTGCCCCTCACCCCCAGACAGCCCCACCCCAGTGCACCCACTGTGCCAGTTTACTGCGGCTGTAGGATCGCCTCCAGGGGCTCCGCCAGGTCCTGCGCCCCGCGAGGGAGAGGTCGGGCAGCATCACCGCCAGGGACGCCTCCAGCGCAAAGGGCCGTCCGCACACTGCGTGCTCCGTGGAGCAGTAATAGGAGCACTGGCCGTAGAAACACACATTGCCCACTAGGGGGGGACAGAGACCGATTAACCCAGCACATGGACGTCACATTAACAACTAACAAGCAACTATATTACAGAAATCACTGACTGGGAGAAAAGTTAATCACGCAGTTTTGGGTCGACTGGATTGGACAGTGAGCAGACAGAGAAGGACTGCTGCAATTCACACTGACTATCTGGATACAGTGGCGGGCCCAGACCACTTTAACAGCGGTGGTCCAAGAGTGGCACAGAACCACACGGGGGGACATTCAAAATGTAATACATTTGAAAATATGTGATTGACAACCTAATAACCTATCAAGAGCCAGATGAAATAGGGCCTCCCATGTGGTCTAGTGGTTTCAACTTCCGACACTGGCCATGGCGACCGGGGTTCGATTCCCCATCGCACCAGAGTCGGCTCTGGCCGGGAGTGTCACCGGGGGCGGCAATTGGCTGTCCGCCCCAGGGAGGGGGGAGAGAAGCCGACACTGTTCGCTGCTCACAGGAGCGGTTCTGGGGTGCTGGAGTTGCAGTCGACAGCATGACAAGTGCTGACGATGCTTCGCCTTTGTCACTGCCAGTCACAGGGCTATGGCAGCAAACTACGAGGGAGGGGATTGACCTAAGAATAGCAGGAGTAATTGGCTACCAAGCTGGGAGAAAAACGGGATAAAATCAGAAAATACTTTATTTTTTATTTTTAAAGAGCCGGGATGAAGTAGGGTGGTACCCAGGGTGCCCCCCCAGGCCCCTCACTGGACACGCCCCTGTCTGGATACTGTAGTACTCTCACTGTGGCATGGAGCCATAGTGCATCCTGCTACAAACAAACAACCTTGAAACTCATGTTACCATTATTATTTTTTTTTTTTTTTTTAACTATACGTACAGTGGGGTCCAAAAGTCTTTGAGTCCACTACCAAGAACTGTTTGTTTTCATCATTCATCAAAAACTAACAGAGAATATTTACACAGGAGAACAATTTGACCTCTAACTACTTCACTGAGCTCTGCTGACATAATTACAAACAGCTGTAAAAACATTTGCAAAGGAAGTGTGCTTTTTCAAGATTAAAGCACATGCAGTAGCAACGAGAACACTTAGAGGACCATATTAATTACACCGATATCCGGTATTATAAGACCAAAACAACTCACACTGTGTATTAGGAGTGTCCATGTATTACAACCTAAATGAAAAATAAGGTGTCACAACCTGAGGAAATGAAAGGCAATGGTGTGCAAACAAAATATTTCTAGATATTTCAATTTCATACCATCCTTTCTCAAAATTTTTATTTTTATTTGTATCAATGTTTTATGAAATTCTTGAATAACAAGTACCACATGAGTAAAAATGTTGTGTTCGTTTTCAATGAACGTTGAAAACAAACCGATCTAAGCATTGGACTTTTTGGACCCCACTAGTTATCGGTTTAATTTACTTACAAAAATGTTTTCAGCCTGAAATACATTTTTTCTGGTTGAGCGAGAAACGTTGAGAGGGTGACAGATGGGGAAAGACTGATGAAGTGAACGTGAGACACTGACCGGGGGAGGTGTAGAAGGTCCTGGCCAGTTTGCGGTCAGTGGTGATGTCACGGATCTCTCTGGTCACATTGATCAGTCTCCCGGCAACAGGAGGAATCCGCTGGAAGCCCAGCACCCTGAGAGAGGGGAAAAAGTATTCTGGGCGACAGATAGTGTAGCGGTCTAACGCACCCATATCTTGGCTGGTCCGATACGGTGTGAGCTGCCTACCAAGGACGCGGTTCGAAACCCGTGTCTCTACCAGACTGGTCTTGGTCGTCAGCCCCGATCGGGAGCGGCGTTTGGCTGTCCGCCCCAGGGGGAGGGGGGGGGGTGAGCCGGCTCGAGTTCGCCGCAAAGCACGTAAGGGTGTCTCCAGAATGTGGGTGGGTGAATTCCGTCTCGAAGGAAGCGGAGTTCGCTGCCCTCTGAGAATTAGCTTGCCTCGTAGAGACGAGTGGCAAACTCGTGTGGTGAGGGCAAATAAAAATAAAGAGGGTATAATTGGCCACTAAATTGGGAGAAAAACGTGAATAATTTTTTTTTTTTTTGGGGGGGTAAATACTGTACATATAGGGTTATATTAGGTCAACATGGGAGTGGGAGTTATTTTTACACATAGTGCACTACAAAGATACGGCACTGCATTGAATCAATATTTGCCCTTATGATTAACAAATAATTTGCAAATGTCTTCAAAAACACGAGTTTGGCGAGTTCAGCAATGACCAAAATTAAACTGCGTTGGTGAAGGAAAAAGTAACACTAGCATTTATTTGTAATTACAAACGTTGGATTTAATTTAGGCCCTAATCCAGAATCTAACCAATAGTTTGTAGTTCTGTGATACGTACCAGGGTCATCAAATTTCCAGTCCAGTACCCATTTATGGTAATAAGTGCATAGACTAACATATGGTCAAATATGGAGTATGGTATATATTTTTTGAACATAAGGCAATATTATTTTCTGTATACTAGCCAATGCACTGTTTAGTTTCCCCGACCTAAACCCCTGTCACAACCTACCAAGGGGTCCAGGGGTCGCAGGGGGCTACCAAACACACGGTTTGGGCACACGTATTCCAGAGTGCCATCGCACGATTTATTCAAAGGTTATTACAATCACTCTGTTGTACCTGTCCAGGTGAAAGGCGGCGATCTCGGCATTGTGTCTCTCGAAGTCGGAGAAGTAGAACAGGTTGAAGTCTGTCTCCGCATCCCGTTCCTGTCTGAGTAGAAGGGTGATAAACAAGGACAGAGAGTGATAGGATGTGCTCACCGCGGAGGGCCTGTCTGTCTGTCTGTCTGTCTGCTCACCAATCACACAGACTGACACCTGTGACTCAGGTGGTGCTGCACGCTGTCATTTACGCCCAAGCTGTAATTCCTCACATCTGCAAAACTACACATTACAGAGGAATTTGACTGCCTACCAGCTAAACATAACATTTCCATAACTCTGATAGGACACCGAGGCAATGTTACAAGATTATCTCCAGCTATGTCACAATGAAAAGGAGGATAAGGCTTGGTCATAGTTATGTCAGTTATACAGTCATTAAATAAAGAAAATAATGTAATCTTTTTTTGCAATAACGGTCATCTCACTTCATAGGTTTTAAGAGAGCCTGCCCATAGTTGGGGAATGACATCACTAGCTTGAGCTGAGTCCCTCCTGGTTTCTGCACTGAAATAGAGTGAGAGAGAGAGAGAGAGAGAGAGAGAGAGAGAGAGAGAGAGAGAGAGAGAGAGAGAGAGAGAGAGAGAGAGAGAGGCACAACATCACCAAAGAGTTCACACTGTGCACACAGAGAGATTATTACACATTATGAATGTGAGCTGTATTTATCCTGCAGTTCCCACTTTTCACCACTGGTGGTCGCCCTAAACCACAAAACAAAGCAGAACCGCTTCCCATTCTCCCATTGGCTCCACAGCTTTTTAATCTAAAGTTTTAAAAGTTGATGTTCAGCGGTGTTTCCCCCTCCAGTGACCCACACTGATAATACAATTCTGTCACAATTGAGAAATTATTAAGAGAGTTCATATGTCACGATGTTTTTACCCTTAAATTCAATCATGCATCATACAATTCAAGAGGCTGTACAATAATCAATGTGGAATAATATTTGTATATGGTAGATTCAAGTCCCTTTTCGTCTATTTTAAATATAGTACTTAACTGTAAAAGTAATATGGAAACAATGGCAATAAAACATGTCCAATAATAAACACAATATTTCGCCTTAATTGATACAGATACTTCTGAGAGCAGCAGCAATGTTTGTGGTAAACTGTAATGTTTAGTTTTTGAACGATGATTATGACTGCCACAAAGGATAACAGAATTAATTGCGTTGCCATGGTAGACAGACACGCATTGTTTGTTTGTGACAGATTGCTCATCCTCCAGCACACACGTTGGCATGAATTTATGTGCCTTTACTGTTGATTCCCAATTTTCTGTGACATTCTGTAGCATTGACAGTTGCTAAATAAATAGTCTAAATGTACATTAAGGCAAATGGAAACAGTTGATATTTACACAAATCAACCATTCTCTGGTGCTATATTACTAAGTAGTTGGAACTTGCTCAAATCATGCGATCAATCAATTTTTTCCAGATTTTTCTCCCAATTTGGTAGCCAATTATACCCTCTATTTAGTTTGATTTACCCTCCTCACACGAGTCCGCCGCTCGTCTCTACGAGGCAAGCTAATTCTCTGCTTCCTTCAAAACGGAATTCACCCACCCACGTTCTGGAGACTCCCTTACGTGCTTCACGGTGGACCCAAGCCAGCTCACCCTCCCCCCTCCCCCTGGGGCAGACAGCCAAATGCTGCCCCCGATCGGAACTGACGACCAGCGCCGGCCTGGTAGAGACGGGTTTCAAACCACACACTGTATCAGACCAGCCAAAATAGGATACTGCTACGCTATCCACCACCCCCCTCGTGGGTCTGAACTGGGGGAGCCCTGAGCAAGTCACGGTGCAGGTCTCTAGGACCCAGTGGCTTTTGAGGGCAACCGAACCGTTTTTCAGGTCTCCAGTTTCACCTTACAGTGTATGGGTAGGGGCACCTTTTTCCCACGTTTGAGGCCTGCAGGGCCTTTCCCACTCATCAACAAATTATTTCCCACCTAGCAAGATCTGCCCTCTGAAACAAAGCTCTGATTCTTGAGCACCAGGATTTGAGTAATCTCCCTGCTACGCTCCAGCCGCCCCCACAGACTGCCTGCTACCATCAGCCAGAGATGTGCACGTCTCTCCTTTGATCCTCTCGATGTCTTCCTCTGATCCTTTTTCAAAGCAGAGTCGGTTTTGCTTGCTTAATGGACGCAGTCGCCTTGCTTAACGGATGCTTTTTTCCCCCCCATCAGGATAAGAAATCGAGAGGACGTTGCTTACAGTCCCATTGCGCTAGTGCCACTACGTGTTAAAGTGGGATATCTGGCCCCTCCAAGAAAACAAAGACCTTACATTTACGTTTAGGCACTTAGCAAACACTCTTATTCAGAGGGACTTACACACAGTGCTTAATTTGTGCCGGGGCTAGCTGGGGCACAGCCCCGGGAAATGCCAAGAATCCAATTTTGGGCCCCCGCCAAATGTCTTACTCAGAATCAGAGCCCCGGGCTCATAAATATCTAAAGTGCCACAACAACGCGTATTTTAAACTGGTATTAAACAACGTTACGTCCTGTGAACATTACAAATGTAAATAGAATGCAGAAATGCAGAAATGCAGCGACACAGAGGTAGGAAAAGTTTACCCTTTTTCCTCCTCAGGCGGGGAGTGGTTGAGCCCCGGCATCTCTTAGTTGAGCCCCGGCATCTCTTATTTTACAAATTAAGCACTGCTTACACAGTATACATTTTCTAAATAAAATCCATCTATCCAGCTGGATATTTACTGAAGCAATTCAGGTTAAGCGCCTGTGCTCGAGGGTACAACAGTGCCTCACTTGGGAATCAAACCTGCAACCTCTATGTTACAGGCCCAATTTCCCAACCATTATGCTGCATTGCCACCTTAGGTAACATTAGTTGATTTATTTGCACACTGGTTTAAAAACAGAGGACATAACAGAAAAAGAAAAAATATAATCATATAAACAGTGCAGGATGTGGCTAGAATCCCAGAGGGGCTTATATGGTGTCTCACCCTCATCAATGAAAACAAAGCAAACAGGTAAACAAAACAAAAAGAGAGCAACAAGCAACAACAAACAAACAAAAAAAGCAACAAACAAACAAACAAAAAAAAGCAACAAACAAACAAACAGACAAATAATGAACGCATAAAGCCTTAATTCACCAACACAGGTTGGTAAATTAAGCTGAAGCCATTTGAGGTACTGGGGCTGCATCCCTCCCTCCTGGCCTTCCGTTACCTGCGCTGACGATGCGATGCGTGGCCAGCTGCTCCATCAGCGCCTGCAGGTTGGGGTCCTTCCTGTCGTAGAGCTGCCAGCGGGAGATTGCCAGGTGGAAACGCAGCCAGGGCGGGTGGGACTCAGTGCTGCTGTTCCACTGGGCGGCATCATAGCCCTCCTCGCTGTCACTCAGCCTTGGGGGGGAGGGGGTGCCAGAGCGCAGGGGCTTTAGAGAGGCACTTTATGCATTCATTTTTTCTTAAAGATTTAGTTTCAGATTTTTCCTATTTTCTCCCAATTTAGTACCAAATTACACCCTCTCTTTTTCATGTCAATCCCCCCCTCGTATTGTGAGTTTGCTGCCGTAGCCCTGAGACCGACAGTGACAAAGGCGATGTTCCGCCTCCTCCGGGCCGGCACTCGCCAAGCCATCGACTGTAACTCACACAGAGTCACTCCGATACACAGCAAGCTCATATCGGCTTCCTCCCCCCTCTCTGGGGCGGACGGCCAATTCAAAAAATTGATTGCATTTATATAGCACCTTTCGTGATGTGGCTCTCAAAGTGAAGGTGGGGAAGCTCAATTAGTCACCAATGCCGTAGCACCAGGTTAAGTATTGTGAAGTGAAGTGTGAAGTATCCACCCCCCCTCCAGTCACTCACCAGTCCTGTGTGCTGTCCCTATTGCTGTCCTTCACCTTCGGTTTCACCTTCAGCAGCCAATCGTCGTCCTGCAGAGGCGGGCGCGGCAGGCTGTAGAGAGGGTGGCTGAAGAGAGCCTGCAGCTTGGACAGACTCGCTCCCGGCAAGGCCAGGCGGCCCACTCTGTTGAGCGAGCCGAGCCGTTCCTCCAGAGGCGAGTCCCTGCTGCCCGCGTGGAGCTGGGCTGGCACCTCCTGGTGGTCTCTGCTGGCGGACAGGGGCGGTGAACCCCCCCGTCCCGCGTCGGGGTCCCGCTTGGCAGAGCCAGCCTCCAGCGAGGTGAAGTTGGTGCCCGCCACAGCCCTGAGGCTCTGGGTCCCGGGACGGGGCTGGGGGCTGCAGGACGTCTGGTTGACGGAGAAGGAGAAGAGGGCCAGGAGGAGGTGCAGGGCCAGCGACAGGCATGCCAGGAGGAGGCACACCGGCCGGGAGCAACGGTGCAGACAGCGCCTCTTCATGCTGAGGATCCGGATCCCAGGAGCGAGGGAGAGCCAGGTGCGGCAAATCCGCGCGAGGAGATCAGCATCGCAACAATCAGGAAGTGTGGAAAAGAGTTACGGACAGAGAAACAGCAGCATGCACACTCCGCTAGATAAATAAGGTGCCTTTATCCATACAACTGTGCCTGTGTGTAGAGGTGCTCCCTTTGCCAAAGCTCTTTGAGATGGCAAAGTCGAGCACACCGAGAGACAAATCTCTTCATTATGGGTCAACGAACCTGCAGAGCTTTCTCCAATCACAGATCCCAGGGTGAATTAGGCCAGAGGTATCGCTTACCTGCCTTTGCTTCCTGATAAAACGTTTCTTCAGACCGTCTGCGACTCTTCCCTTTCCCAAATGAGAACGGGCTCCGATGTCCCATCTCCTTTATTTCTCTGTTTGCTTTCCTTTCTTTCTTTCTTTCTCCCCCCCCTCCTCCTCTCACTCTTTCAAACAGAACAGTGAGAGTTGCCAGGTTAGAGTGATCCCAATGGCACAGCGTCAGGGATCGATCTGTTTGCTTATCTCTCCGTCCGTGTGTCTGTCGGACTACGGCTTTCACCGCACAGAAGACGGGGTTCCCTCTGTTTATTCGATGTTACGCAAGGGAAGGACAAACCTGCACAGTGGTAGAGTACGGTAGATAAGAGGCACGCAGGCACAATTGTGCTGCTCTGACACGCACTCATCAGAATGCACACAAATGGACATACGTTCATATCAATAAACCATTTTGGGGTTCTCTGTTTTATATTTATGATCTTTATCCAGGTAGGGACCGGATTGAGAGATCACACGTTTATATATAGGCGTTTATACACCTGCCCTTGAGAATGGTCTTCAAAGAGTCGAGCCTGAAGTCCCGGCCAAGGCTTTGGATTTTTCCACCTGGGAGGTGAGGCAGGCTTGCTGTTGACATCATCAGTTTGATGCGAGAAGTGTTGACATCATCACTTTGTAAGCTCTTTTTACCGCTATGTATGCGGAGCGGGTGGTCATGGTGGGACGTGAAACATACACACGTACACACGTACACACTCAGACGCACATACACACACACATACATACACAAAGGCGGAGGCAAATGCGCAAGAACACCCTTTATGAAACACAGGAGGAACATTGGGAGCTCTGTGGAGAAAACGCAGAGTCATGCCAGTCTTTGACACCGATATGCTAATTCAAACTCGGTCTCTGTCATGCCATCGATGTGTCGGATGTACATCTGAGCCCTTCATCTTGCAGTGTTCTTGATGTATGCTGGATTTCACCAGGACGCAGTTATATGCAGACACAGTGGCTCGGTTCCTCCTCTGTGTTGCATAACGATACAGAGAGGCTGTGGAGACTCAACCTACATTGTGGAGACGCCCACAGCACTTAAAACGATTTCCATTTTCGAATCTCTTTTTTCACAATCGATGCGTTTCGACAAACCCCTCTGGAAAAACGTACCTGCGAGATTAGAACAGCATGTAAATAACTTCAGATCCTTTCTGCTCCCGAATATTTATTTTTTATTTTTCACTGAGAGGGGGTAGCGCAATGAGAGGTTAAGGGAATGTTCTGTGCAGTGAACAAGTATCTGAAGTCCTTAAAAATCTGCTTTTGTGCCACAAGGCACTTCCCAGTCCCCTTCTCCATCCATCCTCTTTCATCGCTGCCCTTCAGGTCTCTCCCTCGCCATTTCTTGCTGCCTAACTGTTTCCCCGTGACAGTAAGGCAGGCCCCACCACACGCATACACTCGTGTACACTAACAGAGACATAAGCAATGCTGCATTACAGTGTTACATTACTGCAACGTTGCTCCTGACTCGCAACTGCTTGGAAAAACCCATTGGCACAGACCAGATAAAAAATTCATCCCCCCCTTCCCACTCGTTTTAGCTCGCGTCACTCTCTCATCTTTCTCTCACACTTCCTCTTTCTAGTCACTTTTACTCTTCCTTCCCAGATTCTCTTCTATCTCTCTTTCGGTGTGGTACTTGATTGGTGGGCTCACTGGTTTATTTTTCATATATGTGCATCTATGGTTTACTCACATAAAGTGACATGCCCAGAAAGACAGACAGACACACACACACACACATGCCAGTATGTCTTGCAGTAGTTAGAATGTGGGTTGCTAAAAACAACACTGAATCGAAGAAAATTGAGTGACAACCAATGCAAACGTGAACATTTCTATAGACCACAGCCTGTGACTATTATTTATGTTTCAATATTCGTATTTGAAATTTGTTGGCATGATTATGCTAAACAAAAAACCCCATAGAAAAGCCAGCAAGACTAACACATCTTTTTTTTCTGAGTGTGTTCGGTTTATGGAATGTGTCAAAACATTCTCACCAGACTCAAGAGCTTGTACAGAAGATCCACAATGTGCAGCTATGAGTGTGGGTGACGTGCGTACCAGCACGCTCAGAGACTGTGTCAGTGTGTGTGTGTGTGTGTGGTGTGCATACGAGCATGCTCAGAGACTGTGTCTGTGCGTGTGTGTGTGTGTGGTGTGCATACGAGCATGCTCAGAGACTGTGTCTGTGCGCGTGTGTGTGTGATGTGCGCGCATGCTCAGAGACCAGGATTACAGTTCTGAAGATGGAGGCACACTCTATACTGATTCACTGGCTGCCTATGAATATTTTATAATCCGGTTAAGGAAAGACAGAGATGGCTATGGGGAGAAATAGCAATGGATAAGCAAGGGCACAGAGACGTGCCATTGAGTCGAGAGAGAGCATGTAAAACGCCTGATGCATGAGCACGTTAGGGCTGTGATGCGTTTTGAAAGGAGAGGAGTGTGTGCCAGCGACCTGGTGGAGCACAGAGGTTAGAGAGCGAGCAGGGCAGCCTGACCGGTGTCAGTGTGTCCGCTTGCCTCCCTGGGCAAACAGCTGCCCGGCACCACATTGTGACACTCGCTGCGGAACGGCCTCCACGGTCTCTTCAGCTCTGTCTGTCTTCAGCCCCTCTCCCATTTCTCAGGTCTTTCTTCTCTTCCCACAAAGCCTTTCACAATATAGAATTGCAAATATATTTTTTAATGAGACAATACTTTACAAGACACAGACCACTGGCTGACGTTACAATATAACCCCTTCGTAAATCTCAGTTCCCTACGAACAGCTTGCCGCGTCCACCTCCGTCTCACACACCTTCCCAAAGCCACAGGGTGCAGAGGTCTCCCCCACGGCGTGGCCTGCCAGACTTAGAGAGGAAAGGGAGGAGTAGGAGAGAGAGGGAGGTAGAGAAACAAGAGAGAAACAGAGGGGGGTGAGGGAGAGACATCCAGCTGTGACACATCCAACTTCAGACAAACAGGAGAGGGAGGACAGGAGGAGGTGGGAGGAAGAAAGGAAAGATGCGAAAAAGAGGGAGAGAAGAAACTGGAGAGAACCACAGAGACTGACAGACAAAGAGTTGGCCACTGCAAAGGGGGTTCGATTCCACCGGCCGTGCCAGTCGGCTCTGGCCAGGAGTGCCACCAGGGGGCGGCGATTGGCTGTTCGCCCCAGGGAGGGGGGGAGGGAAGCCGACAGGAGGTTTGCTGCCGGTCACAGGGCTACAGCAGTGAATACGAGGGGGGGATTGAAATGAAAAATAAAGGTGCCATGTTTTTATCAAAACTTATTCGAATTTTCTTCGTTCTATCCATTCCACAGTTATATATGGCCGATGTTCAAACGGGACAGGAATTCTCTAAATGAATTCAGAAAATGAACGAACGACATCAATCTCACCGTCAAAATAATGAAGGCGTATTTCATGCGCTGATTCAGCACTAGTGAATTTCCAAGTAAAATGCATCAGCTGGGTCATTCATCTCCTGACATTGGCAGCTGTAAGCGCAAAACCCTGTTTAATAAACGGCTGCCTCAACAGTTTCAGAAAACATTTGCACTTCGGTTTTCTGAATGCAGAAATAGTTTTGTCTGCATCTCCAATTTTTTTCCCCCAACACATTGGAACTTAAATACAGAGGCCATACAGGTAGTGGCCATGAAGGTGGCAAAACTTGGGTAAATGAGAGACACAAAGTATATTGAAAGAAGGCGTTTCCACACAGGTGTTGTGTCCTGAGTTAATCAAGCAATTAACATCCCAGCACGCTGGGCAGCACGGGTTGCCTATAATTATGGCTACCATGGCTAGAAGTCGAGACCTCAGTGACTTCGAAAGAGGGGTGATTGTTGCAGGACATTTGGCAGGAGCTTCAGTGAGAAAGACTGCTCAACTTACTGGTGTGTCTTGAACAGTGGCTGAGGTGACGTTGGCATGGAACTCGGAGGGAAAGACATCATCCACAAAGGGCAATTGTGGTCGGAAGCGCACACTCCTGGATTGTGATGTCCGTTCATTAGTTTGAGGTGCAAGGCTAACACAGGCGAGTAACTCTAAATCAATTGACTGTAAATTTCAATCTAGGGGCAGGCAGTTTCATCAAGAACTCTACAGAGCAGGATATAACATAGTCGTATCGTATTGGTGTTTCTACTTATTTGGCCACAACCTGTACTTTATACTTTAAGGATAAAAAGCACACTAGTTCACTCACTTTTTACAGACTGCTCCAATTCATTATTTCAAGCCTGCTTTTCAGAAAACAAACATTTTATTATACAATTAACCAGTTAAAATATACTGCACCGCAAAGATAATTAACAATTCCACAAACCCCTATCAACAAGGAAGTAATAATTACCTTATCAGTGGCGTTATGTGATACTAATACCATCAATAAAACGTGTTCATGAGACTTGGATTTGTCCAACATTGCAGTGCCATTATTTCAAGTTATTCAAAATGATTGAGCCCTTGTATCAAACATAACGATACAAATTACAATAGTAACAATAATTTCAGTTTTCAAGACAGTTGCTTTAGAAAAGTATGTGTCACTTTTTACAATTGCACTGAGGTATTTACACAATGAATAATACAAAAATACAAATACCAGTTTTAAAAAAAGGCTATTTCAAAAAGGTAAACAGGGACAGAGGAGAGGAAGAATAATTTGAGGATGAAAAGATCAGATGACACTACGGACAATTTAGGGGACATGGTGACAGGCTGGGGGGAGGAAGAGAGATGGCCAGGTGTTACACAGGGACATACAGTGCTGAACAGACACGCACAGCGAAGGTGACAATATTACAAAGACACGCAGTACACCTAAAAATCATTTATACCAATGAGCCAGAAGATTTGGACTGCGGGGTCTCGACTAAAAGAGTGTACGATGGAGGCCATGAGAAACCAACAGCTCAGACAGAGTAGAGACTGTGGGCTTTAAGAAATTCTGTGCCTACAAGCGCACACTCACGCACATAACAATTCATAGTTCAGAGTGAGTCTGAGACCTAGAGCACAATACAGAAGTCGACGGTATCTAAAGGGAGGTGGGGGTGTGTGCTATGAGCATTTCCACACACATACTGCCAGACTACCGCCGAAGAACATGTAGAGCAGATTCTTGACCTCATGCGTGACCTCAAAGCCGAAGCCCTCCCCGATCACCACATGCCACGAGCTCCCGAACTTCTTATCCATCGACTCCTTTATCATTTTCGCCGCGCTCTTGAGGGAGAGAGAAAGGAGAAGATGAAGCTACACGCCACTGTGGCTCAGCACCAGACACTGCACCCCATGCCCACACACTGGCCTGCATTCAATCAATGTTTTTCCCTGCACTGATCTGCAAGTAAATGCAAGTTTTCATTTTTTCCTTTTTCTTACAGTAAGTTAATTTTGGTGAGCACTGAACTCAATAACCTGTGTTGTGAAGAAAACAAACACTTTCACTTAGGAGTTAAAGTTCAGGACAAACGTTGAATGAATCTAGGCTGTTGCCGGCCTACTTTAGATGCGTGCGTAAAGCAACAGGGTCGTCCAAATTACGGCGAAAAGCACTAGACTGGGTACAGGAGCATGCGTGTAACCTCAGTGAAAATCAGGCGTGCGTGATGTGCAGCTGTCGTGAATGAACGCACTTTTGGGTACTGCAGTATGCGGACCGATGTGCTCAAAAACAATGCTGAGTCGCTAAAGCAAAAGATGCACATGATTGAAACGCTCCAAATGACATGGAGCTCTTTTTAATCGCACATGCTAAACGTCAAATCCCAGTGGGATCCTCACCGGGAGTACATCCCTCGGAGCAGTTGCTGACGAAGTGCAACTAAAACACTTATGCGTGTGGGAGCGCCAGAGTAGCGAAGGGGCTTTACACAGCTTCCCTCTGATGTTCCCCTTTTGCCCTGAACCTGCCATTAGGAGTGGATGTGAGTGTTACCTTGTTCTTAAGTGCAAAGGAATGGCTTTCCACATGCAGAAATACTGTCTATACTGTGTCGATTATTACTGTGTAGACCAGGGGTGGGCAATCTTACCCTGTGTGGGCCGGTGTGGGTGCAGGCTTTTGTTCCAGCCGAGCAGTAGCTCACCTGATTTGACTAATCAGCTAATCAAAGTCTTCAATCAGGGCTTTGATTAGTGGAATTAGGTGTGTCACTGTTCAGTTGGAACAAAAGCCTGCACCCACACCGGCCCACACAGGGTAAGATTGCCCACCCCTGGTGTAGACCATACTGATGTTTTTGACCTGATGGGCAGAACTTATTTGAATTTATTTTCATGATTCTTTTTCCATGTTTTGCAGAGATTTGCAAAGATTTGTTTTGCTTTCTAGAGCAGGGGTGCCTAGTTTTGGTCCTGGAGATCCACTGGGTGTGCAGGTAGGCTTTTGTTCCAGCCAGCACTAACACAGCTGATTCAAATATTCATTGTCTTGACGAACAGTTGATGCGTGACATCAGGTGTGTCAGTGGAGAGGTGGAACAAAAGCCTGCGCACACCAGTAGATCTCCAGGGGTAGCTGGGCACCGCTGTTCTAGAATATTCCTGGTGCAGTTGTCTGCAGAGCATTCGAAAAACCAGTCTCAGCAACTTCCACTGTATCAGAAGCATTTAAGAGCCAAGCAATATGATTCATACTCTACGTTGTTGTATTGTACTGCGTGTGCACTGTGTTACTGGTGTATTCAGTGTGCTGGCATCCAATACAATTGGATATCATATCAATTACACTATGAAAATTATTCCAACAGTTTCATTTCATCAAGGACGACAAGAGAAGGCTACAATTCAGCTCACATATATTTCATGAAGATTGAATGTATGTTTGGCAAAAAAAGGTTTGTACAGTTATGGCAAAAAAAAAGAGGTATTTCTGTCCTGTTTAAAAATCAAATTCTCCTTTTTAAAGTCTGAACCCTCCATTTTATAGCTTTTCAGATCCACACTAATATTAATAGAGCATTTTCAAAACACACACACACCTCATGTAGACATCTGTGCAGACATACTGTATATCCTTGGAAGGACAAGAAACTTGAAATCTTTCAACTACAAGCACACCATCCACTGCATAACCTCCTCACCAACAGACAGACACACATGCACACACAGAGACACACAGACACACAGACACACACAAAGAGAGACACACACATGCACACACAAAGAGACACACACATGCACACACAAAGAGACACACACAAACACACAGACACACATGCACACACATGCACACATGCACACACACACACAGAGAGACACACACAAACACATAGATGCGCGTGCGCACACGCACACACACACACACACACACACACACACACACACACACACACACACACACACACACAGACAGACAGAGAGACACACACAAACACGTACGTCCTGACCTCATTGTTGGTGGCAAACTTCTCACAGGCAGTGACACAGAGCTCCATGGTCTCTACTCTCATCTCCTCGGGCATGTCTGTATGCTGCCAAGGAAAAGGGAGTGGAAGACAAAGGTTACAACGCAACACCCAACACACCAACTCACATCAGTACAACACACAGTCCTAACAGGGGGCAATGCATTGCGAATTACCACAAGGACAAGACGAATGTGAATCACAAACACGATGATGCGTATGTAGAGAGAACTATGACAATGAATAGTGAATCTAAGAGAGGGGGATGTTAAAATAAATCTACAGTAAAATACTGATATGACGTCACGTGAAAATCGATTCCTTCTCCACACGCACGCACGCACAAACCCTGATGAGAGGGAAGCTGTGGACTCTTTTGTAGTCTGCCTCTTCTTTTTTGGCGTCAGCCATATCAGTCATCAGTCTTCCCCTTGAACATAAAATATGGGGAAACGGCAACAGTCAAAAACTTGACATTGAGGAACGGAACTAACTGCACGAAACAAAGATCGCTGGCTAGACGAGGAGCTTGCCAGTAGGTTTTGTGCGCAGTACGACTGGTTATTACAAGGTTTAGTTTGGAAAGGGTTGGGAAGGACAGCCGACTAACAAGCTACATATCTGAACAAATTCCAAAGTGCCCGTTGTTTTAATGATTAAATTCATCTCAACCTAGCTGACACTGTGCCCACCAATACAACTGTAGCTGAAATGCTCATGATTAGCTAGCTGGCTAATCTAACCAGTGCTATTTAACTAGCTAATTATGTCTGCTACGCATAACGTTAGCGAAACACTTGACCACACCATCGAGTATATTTAATTGACTCTGGTGGACGCATTTTAAATGAGTTAATCCAGATAGCGAATGTTAGCTACATGTACTACTTTCCGTGGATCGTTGTTTAAAATCAATAATCAACAACGCGCTAGCTAGCTGGTTAACCAGCTAAGTTTTGATCAGAGAAATTATAGTTAAATTAGCTAGCTAGAACTCGATCAACAAACTGGTTAACTCTACACCAAGTCGAGATCAATACAATAGCTAGCACTGTGCGAAACTGACACGCTTTTATAGCATAACCCTTTGGTCTTATTGTTACGATTAAACGTTTCAGTAATTTGCTTATTTCTTTATATTAAAGGATAGCAAGCTAGCTAGCTAGCTACCCACCGTTCTTGTAAAGCCACATAAGTTTGTTACACCTCTTCTCTGGCTACAGTAGTTGTTACATTTCGGCCATGGCAACCACCACCTGAGCTTCCTTCCCCGGAAATACCCTCCCACTTGTAAATGATTGCTATTGGATAGAACGCTTGTCAATCATATCTATAAGTTACTGTTGCCAACGGCTTTAAAGTTTTTTTTTCCATGGCTGCGTTGGCTCTTTTTTTGAATAGTAAGCTAGGCTAGTCCAAAAAAAGAATACATACAATTTTGTGTGACCTACTTACTAAAATGACACGTTGCTAGGTTTTCTATTTTGCATTTATTCTGTTTTGTTGATGGTGGTGGAAAACGCTGCCTCAGGCATAATCTCACGTTCAGTTTGATTGAGATCTGGTTACTGAGACGGCCATGGCATATGGTTCACATCGTTTCCATGCTCATCAAATGCATGTGACCATTCAGTGACCACTCATGCCCTTTGGATGGGGGCATTGTCATCCTGGAAGAGACCACTCCCATCAGGATAGAAATGCTTCACCATAGGTGATCACTCAGGATGGCTTTGTATTTATTGGCATTTACCTTGCCCTCTAAGGGGTTGAGGGGATCTAAACCATGCCAGGAAAATGCACCCCACACCATAACAGAGTCTCCAGAACCCTTCACCCTGGAAACAAGCACTTGAGCCTGTAGCTTCCTTTTGACGTGTGCCACACATGCACTCATCCGCTTGTTGAGAACAAGGTGAAGGATGACTGATTGCCCATATGACTTTTTACATTTGACCAATGTTCTTCGCACCACTTTACTCGCAAATGTGCATTTTTATGTGTAATAAGGGGTTTATGCCCTGCAACCCAACCACAGTATCCCTCTCTATGAAGCAGTCTTCATCACTGAAGCTCTTGCCAAACATGCCACAACAATCACCTTTCTTTCAAAGTCTCTGAGATCTCTTCTTCTAGGCATGGTAGCCAAAATAATGGGCAGCTAGGCCTGTCCAGCATTGTTATACATGACCCTAAACATAATGGTATGTTAATCGCTTAATTAACTCAGGAACCACACCTCTGTGGAAGCACCTTCTTTCAATATACTTGGTATCCCTCATTTACTCAAGTGTTTCCTTTATTTTGACAGTTACCTGTATGTTGTAAGTAAATGTAAGTAAATTTTCTTGTTTTATTAAATAAATGGTGCAGATTTATACTTCTATTTCAACCAAACATGTAAAAAATGTATATTTTTTTCAGGACTCTGTATGTTTAATATCTCCCCTGAAACTCCCTAGCTGCTACTGGTCTGAACAGGCAAGAAGCAGAACCCCCCACACACACATACACACACACACACACGCACACATTTAAATATCTTGTGCCTTTATTGTAGTGCAATTGTAGAATCAGACTGATGAATAGCGGGAACACTGCAAATTGCAAATAACCTGTGTATAACCTGTGCATGACTGTACAAAAGCATTGTGAGTGTCTAGAACATAGACCAGAAACAAGCCAGAAGATAGCCTTGTGTCATCCCCAGAAGAGATAGGCTGAGTCCAGATATAGCCTCTGCACGAAAGATGATGAATCCAATCGACAAGATAAGTGGATAAAGAAGAATGAGCAGTGCTAGAGATAACCGGATTAACCAGAGAAGAAATACATGCACATTCTCAGATTCAGCAGAAAGATCAGTAGCTCCAAGCATACCGTAGCGGTGTACGCCACAGAATCATCAGTCAAGAGACTTTGCTTTTCCATTTCAGTATTACTTCTTTATTCGAATAAAGCGTGTAGCACAGGGGAAGTACAATCCATGCATCAGAATCACACGGGGTTCATTCAACACACATACACACCCAGTGACGGTGATAACGTCACATACACTCAAACACACATCATTGGTATGGAGGAAAAAGGGGCTTTCACTCAAACAACATCTTAGTTTCCATGTTTGAACATTTACGAACATAACTAGCTAAACAATCCAGGTTTAGCTGGCCGCAGGGGCCCCTGTGGCATGTGATGACTTCGTAGCCCGTGGCCTACGAATATGTACCCACCTAGCATGCTACACACGAACTAAATGGCGGGCAGCTAGTATTCCTGTGGCTAAGCTAGCTGCCTACCATTACAATACTATTTGCTATGTAGAAGTTATTCCCACAATTCCCAAGGGGTGCTATAAATTGTAGTTTGCCTTGCCTGTTCGCCCATTAGCAAGCTTGCTGCTGTTTTTTAAATGTTTTTTATTTATTTATTATTCCTGTCAGCTATTCAGTGAATCTTGCTTAATTTGTTCCCTTTTCTCCCCTCATTCTCCCCTTTCTTTCTGTCACTTCCCTCTCTTTCCAGCTCTCTGTCTCCTAACCTATACCAGGCTCCTGCCACATCAAAATGTTTGTTTTCAGTCCCTAAGCATACTGTATGCAGTTGTGCCCCAAATAACCTGCACTAAAATCTACAAATGCAGAGCCACATAAAAGTTAATTTTAGATTCCTCTGGGGAGATTGATTTAAGCAGTGTATTTATCACTCTTCTTTGTATTTTTGTTGTTGTTATTATTTGAACTTGTGCAATGTACATACATACATTGTTATTCTGTTCTGAAAGATCAGATAAAACATTAAGTAATTAAATATAGAGTATCATTCAGTAAAGAAATCTTAATTTGGAGGTTGGATGGTGTACAATTCTTTGCATATGACATATACGGTTGCCTTGCCTAGTTTTGAGCACTCTTAATTTTGTTTTAGGAACTGTTGGAAGAGAACCATTTATGGATTTATGTGGTTGTAGACAAACCTTTATTCCGTTTTTTTTTATTATTGTGGATTATTATTTCATGGAGAGATTAAAAATAGAGGCCAGAGGGAGGGGCTAATGTCTTTTACGGAATCACTGAAGTAGTGAAGAAACAAATAAAGAGTGATTAACATAGAGATACTGTTGTCAATAAAGTTACTTACACCTGTCTGTGCATGGCATTCTTCACATTTTATTTTCTAACTTCATGAAACAATGACTTCCAGTCATTGTCCTGCTGGAATATAAATCTTCTCCCAAATCCCAGGTATTTTGCAGACTGCAGCAGGTTTTCCTCCAAGATGTCTATATCTTACTCCATCCATTTTGCCCTCTATTTTGACAAGCAGAGAAGCATCCCCACAGCATTAGGCTCCCACCACCATGTTTCACAGTATGGATAGTGTTCTTCGGATGATGCACAGTGTTAGGCCTGTGCCAAACATAGTGCCTAACATTGAGGCCAAAAAGTTAAACCTTGGTCTCATCAGACCATATAATCTTTGTCCACTTGGCTTCACAATCTCTCACATGCCTTCTGGTGAGATTTCTGGTTTTGTCTTTGCTACCTTCCATTTAAAGCAGAGATTTGTGAAGCGCTCGGGCTATTCTTATCCCATGGACAGTTTCTCCCATCTCTGCCATGGAAGAGCGTAACTCCCTCAGAGTTGCCAAAGGCCTCTTGATGCCCTTCTTGCACAGATGCTCAGTTTTGGAGGACAACCTGTTCTAGGCAAATTCACAGTTGTGCCATATTCTCTCCAATTATTTATGATGGACACCTTAATTGTATGCATGTAAACTCCAATCAAATTATTATGTAACCTCTGAAGACAATTTATTGCACCTTTTTTGAGTTATTATAGCAAATAATTTAATTTATTTAGGTGTGCCTTAGCAAAATGAAATATATACTTAAGGAATTAATTAATTATTTGTTTTTGGGTAATTTAGAAAAATATTTAAAGTATATTTTAAATACATACATTTTTTTTATTTATTTGATGCCATGTTGTAACAAAATAAAATGTGGCAAAAGTCCAGGGGGGTGAAAACGTTTTGGTTATGTGTGTGTGTGTGTGTGTGTGTGTGTGTGTGTGTGTGTGTGTGGTTATTATTGTCAAAAAGTTATTATATTAACTAATGCAGAAAAATGGCTTACCAAATTGTAAAGATTATGGTTGCAATAATGAGCTGAAGGTGATGAAGTGCCTGAGGTCACAACCTGGGTTTTTGCTGTTGTGCTGAATAGGATCTCCAGCCCTTTGTCCCACGGCGCTGGTGTGAGCTTCGGGCTCAGAACGAAAAGGTGAAGCACTTCATGTCCTTACAGCTAAGTCGATTATCGAGAGGGGATTGTGTGAACAAGCACTGCTCAATCCACATGATCCCGCTGAGACTCCGGGAAGGCAGACACACATCCTGACAGATTGATCACTGCGAGGATGAGCCATGAGGAGCTGGCAGTACAGTCAGCAAGAGAAATGCCGCATGCTGACTGACAGCAAAACATAAAAAATGAAGCATCACTTGGAAAGATAAATTGACTGACTGTGAATAGCACTTTATATGTTAAAACCCCTCTGTGTACAATTTGTCATTCCAAATTGGAGGACAAAAACAAAATGTCGCATAAAAATGTTATAAAACACCTGTATATACCTGAAAGGCGATTAGGAGCGAGGGAAGTATGTTATTGTGAAGAAACTGTAAGGTGCACAGAGGAAAGAAAGCAAGGGTGGGATGGGAGAGGAGAGCAATACAAATAAATACCAGAGAGATAAATCCTTTTAGTGATTGGTTTGTTGTTGCAAATCCCCACTCGTCTGCTGTATTAGAAGCAGAGCTCTGCTACAAAGGCGAAACGGGAGGAGAGAATATCAATAATAATAACAATAATAATAATACAGTTAATTTGAAGCATCTGTCTAGGAACCCAAGGAACGCTGTACAGTATAAAAAGGTAAAACTTTTTTTTTTTTTAAGCACAAAGTCCTAGAAATCAGGAGAACTAAACTACAAAAAAGCCAGGCTGAAGAGGTGAGTCTATTTGAAAATAGAGGTGGACTCTGCATTGCGGATTGAGGCAGGGAGGGCATTCCAGAGGCTAGGAGCAGCTGCTGGATACAAAGAGGATGAAAGATACTTGTAGAAGGAATGAGTCAGACAGCAAGAGGAGGATGAAGTCATTTGTGTAAATGGATTGCGTGGACAACATTAGCAATTATCTGATAAATTATCTCAAAAATCTGATAGAAATTATTTTAAAAATAAATAAATAATGGAGAAAGTACGTGTTAAAAGTCGAGTTACAAAAGTTGATTCCACCACGTCTTAGCTTTACAAAATTGCATAATTCTAGCCAAAGAAACCATAGAAATCGACCAGTGACTCAGTGACCAGATCCGGTGACTATTCGTGGGATGAGTTGAGATATGAGCTTGATGAAATGCCCTTTTTGAAGAACCGTTAACTCATCCGATGCCTGAGAGAATGAGAGAGAAGGGTGCGATTGAGAGCAGTGAGACGGAGGGATGTGGAGGTGGAGAGAGACGGCGAGGAGGTGATGTTTGAAAGGGGATGAGACAGAGGGGAGGTGAGAAGGTCAGATAAATACAGACGGTGGAGACAGAGTTTAACAGGTTGATTGTTGAGGGCAGAGGTTGGGGAGTAAAATACCAGAGACGAGAAAAGCGAAATAGCAGTGAAGAGGACATGAAAAGGAGATAGTAAAGAAATAGTGTTATATTATATTTATAGTGAGAGAGAGATTTTAAAATGCAGAGCCATAACATAAGCCACCAGATCACATATCTCCTTTGCCCACCCCAAAACACTATCTCCCCTCCCCCTCTGTTTCAAAGTTCAAGTAAACAATGACGCTTTACTTCAACTCTAATGTTTTGAAAGTTTAACCATTTTTAGTACAAATGCAAAATGCAACAGAATGTCAGTCCGAGGAAAATACAGCTGAAACTAATAAAGAATGAGGAAGTGCGGTCAGTGTGCAAACTGATTTTTATTTGTGATCATTTTATTACAATATCGGCTAATTAAGAAGTAGGACAAGCGCACGTGAGAGAGAGAGAGAGAGAGAAAGAGAGAGAGACAGAGAAAGAGACAAGAGAGATACAGAGAGAGATATGAGAAACTGAGCTATAGATGCATCAATAAAAAAGGTGCAGAAGTAGACAGGTAGATATACAGTAGAGTAGAAAAAGACTGTTAGCAAGATGCACACAGGAGACAATGTGTCAGAGTGATAGACAGAGGGCTAAAGAAAGAGAGACAGAAACAAGCAGTTTTTTGTGTGACATGTTTCATACTAATTATGGTTTGCTTTAAGATAACATCGTCAGCCATTTAGCATTTAATAACTGTATTTTTTTATACACATATTTCACATCATCATAGACAAACCACAGAGATGCAAAAGGTAAACAGGCGCAGCACTGGCATCACAGCTGATTAACCTTAAAACCAAAAAGCAAACATCAAGAACAGGAAAAAAAGAGACTGAGCATTTTTGGCCAAGTTTACCCAGACAGGCACTTCACAATCACTTTTGTTACTGGGACATGGCAGGAGGCAAACATGGTTGAGTTGGTCGTCGGGTATGGGCACCACAAGTACTGTGTACTGTACCTCTGAAATACCCCAACCCTGTCACTCTGCTCCCACCTTTCTTTCAAACAAAGTTAGCAGAAGAAATGAACAATTACAAAGCGCGCGATTAAGAGGTTGTGTGCTTTTCAGTCTTCTTTTGAAAGTGTGATATATTTTGATTTCCAGACAAATCAGTGTGGAAGGTCTTCACTTTCATTGTTTCCTGTATGCGCATTCCTTTGTCTGGACATTCGCCCAGCCTTTATTAAATAGCAATATATCTATGTTAAAATATAAAATTCAACCTTTAAGGAAAATCTTATATAAGTGTCCGTATACACTGCATGTGTTAGAAGACAATTTTATGCCTGTTTTGCAGAAACTCTTTCAAAATTGTATATACGGCAAGATATATTCTACAGCATATGTTTAAAATTGTAAGCAAGGAAGAAACCGTAACTGATGCGCTTTCTAATATATGCAGTGTACTCGTATTCAAATAAGTCCAATATTACATTTCCATAAAAGGAAGTCAAAGGTGGCCACCATACAACCCTATGCCTGCAGTCCCCAGCTCTGCCAGGCACTTTGCTGAATTGAAATGGTGACCTCCGTTCAGCTTGACCAAATGTGCCTGTGGAATACAATACTTGTGGTACAATATTGCAAATTCCCCCCCCACCCCCTCTTTTTAATCCCAAATTTGGAAACACAATTTTTTCCCATCATGACACACCATGGTGCCACCCAGACACATGCAAAGAGCACTGCAGCTGAAACATATGCACTCCTCTGATACGCTCGCATGCGAACTGGTGGTTATTCGTGCCAAACAGTGCAACAGGAGAGAGCTGGCGCCGAATAGAGGAGAGGCTTATCTCTTATGACCACTGCTGCCCTGTGGGTGCCTGGGGCATTTTTGGGGTGGAGCAAAAGCAGTGGTAACCTGAGAAAACCCTGGCCACCTTACACCCACCCCAACCCCCGGCGGGACGAGACCAGTTGTGACTGCCGCTGCGGACTCCTGGGACCACAGCCAGCTAACGAAATAGGCCAGTCTCACACCTGTGATATCTCAGCTACGGTGTAGGGCCCAGCCAGTGCTCGTGGTGAGCAGCTTTACAGATTGATTCACTGGGTTATATTCATTCATCTGCACATTACAAAACCTAGAGGAAGAGTAATCAGTCCTTCTGATGCTCTCCGATTAGCCTAGCATTCTTATATTGGTGTGAAATAGTGGCAATGTGGTGTTAGCTAGTGGTATGCAACAAATTCAGCGTAAGACTACATAAGAGCACAAATAACAGGCTACAACACAGTGTAAGAAACGGCATAACATGGAGACAAATATGCTGTACAGAACAGTATCCTTCACTATGACTTCTGAGGAAGAATATATAATAACAACAACTGAGATGATCCCAGAAATCTCGCTCTTAAAAAAATTGGCTACAAGCAACAGGACACAGGACAAGACAAGGCTCTTCGGATAAACCGAGACACATCTCGGTTGTACAAGCTCACTAAAAGAATGTAGATCAGATCCTGAACCTGTCCGTCAAATAAACTGGAGCTAATTCCACCGCACGGGATGCGACAGAGCAATCCTGTTTACATTCGGCGGGGCTGCGAGGACACAGTGTACGACAACCAAACCGACACCCACTTTCATACGCAGTGCCCCACTTCCTCCTCCTCCTCCTCCTCGTCTCACCCCTCACTGCTGGGTGGTGGCGTGGTTGGCGCAGGGGTCCCGGGGCTCTTTGCTGGCCCCTCCGTAAACCTCCACGTCCCTGTTCGTCCAGGGCACCACGCTGCCCAGCGAGGCCTTGCTGCAGTCGGCCAGGGCGGCGATCTCTGCGGGCGTCAGGATCCGGTCCCACAGGTTGAACTGGGACAGCTCCCCCACCAGGGCCTGGGAGGCATCGAAGCGCCCCCCCAGGGTGTCCTTACCGGCCAGCAGAGAGAGAGAGAGAGAGAGAAAGAGAGAAAAAAAGGTGAGATGGAGACGGTTTGGGGGTAAGATGGAGGAGGATGGTGGAGGTAGAGGGGTGGTGGTATGATGAACCATAGCGTGTGGTTTACCCAGGGTAGCATAGGTAAGGTTTGGGGTTGAAGAAGTAGACAGGGGTGAAGAGACAAGTGTAATGAGTTGGGGTATACTGGGGGTGGGGGGGCGGTTGGGATGGAAGGGTATGAGGCAGGTAGAGCAATATCCATTTACCATGACTCACAAGTACAATGTACAGTACAGCCCTACGGAACAGTAATACAGCCTGAACACAGGGCCAACAGTTATTTTTTAATCATGACCAATTGCTGGACTGGGATTGGGGAAGCTTAATATTAGCAATCACGAGAGCCCTTAGTTGTCAAGTCCTTAATTGCCTGGCTGTAATGAAAGCCCACAGACACGCTGGCTCTCCAGGATCATGGTTTAGTGGCCCTGCTCTAACGTAGCTCGAATTATATGAGAGCCACAGTGCAGCTCACTGGACTCACTTTTCATCCAGCATAGCAACTCCCTTTTCAAGTTGAATAAACACCCCATAGCTGCTTTTTAATATTACAGTAATAGCCAATCTGCTTGAAGTATAATGCAACTGCAAATGTATGTGCTGTTCCTGTCTAGGTAGCGGGGTGTGTGTGTATGTGTTGATCCTGTCGGGGTAGCAGGGTGTGTGTGTATGTGTGTGTGTGTGTGTGTGAGAGAGTGTGTGTGTGTGTGTGTGGCTGTGTGATGTGAGTGTGCGTTTGTGTGTGTGTGCGTGCGTGTGTGTGCGTGTGTGCGTGTGTGCGTGTGTGTGCGTGTGCGCGTGTGCGTGTGTGTGTGTGTGTGTGATGTGAGTGTCACCAGGTCTGAAATAGCTTAAACCCCACTATGGCACACATTAAACCCTACTATCCCACACTCTACAACTTTGGGTCTGTCTACAAGCACTATGTTTGGAATTATGGGTCAGGCCCCACCAGATAAAAGCAGAAGCCCAGAGGGGTACTACCACTGGTCTTGTTACCTGGTACATTCATCACCTGAGACAGTTTCCCCACATAGTAGCTCAGCCAACATCTCTGGATGACCCAAACCATCTTCCTCAAACCCCAACACTGAAATATTTGGTTTCACCACAATATGACCAACAAGATAATTTCAATTATAATGGATGTCTTATGTTAGTAAGCGACCCAAAATAAAAATATAAAAAGGGGTTCAAACCAGACTTTCACTGGTCCTCCCCTAATTGTAAATTAATCATGCACAGGCTCCTTTGAATACTTAAAGTGTGGCTTGTTGATGGCTTTTCTACATTCTTTCTTCTCATTCTACACTTTCTTGCATTGTTGGGATCTTGTCCTGTCTTACACTTTGGCGCTAGTTTTTCCTGTTTTGTTTCCTGGATGTGTGTGCTGGGTGTTATTTTGGGAGAGACAAGCTTGGTTTGGTATACTTTTCTTCCATTTAATCTCCTTTCTGATTGTATCTTTTCATTCTTATGTCCAGGGTTTAGCATTTGTTTAGGTGGTTAACCTATGGCTAGATTTGACATTGAACATTTTGTCTTTGTCTTAGTGTTGTAGCTTAATGCACCATCTTAATTTGAATTCAAGCATGAGTTGTATATTTTGACAAAGGTTGACCCACCAGATTGTTCTGCCTATCAAAGAAGGCTGTGATTCATAATTGGCATCATGCGTAATAATTATGAAATTAAATCAAATCAAATATATTTTACATGTAGGATAACCGAGGGCTTTTAACATGTGGTACCATTTCTATTCAGTGTTCAGAGGGTTGAACCTTAAACAAGGACATTTGACCATTAAGACTTACTGGAATCAGGAAATAGACATTTTAATTAAATTCACACTTGCCCGACATTCCTCGCCATTACATTACAGTAGTTAGAGAGTGTTCTACTACTTATATGTTTCTGCGCACCTCACTTGGATGCCCACTGTATTGCATGGCAGGGAACAACTTTAACAAATGCATCTTTTGAGTGTTGGCGTTGCTTTAATATGATCATCACAAAAAGGTCACTGAGCTATTTCTGTCTAAGTATGAACCTGCCCCAGTTCGGTCCGTTTGCAGCACGCCTGGCCTGACGAATGGGAGGAGTCCCCTTGTCTCTGCGCTTACCTGCTCCTGTCCGAGTATGAGTACCCCGCCGGCCCGGATGGGGTGCCAGGCAGCCAGGCCCTCCCCCTCTCCCTTCAGCTTGCCCCCCTGGTAGGCCTTCCACACTCCGTCCCGCAGGGTCCAGCTAACGCACACGTGCTGCCAGCTGTCCGGCGGCAAGGACAGGGGCAACTGCGCCACCTGCAGGAGGCGCAGAGCAAAGACACGCGGCAGTGGCAAGTCAGTTCAGAGTGTCTCACAAACGTCAGACTGGTTGTGGCTTAATGGGGTTATTTATGGTAGAACCACTGTGTTTGGGGTGCAAGCGAGTATAGATGCTGTAACTGCCTGGACAATGTGTCAGTCAAAGCCTGAATGGTGGAATGTAATTAAACATCTGGGATACGGCTTACAGGCGTAACACACAGTCAAATTCAATACTTCAATACAAAATGTCATATTCCCAAATCAAACGCAGGGGATTCGCAACACAATGACCTCTTGTTCACAAAAATCCACATGAAAAAAAAAAAAATACCAGGCAAACACATTATCACTAAATAAAAGTGTATTTAAAAACATAAACAAAGGATTCAACATGCGCACCACAAACTACAGCCAAGAAATAAAATGATGAACTCCCTCCCCCCTCACCTCCCTCTTGGAAAAAAAAATATATATTTTAGAATCGTTGGACTGGACTGCAACACCATATCCAATATCAATATAAAATCAATGACTTTACGTGGCAGGTAAGTGAACACTTGGTAAACGGAGCTGGAGATGGACCGCTTGGCCGCGAGGCCCGCTTCACCTTGTCGTTGATGAGCAGCTCCACGGGGTTGTGCAGGCCCTGGAGCAGCACCAGCTCGTTGGGCTGCTCGGCCACCGAGTAGGAGAAGGGCGTGCCGATGCCCCCCTCCTTGGCCCGCAGCCACAGACAGGCCGTGAAGAGGTACATCTCGGGCATGGCGCGCTTCACCAGGCCGTACATGTAGTTGGTCCGCAGAGGGAAGGAGAGCTTGTAGCCGTCGGGGTAGTCGTACTCCGACAGACCTGGGAGGATGGAGAGGAGGCGGAGTTGATAGTCGGCGATGGAAGTGACCGATCGAGGGTTCGTGCCTGAGGTGGCGCAGTGGCAGAGGTCTCGACATGGATATTGAGACTGGATTTATTTCGTACATTTTTTGATTTATCACAGAATTCATTTATTGTTTACATTCCGCTGATAGGATCTTCATACCCCCTCCTTCTCTCCTTCTCTCTCTTTCTCTCCTTCTTTCCCTCTCTTCCCAGTATCCATCCACTTCAGCCTTCAGCACCCCCCACCCCCACCTGCTTCGGCTCACCTCTGTCTCATAGTCCCACCGTTCCACCCCTTTCCTTTTTCCCCCCACATCCCACGTCTCACATCGTTCCTCACACAGTGAACACTATACACCACCTCCCTCTCCTTTCCTCTCTGCCCCTCCCTCGGCTCCCTGGCCCTTACTCTTCTCCAGCTGGGCGATGCGGTTGTGCAAGGAGCTGATCCCCTGGTCGATCTCCCGATGGTGGCTCTGTGCCTGCTTGCGGAGTGCCGCCCTCTCCTTCTCCAGCAGCTCGATCTTCTTCTCCAGCTCGCCCTCCAGGTCCTCCACCTGCCATCGCGTTGACTCGCCCAACCTGCTGGGGGCGCTAGAGAATCTCCCACGTCCCTTTATGCTCGTCTCTGTGTGGTTATGGGCCAAGGGGCCCAACTCTAACTGGAAAACGGGAGAACAACAAAGAATATAAATTGAATTAATGTCACTAATAACGCTCATAACGTACAGTTTTCGTTGAAACCGGGTCACGGAGGTGTAGATTCAGTTCAGTGGTTATTTCTGAAGCAGTTGTTTTGTGGTTTTTAGCAACTCTCCTGTTAAATTTCCATCAATCCCTGTCGGTTGAACTTTGGCTCACTGTTCCTCTTTCCTGATGCAGTTTTCCTTGTTTGGCGTATGCCGTCATGATTTTTGACACTGTTCCCCTAGACACATTAAATAATTTTGCCGTTTCTGTGACTGACGCACCTGTAATTTGGGCCCTATTTGACCTCTTACAAAATCTGTTAGATCTCTCACGTCACTGTAGAAACTCAAATATTAAAGTGTTGATTTTGAAACGTCTTTTATATCAGAAATATATTGGTAATTAGTATGGACATTAATATGAAACATGTGTGTGGACTCCTATTTAAATTGATTTAGTTGCTTTAAAATATGAGTCCTTTTCATTTATTCCGTTTTCAATTTTTTTCTTTTCATTATTATTGAGTCCCTTTCCATAGTTTTTATTTACAGAGAGTTGTCAATGCCTGGAATAGCTTGCCAGGTCAGGTAGTAGAGGCAGAAACAATTGGGCTATTCAAGTCCAGACTAGATGCAGTACTAGATACTCTAGATTAGGACATGACAAACCTAGATGGGCTGAACGGCCCGTTCTCGTCATTATGTATTCTTATGTTCTTATTCTTATTTTGTCTATCACCTGCATATATACACTACCAGTCAAAGGTTTTAGAACACCCCCATTTTCCAGTTTTTACTGAAATTTAAGCAGTTCAAGTCCAATGAATAACCTGAAATGGTACAAAGGTAAGCCATAGGTTTTTTTTTTTTAAAGTTTAGGTTACCAAAAACTGAAAAATAATGTCAATTTCAGAGTTATAAAAAAAGGCCCTTTTCAGGGAACAAGTAATAGGTTAACGTGGGTTAACAGTCACTCTGTGCAAGTCGCCGACTCTGGATCCAGCAAAAGAGCCCCAGACCATCCGCTTCCTCCACCATGTTTGACAGTTGGTGTCACACACTGAGGAACTATCCTTTCACCTACTCAACGGCCAAAAGATTTACATTATTTTTCAGTTTTTGTTAACCTAAACATTTTTTTTTAGCTCTGTTTACCGCTTACCTTAGTATCATTTCAGGTTATTCACTGGACTTGAATTGCTTAAATTTCAGTAAAAACTGGAAAATGGGGGTGTTCTAAAACTTTTGACCGGTAGTGTATATATATAGGCTATATATATATATATATAGATATATATAGGCCTATATATATAATTGAAAGTAACATGTCAGATTAATATGGCTCATTGTTTCTACCTATTATTAGTAGTGAAGAGAGATACAATGTGGAACTGTAGTACAGTAAAAGCGTAATAGAGTGGACAACACACACTACACACTGCATGTGAGGCAATGAGTGAGAGACAGTGAGAAAGAGACTGGGTTTGACAGTTTAGGTTTATATACATGCACCGCAAATATTCTGGAAACAGAATATATGATCATAGCACTAGGTGAGACAAGGCCGAGGAAATATAACTCCTATCTCTCTCTCTGCCTCACTTGCTTTCACACTCACTCACACACAGGCATGCACACGTACGCACACGCATACAGACAGACACACACACACACACACGCACACACAAGGCGAAGCACTGCAGCACATTAAATCTGCCTAATACAGCGTAAACACAGCGACACCTTAATAATACCGAGGGAACGAGAGCTTGAAAGTAAGGCTTTACAAACCACACCGAAATCACTGTTCGGTTTACCATTACACTCGACTAAAATATCATATTCCCGGCGTATATTCAATAATCTTCTCATAATATATGCATATGTTTTCCCCGTCGGAGACGGTAATGTGTGTTGGGAGGCAGCAACGCAGCAGGTGCGCGAGCCTCGCGAAGTGAGAGCGCGCCGAACTAGGAGGGGCGACGTGAGGGAGGCGGGGGGTCGGTAGGCCTGTAATCATTAAAACCTTATATAGGCTACACCAAAACTGCGAAAACACTAATAGTTATACGAATGTTTCCTCCAAAGCGTCTAATTTTAGTTATCTTTACAATTGCATGTGATAGACAGACTACGTGTTACCATGTTTTATGTTCCACGGTAACACATAATTATGTTGTTATATGTTGTGATTTGTCGTTTAAAGTGGCAAACGAATTAGGCTACACATTGCAGAAAGGTTTTTAAATAAAATATGTATTTTAAAATTCTGGCCAAAAATAATTATGATGCCCGTCTGTCATTAATTATGCAGTTACGGGCATTGAAAATAATACACGATGTGGTTGCAAACGTTTTTATCAGGAAACCCGATCCATGTTAACTGCACGTCAGCCAATGCTGCCCCCTTCAATTATATATCACGGTATCACCATAACACAGACAGACAATTTAAAACGACACATTCTATCTTATATGAGACGCGTCCCACCATCTCTAAAACTCTAAGCCTCAACGTGATCAACAGGAGAAACAAAAACACAATGTTTTGACAAACTAATAGTAGCTGGCTAATAAGTGATAAGAAGATGTTGCAGAGAACGCCGCACCAAGGACAACACGTCAGTGCCTCCCCGGTCTGTCTCTCTTCCGTTACCTCCAGTTTCTCGATGCGATCCTTCAGCTGGAGAATGGCTCTCTCCAGCTCCTCCACCGCGCGGGCGGTTTGCAGCTGGGCCAAAGCCAAAGATTGCACGTCGTCGCCAGCCATGAGGCGGCGATTGTCTCCCCACATCCCCACGCTTCTCTCGACCTCTGCGCTGCGCTCCTCCAACCCGCTTTCGCATTCCGACAGCTTCCCCGTAAGTTCCCTTATCGTTCGCTGGTCCATCAGTATCTGGTCTTTCTGCTGCAGCACGGTGTGCCGCAGCTTCTCGGCGGTGGTACGTAAGTATCCCACGTCCTCGCCTGCGTACAGGGACGGCTCTTCGGCTTGTTGCTGAAGGCTCTTTGACTTGCATTCTCCGACGGGAATAGGGGTGCAGATGAGCCGACTGAAACTGAACTGTTTGCCGCCTCCCTGAACCGATCCCTCCGGATCTGCTCAGCTCGTTGAATGTGGGCGCCTCCAGACCGACCCCCAAACCTCCCGCTTCGGTTGAATCAGAACCGTGGAGAGCGCCCAATGAGCCAGCGCTCGCGACGGAGCCCGGAGACAGGGACTGCAACACTGCATCCGGAGACAGTGACTGGTTGTCCGCCAGTGGCTGAGGTGCAGGGACAGAAGACCCCGGGTAAACGCTGGCAATGATGCATATGACCGCGCCGAGAAAGGCTAGCATCCCGGCCGCCAACAAGACCGCGATGAACTTCAGGGTGGCGGTGAAAGTGGTCGATATAAAAGAGAAATGGGAGTACTTGTTGTGAAAACAACAACTTTCCAGGTGAAAAGAACACCGTACACACAAACAAACCGCACTATTCGCCTATAAATCGCGTGTCCGATTTAAAAGAGAAATTCTAAATAGCGCTACAGCGCGCTATCATGCCCCATACCCATAACCCGTTTGTAATACGAAAGGATGTACATTTGATGATATTTTTGCTATTCGATTAATTGTATAGAAAAAAACAGCGTAATAAATGTCGATCGTGTCGTATCTTCCTGTAGTTCTCCCTCCCTCTTTCTTTGACTATGACTATGATATCGTTTCCTCTTACTCTACAAAAGTCCCTTCCCGTCTTCCCTGTTGCTAAGCTGCTACGTCTCTGTAGTTACTGTGGGGACCAGGAGAGGCGGCGCAGTGAGTGCGTGTGTGTGCGTGTATTTGGTGTGCATATGCGTGTGTGTGTGTGTGTGAGTGAGAGAGGAGGAGAGACAGAGAGAGGGAGAGAGGGGGGGAGATAGATAGATAGAGAGAGAAAGGCTATACCTTATACTATCATCTGATTTACGGGAACCATGACAAAAACGTACAGTTCAGTTCAGGTAAAGATGACCCAAATTGTATATCCACTTATAAATAGATGGCGATAACATGGATGAAAAAAACCAAGATTAGATTTCACTTCCCACAAAATATTTGGAATTTTCTAAAAATAAAACATTGGTGAAACATTCTGAATGTAAATTTTTAAAAAGAGACAGATTGGTGTGTGTAAGAGAAGGTGCGCACTAATTGATGGGCAGTTCTGAGGCGTTCCATGCAGGCAATATCCTGTGCCGAGTTTCCGTTTCCTCTCGAGCATGCGCTAATGCAAGAGCGAGTCTGGGAGGCTTGCTGTAAGGACGCCGCGCGGAGGCTTTGGCCCAGCGGAGACAACAGCCTGCGCATCCCGAGCTGTGCTTGTCAGGGGGAGGGGGCGGGTACTGTGTATGCGTAACAGCCATCGCAGCGTTTGATGAACCCGAAATGCAGTCATTTATTAGTCATTTATTGTACACGTAATAGTGTGGGGGCTATATTCTACAATAGAATTACAATATGTAAGCTACATAATATAATATAGCCTAGATATTGAATATGCAATTTTCATATTGAATGTAATTGGTGAGGTTGAATATGGGATAGGCAGAAATTGTGGCATTTGCATTTGCAGCAGTGGCACCCTTGATCACCTTCAAAGGGACTTCAAAGGGCTTTGCGGATAGGGAGAGCCCCCCCCTTACCCTGGGTATTTTGTTATTCTCCGACCAAGCACATAGTCGTAACAAGTCGGGGGAACAGACATACACACACAGTCATATTGGTCCCCCCAATAATTTGTAGATATAAAACATTCCCTTTCATTACGCCCTCCCCCAACGGTGGTTACCCCCTTGGTACAGCAGGAGAACTGCCCTTCACCGGTGACTAGCCCATCACTACCTCTCCCAGCAGAACCTGGCATATATGACAAATATTGAGCTCAAATTTGAGATTGCATGTCCCATTGCACATCACCAGCAATATCAGATGTAAGTAAGATAATATATATCTTTACGGTTAATGTATATGTAAATGTATTGTAGCTGTAGCTGTATTGCATGTATTGTATTGTAGATTGGCAGAGTAAGTAATAGCAAATAACAGCATAAAAACACGCTGAGCCTGCACTACACCAGGATACAATAGAAACACCAATGGGGCTAACAAAGACAAACTTGTTAGCTCACTGCACAATCCTGCTAGCCAACAACATGCTCAAGCATGGGCCCTCCTATGTTTTGCAGCTTACATAGAGTACGTACAAATACAGGCACAACGCTGGCACCCTGTTACAGTGCCTAGCCTTCCCCAACCCCTATTAGTGTTGAACATCCGTTTTATAGAAAATAATACTGACGAATGGACAGATTGCCACCAAGTAACCAACATATAGTCATTATGGTATAATAACCTCTGCCATCTCTCTGTGCAGTTTGTTTCGTGTCTGCTGTCTACCTCATTTTGAATCGTTAAGTAAAGGACAGAGGGAAAAGAGAAAAGCCATTTTAAGACAATGCATTATGCTTATGCCTATACGTGGTCTTTCTACACTGTTAGGACAGTCGACCCTCTGCTGTAGTTCTATTAAGAAATGAGTGAAAAAACACATAATGGCTGACGATGATACACGTGTATAAAGAAGTGTTTACTTTGGGAGCGTGTCTATGTTCCCACAGCCCTATGTTCCCCCATTTCTCAAAATTAGGCCCTATGTTCCCCCAGCCCTATGTTCCCCCATTTCTCAAAATTAGGCCCTATGTTCCCCCAGCCCTATTAGGTTAGGGTTAGGGAATGGCCATACCTGTGCTGTGGGGATGTAGGCCTGAGGGAACATGGGGCTGGGGGAACATAGGGCCTAATTTTGAGAAATGGGGGAACATAGGGATGACCCCCTTACTTTGTAAATATCCATATAATCAGGTGACCCGAGGCAATGTAGCCTTAACAGCAGTGTCAGCTATTCCAAATAAAGCACTAATATTGTTTGCATTTGTTTTGAACGGAATGTATTTTTTTGGGGTTGAGATTTGGATTAATGTTTTGAGGAATAGAGAATAGGCGTATTTACTCGTTTAATTAAGCGTACCCGCTGTAAGTAGCCTGTCCAATGGGGGTTATGCGCAACGGACTGGCCATTTCCGGTAGACGAGATAATGGCATTGTTCTATACAATATGTTTACAGGACAAGGGGTTTAAGCTATACGCTTCCTCCTATATCCATGACTATGAGGGTACTAACGGAAAAAAATGTAAGTACCTGTGCCTGCTGTCTATTACCTAGCGTTAGCGTTAGCTAGCTAGCACTAACAAAACAAAAATTCAGTTCCTGTGCCTGCTGTCTATTACCTAGTGTTAGCTAGCTAGTACTAATGACATTTTTAAAGTACCTGTGCCTGCTGTCTATTACCTAGCGTTAGCGTTAGCTGGTCGGTTGCTCAATAACAGTTACCTATGTAGATCTTTATGTTGTCTTCCTAATTTTTCACCAGTGTCAAACAGAGACAGGATGACTGCCGATGTTCGCATCAGGGCAGCCTGTCATAGATCTATGCGAAAGAGCGAGAAGCCCCACAGCCTGAGAGTAGGGATGGTTAGCATAAGGTTGATCTTTTCGCGTTCACCATCAGTTCCAGTTCAAGGATGGTAACGCTATGTCAAACTTCTCAAGGTATAAAGGCTAATATGGCAATACGATCAGGACCCTCTTGACTATCTAATCGTCATGATTTAAAAGGCACGACTTATACCAGCATTCCCATTTTGAGAAGTTTGATAAAGGCATCAGTCCAAAATAACAGCTGTTCAAGTTCAGTGTTGTTGGTTCGGTCTAATACATTTCAGCTGAAAAACGAGTATAGGCAAGGTTATTGGGGTAACGGTATTATAGTTTCTTGTAAATCATTGATTATCTAGTGGCATAATAGTATGTTATTCATCAGGTCTCTCAAAATAAAATTGATCACTATAAGGTACAGTATTAACAACCCCTGCTAATGTTTTTATTTAATTATCACATTGACCTTGTTGACTGGCGGAAGGGAGTAAGCATGTCTTCCGGTTTGGTCACGTGATGCTCGACATATACCCTATTCTCAGAATCAGCCTTAACAGGAACGGTAGTGCCACCAGGTGTTGAACCGAGGAACTGCAACACCTGAAACCATAATAATGGGAAATCCCTACCGTCTTTCAACCCCACTGGTCTGTTTTTTGACACCCTCTACTTCAACAACTACCCAAAATGGCACGCTTTGAGCAGAAACGTCCATGGACCAGCAAGGCTCAAAACCAGTTCTGAACAGTGAGGAGAGCAGTGGACTGTACCCAATCCTCCAGAGTTTCACTTGATCAATACAGTCCACAAGAACAGTGCGGACAAATTAATAATAATATAACAACTATGATTCTGACGATGACAATTATTTTATTATTACAGAAATACAAACAAAAACATGGCACATAATCTGTACTGTTAAGGTTTAAAACATGTCCAAAAATAGTACAATGGGTATATAATTAATTACAGTGGCCTTGTATATTCTGTCTAATTAGAAATGCAAGTGCTATGTAAGTGTGATCTAAGTCCATCTTGTTACACAGAACTAATGCAGTACAAAATACTTACATTTGTAAACAGGTTTTAAGTCTGATATTTATAATGTAATCATTGCTGTATTCCTGCATGAGCTAACTACAAAATACTGACATTTGTAATGGATAAGACTCAGGTTTTGTAAAAAAGTAAAATCTGATATCAAGTGCGATTGTGCAATATAATCATCTGCAATAAGCAGCATACAAGATAAACAGATAGATCATAAACTTGGATTCCCATTGACACTATTGCCCAATATTAGAATGCACAGACCTCTAAATACTAAGAAATATGCACATTAAATTCAAATCCCTGGTGCTAGCTTATCAAGCGGCTAAAGGAACTGCTCCCCCTTATCTCCAGACACTCATCACACCCTACACCCCAGCCAGACCCCTCTGCTCCGCCTCCTCTCGCAAACTGACTGTCCCATTCCTCGGGGCACCCGGCAGCCACTCCTTGCGGTCTCGCCTCTTCTCTGTCCTGACCCCTCGGTGGTGGAATGATCTTTTGCACTCGGTCAGGAATGTAGAATCACTTGCGATCTTCCGCAGGAGACTCAAGACCCACCTTTTTCAGCCTCCACTACCACTGAATTCTGTACATCTAGCCAACTGTCATCACCACTGCATACATGTTTATTACTGCTTTTTGTATATGTACACTTGTTTAAAACTGTCTAAATTTTTAAAATTTATTTACTAACCTTCCCGGTGTGACAGGTATGGTATGCAGCTACTAACAACGATGTCTATCGCTGTATTACTGCACTGATCTCTTGCGCGAACAATGATTGTTCTTACCATGTATTAATGCACATCTTGTAAGTAGTTCTGTTTAAGAGCATCTGCTAAATGCTTAAAATGTAACGTAAAATGCAAATAAATACAAGCGCAGGCTTGAAACAGCCTTTAAAATGTAGCAAACTGCTGATGTGTTTGTGTAACAGTATTGCAGCCCTGTTCAGGAAACTGTGAGCTATTGCACTATGCAAGTTTATTTGTGCCTGGATGAGTTCCTGCAGTTGAGGCGTACAAACACCACCACACCACGTTATACCGCAGTGCTTCCTTACTGACGGCTGCGGGGAAACAGACACCTGTGTTTATGGTATTTAGGATTTATATTCAATATGTTATTACAGGTTTTATATGTAGTAGTGTAGTAGGTTTTAAAGTTTGACTTGGAGGTGCCACTAGGGGGTGCTCTTAAAGTTTAAGAGGAACTGAATAAGCTTGATGTCTGTTTTTCCTTCAGGGAGAGGTGGGGCGGTTTAGAGCAGTGTTCCTCAATCCATTCCTACAGGGCACACTGCCCTGGACATTTTAATTCCAAACTCCCCTTGATTAACCCATTCAGACCTAAAATTTAAAAAATTTAAGCAAACTCCCTGAGGGTTTTCTTGATTAAGTGGCACTTCATTTCTGAGCATTTTGAGCAAAATTGCGACCTAAACGTATCCAGGTCTTAATTAAGTGGTGGTTGAGGAATGATTAAGTGGTGGTTGGAATGAAAGCAAGCAGAGCAGTGTGCCCTGTAGGAATGGATTGAGAAACACTGCTTTAGAGTAAGGAGTTTAGATATGTGCAATGACTAAAAAAAGTGTTTTTACTTGAAGATCAATGCAATCCCTGTTTTATCTGCAAGCTCAGCTCGACTCTCAATGCCCACACTTCTATTAGCATTAAAAAAAACACGCACGCATACAAAATACGTGACGTGGCGTCCAATTGCAGCTGAAATGAATGAGCAGCCGAGGGGAGCTAATTCAGCACTCTACACAGATCAGCATTTGCCCTGGCTAGCCAGACTGCCCCTCCCCACCCCACGTCAGGGTGTCCACACTGGTGCAGGAGACATCGGCGTAAAATCTATGGTGCAGACTGTTGCCTTGGAAACAAGTGATTCAGCGGGGCTGGTCAACAACTTCCAAAGTCTCGTTGCAATGCCCCGTTGTGCAATGACAAGATCAATCCACGAGACAGTGCAGGAGTTAAGATACCGTGTGCAATGACGAGATCAATCCAACAAGCGTAGGTTCCTGTTCCTGTTCCTACAGGTTACTAAGAGTCAAAAGGTGATACAAGAGAAAATGGGGAGGTCTAAAGTGAGTTTGGGGGATGCTTTGAGGAATAAGAATGGAGCTACACAACGGGAGGGAATTACATAAAATGACCAAATGGTTAGAGTGAGAGAGCAACTGAAATGAAGCAAAGAGCAGTAATCAAATCACCTGTGCTTAAAGTCCACGGTTCTCATTAACCTCACTGGATATCTTTTCTGCAGCAATTTTTCCCGAAAGTAAAAACTACATTTTTTTTTGTTAGCTACCCAATGAGAGGTGTTCGCCTCTACTTCAGAGACAAAAAGAAACACAAATCCCAGGTGAGTTTCAAAATGGGAGAGGGATGTTCTGAGCATCCAGGTTTTTTCGTAGCTCTTCTTCAAGGGCCCAGCAGAGAGGCTGAGGAGGCAGAGAGCACAAAACTGCATTCCGCTGGGCTCAAAATGGCCGAACATCGTCAAACTGCTGCTTCATGCAAGGTTGTCCTTTTCCTTGATTCATGGGAAAATCTCACCGCGTAGTGATTTTGGTCACACGCCCTACAAAGAGCACCCGTCAACGTTCTTTAAATGGAACAGGAATGCTTAAAAAATTTGATTCAGCCCCCAGCAATAGATGCAACGGGCGTTTATGATTATCCAAATTAGTGGAGCATCAGCTGTCACGCTGGAGTAGTTAACAATTGTCTTGCAGTTGTGTAAGTTCATAGTGAAACAAGTCCAAATGCACACAAGCATCCACCGATATGAGTAAAACAGGCCATGGATCAGGCTGTGGTGCAAAGTTTCTATTTATTTTATCTATACATTTCCACATCTATCACAGAACCACATATTATATAGCAAATACAATACGAACCAGGAACTTCACCCTGGGTTACACAAAGAAACACAGAACTTCACTCTGTACAGTGCTACAATGGCAGTTTTTCATACAATCACTGTTGCGTCACAACATTGGCCATCCTTTACATTTTTTGTTTCAGATTTTTTCCCGTTTTTCTCCCAATTTGGTAGCCAATTATACCCTCTATTTATTTCAATTTACCCTTCCCCACGAGCCCGTCACTCGTCCTCAGAGGTAAGCCAGTTTTTCCCCGGACAGGGACGCCTTTCGCGCTTCTCGGCGAGCCCGTGCCGGCTCACCCTCCCCCCTCCCTCTGGGGCGGTCAGCCAATCGCCAGCCCCGACGGGCCTCTCGGCTAGACCTGGCGCAGCCGGGATTCGAACCGCAACTTGCATTCTGGGTGAATGCTTTGACCGTTACGCCACCTGAGACCCCCGGCCATCCATTGATGAAAACGGCCTTTTGTTGTGACCACCTCTCAACGGGCAGCAGCTCCTAACCACTCCTCCACGCAACCAGAAAAGTTGTACACTCAAGACAGACACTTTAAAAAAACGAACTGGGTTTCCAGGAATACAAAGTTTGAAGAGTGTGGCAGAATATTACACGTGCAGTCCAGTTTATATACAAACAGGATCAGCTTAGAGTCCTGTCAGACTTCAAAAACAGAGGACAAATCGGGGAAGAGAGACTGCAGGATAAGGAGAATAGTTGCAGCGTAATCAACTTATGAAACCTGTTTTAGCTTCAACATTGTGCGTGCATATAAATATATAACTAGCTATATGTCCCTTTGCATGTATGTGTGGGGAGAAGGGATTCCTGTTATGTATTAGAATGCAAAACTATCATTACAAGTTTAGATGCAAGTTGTATGCATACTAGCAAGTCAACTTCAACTGAGCACATTAAGTGAATACATTCATACAATACACTTACAGTGGGTATAAAAAGTATTCACCCCCTTTGGCATTTTTTCACATTTTATTTTCTTACACCATGGAATCAAAATGTATTAAATTGGGATTTCTTCCCACTGATCTAAACAAAATACTTAAAATGAGGGGGGACAACAACTCTAAAGCTTACACATAAATTGTTTAAAAAAAATGTTGATTACGTGGGGGAAATGAAAGCTTTTCTTTTAGAAATTTTTTTCACCCTCAGGTTTTGACTTAATAATTGCTTAGGTTTTATAGAAGCACCTTTCGCTGCAGTTAGTTACAGTGATTTCATTTAGTCTCTACTAGCTTTGCACATCTAGACATTTGAAACACCTCAATTGTACACAGGTGGACTCCAATCAAATAATCATGTGACCTCTGAAGACAATAGATTGCACCAGAGTTTATTTAGGTGCATCTTAGAAAAAGGGGTGAATACTTATGCAATCAACTACTGTTTTTTTTTTATTTGTAATTAATCAAGAAAAACCTTTAAGGTTGTATTGTGTGTTGATCCATTTTTTATTCCAGTAAGAAAATAAAATGTGAAAAATGCCAAAGGGGGTGAATACTTTTCTGTACATACCCACTGTACATGCGCGGGACTTGAAGTTGAAAGTTGAAGTGCCACCCATCTGTCACGTGTGTGATCATGTTTCATCTGAAAGAACGCCATAGTTCTGTTGTGATTCAACATGCAGTATTATACGTGAAGCAAACAAAACCCAAATGCACCCTGTATACGAGCACCCTGTGTTCATTAATGCATACTTGAAACAAAAAAAATAAATACAGTATTTCCTTTCTGCATATTTTGGGGGACTGGATCAGAAGCTCATTTTTCTTGTAAGGGGGGGGGCACTTTGCAGTTTATGGGTTTGGCTGGGGGGTCGGGTGGACAGGCGCCGATGGAGTCTCAGCGGTGCCGGACGAGGGGCTGGGAGGGGCGGACTGGTCCAGTTCGGGCGGCGTGCAGAACTCCTTGATGGTGACCGTGAGGAGGTTGGTGGTCACGTCCGTGACGACGACGTTGGTGCAGCACGGGGCCATCTCGGGGTTCCAGTCGGGGTGGCCCTCACAGAGGCCCCTCGGGTTCCCCAGGGAGAGGAGAGGGGGGCCCGAGGGGTTCTCCAGAGGCAGGGCTTCGGCGCTCCTACAGGCACCCGGGCCGGTTTGGGGACCGCGACGGCTACGGCGGAGTCTGGGGCCGCCGCCCCCGGGGGGTGCTGACAGATCCAGAATCTCTTCGTCCTCAGAGGACGAAGAGGAGGAGGAGGAGGACGACGACGACGATGACGACAGGGAGGGGGGGGAGGGTAGGAAGGACCCGGCGGTGGCTGTGGACGTAGGGTCTTGTTCACTTTCCGCAGGTTCGTTCGGCTGAGGTGGGGCCTGGGGGCTCAGTGTCGGCGGAGAGGCCGAGGTCGAAGAGGCCAGCTGGGGCTGGGGCTGGGGCTGGGGTTGGGTGGCATGGGCTTGGATCTGAGGGGGGAAATGGGGGCCGCTGTCCGAGCCACTGGAGCTGGAGGGGGAAGGGGGTGGCTGGTACAGGGGGACGGGCTGCACGGCACCAACATTTCCAACCGTAGGATGGAGGGAAGGGGAGGTAGAGTGGCTATTCCCGCTCTCCTCGCTGCACCCCGTCCCAGTGTGAAGCTGACCTCCACGCTGCGAGGCCCGCTGAAGCCCGTACGCGGGGAGGCCGGGCACCTTCAGCGGCGGCTGAGGCGCGTCGCAGTACCTCTTCCCGATGATGCGGTTTCGGGAGGGAATGTTCTGGCGCCCTGGGTAGGACCGCACATGGTGAGGGGCCGCAGGCGTCCCCCTGTTTGCCCCCCGGCCCTTTCCGCTCCCTGCCTGGTCGATGAGCTTCAGGTTCAGTATGATGCGGCCTCTCTTGGCCTCGCGGGGTTTGACCCTGCGGTTCAGGATGGTGACGGTCTCCGAGAAGGGAGAGACGGGGGGGCGGGAGCCGAGGGGCGGGGCCAGGGGGTCGGGGCGGGGCAAGTGGCGCCGGGACATGCGGTGGCAGCGGCGGATGTCCTTCTTCAGTTTGTGGGAGGAGGCTCTGGACTGGAGTTTGGGAATCTGAGTGGAGGGGGCGGTGGAGGGGGCGGTGGAGGAGGAGGAGGTGGAGGTGGAGGCGGGGGCCGGGGCAGGGGAAGGGGGGGGCCGAGAGGAGCTGCGTGGGGGGGCAGCGGCGAGTGGCTGGGCCGTGTGCAGAGGCCTCTGAAGCATGGCCTCGAGCCTGCAGGAGGAGCAGAGAGTGGAGGAAGGAGGGGAAAAGAAAAAGGGAGGGATAACGAGGGAAGGAGGCAGGCAAAGGGCCAAGAGGGCGGAACAGCAGGAGAAAACGATTATTGCAATACGCAAAGAGACGGGGGTATGAATGACAGAAAGAGGAGGGATATTTTTTTTTCAGTGACGAGGACAAGAGGACATTAAGGAAATATTGGGTGAGGGGAAAAAGAGATTCACGGAAGAAGCGAGAGAATGAACGAGAGAGGACAATTGGAAAGAAAGAACAGGAGATGAAGATGTAATGACATTTTAAATGTAATGACAGAAAACAAAATTTCAAATCTACAATATCTAAAACAGGCAAGCAGCGACAAATGATTAAAAAACTGTTTAGAAATGCGGAATACGTGTATAATGTGTGTGTATACACCATGCCATCTAAAGTCAACTGTGCAATGCACCCACCATCTTTTGTAATACAGCAATACGCAACAGCTGTTGAAAATAACGTCTGCGTGTTAACATTGTATCATTTTTATACCACTTAAATAGTTACTCAGTATGAAAAGGTTTAAGTAGAGTGGCCAATGAGTTGCCTGTGGTGAATCGATGGCAACAAACTGAATGAACGTTGCTATTTTACCTTAGATTAGATTGTTTTTCATGTGTCTGCATATTTGATGTTACCTCTTTTGCTGTAATGCAGTACTGACGAAGGAAAATACTGGATCATTGGTTTTGAAAGTGACAGGAGTTAGTCAAGGTTGCCATGTCCTCTTTCTCAGAATTTAATTCCGTTGACACTTCGCCAAATGTACCTTTGTTAGGAAGGCCATGTCTTCAGTTTGTTTTGTATTAGACCCCAAAACCATGTTTTTAAGTGAGCGTTTATAATTTAATATTGTACAAATTATTTTTCCTCATTTTTCTAAATGATTTAACTGTTGGCCAAATGTCATTATTCTTCAGTCTTTCAACAGCACAAGTAAACAAGGCACACATAAAGATGAAAAGTTAAGAATCAGACCTTAAGGAGGAAATTCTTGGGTTTAGGTCCTCGTTTCTTTGGCCCGTACATTTCCCTCTCCCTCTCCCTGGAAAAACAAGTTCAACGTCATCTATAGCACCATATCATTCATATGATAGCCTTGCTTTTCCAAATTATCGATTGTTTAGAAATCTATATTTTTTTCCTAAACATGGATTGTAACATTACAGCACTGTGAGAAAAATTGACTGCATTCTACTGCCAATAATCTGGACTGAAGATGTAGACAGAAGATGGACTGAAGATGAGGGAAGGATCTACACAACATTGTGTTCAAGAACATTTTCCAGATAATTCTGTCAGGAATTCACTTTTTTTAAGGTAGGATACATTCCTATTAGTTGTAAAACCACACAGCTCTGTGAAATAAGTTGTATTGTTGTTGTCCTATCTTCAGTATATCATTCCTGCTTTCAGATATATAGATAAGAATTTAAAAATACTTGGCTTATATGCTAACATGCAAAGACCTGCCTTATTTAATTTTAAAAAAACACACAAAAAAAACTTTTCCTTCCCAGTGTTACAGGTATGGTATGCAGCTGCCTACAACTATGTCTATCGCTGTATGACTGCACTGATCTCGTGCGCTAACTATGATTGTTCCTACCATGTATTAATGCACATCTTGTAAGTCGCTCTGGATAAGAGCGTCTGCTAAATGCCTAAAATGTAAATGTAATGTAGTGATAATACAACAAATCGTCCTCACACACGTATAAACTGAACAAATAAAACAAATAAACCAACTCAAGGTTCAAACACAGGGTTTGGTAAATATGGACCCGTTCTTAAAACTGTTTGCTAAAAAACGACTCACTTCTGTTCAAATCCAGCAATCAGTCGGCTGTCCAGTATGTTATCTTCGGGTTCCCACGTGCTGTATCTGAAATCAAATTATTCCTTAATTATAATTATCTTTCACATGCAGCCACCCCTGCATTTATGTGTTAAATCACTTCTAGCAAAAAAACGGCAACAGAATCAGAATCAAAACGTAGAAACGATGAAGGTTCAGCGACAGTAAACTTACTTGATGGCCCATCCTTTCCATTTCACAAGATACTCAATGCGGGCCTGCAATTAAGACATGTTCAGTCAGCAACGAGTAGATATAATTGGATGCAGTTGCACGGCAACATAGCACGTTATAAGTAACATTGTCATTGTGTGCCACTTGTCTTTGTAAGCCAGCTATCTACTACGTGTCTAGGGATAGCTAGCTCTAGCAGTAGTAACCTTATCTGGCCCTATGAATAGAGCAATACTTCCAGTATTTCAGTATTCACACCGCTGATTTCAGTGTTTTCTCAGCAAGCGACTATTTGTCTTTCTCTTGTTCTTCTCCATCCCCATTTTGCAAAAAGCTTCCCCTACCTTTGCCATGATAGCTAGCAAGCTAGCCAGTCAAACAGTAGTTAACTCTACGCTATGGGCTTTTGTAGATAGCTCGCTAGCAATAACTAGCTGCATAACACTCCAGGCCCTAGTTATTTTTTTGCATTTTCAATGTATTTGTCCACTGATAAAATATTATTAGGTAGCAAGCTATTCGTCAACGACTGTCGCAAATGTCGCTATCCCGTTTCCCGTTACAAGACGAGCCCGCAGTCTGGTTTGAGGTCTTCATAGACAAAGTAGGCCCACAATGACCCTCATCCACCTTACAACTAGCAGCATCGAGGTGGCCACTCACCTTGCGAACGCGGCGTTTGAGGATGCATTCCGCAGCGAACACACGTTCCCCGACCGCTGAGAGCTCCATCTTTTCGCAACGACGCCCCGGGTGAACTATGTAGCGAAGCTAGCTAGCAGCTGGCGGGCGGCGACTTCAGAGCGCGCATCCAACAAAAGCGACAGCACAGCTACAGCGGCAGTGACGCGGTCCGAATAGGCCCCTTTCTGGTCACCCTAGCAACGCGGCAGGATGATGATGCACGCGGGTCTGTGGCTGGCTATACAAAAAATGAATAGCTGGTGCTGGGAGCAGGGCGTTCAATTAGTTTGTTAGCTTGCTTGCATTTGCTTCAGGAGCAAGTAAGAGAACGTATGTTTTATGTGAAGAGGACATGGGTAGGGGGAGGAGAAAGGGGGAAGTGGACGGTCACGAGCAAACCGCTTGTCACTTGTACTATTTTGTATTTTATTTAACCCCTATTTAACCAGGCAGGCCACTTAAGAACACATTATTATTTACAAGGACTGCCTGACAAGAGGTAATTAGCCTCTTGAGGGGAAAGGGGAGGGGATACAAGAATATATATATTTCAAAAATAAATATACAGACAGAATGTCGCTCTACGCTTCAAGGGGGTGAGGGGACGGATCAGAAAGATGATTGTGTGGCATAACGTTTTCATTTTAAGAAACCCAGAAATTTGAAAGGGGTGCTGTTTTTTAAGGGGGGTAGGGAGGATATGAAATAACATGTTGTTCTATTTTATATTGGATTAATGAGAGGAATTAATGATTCCCAGATGATCAGCAAGTTTGCTGCAGGATCTATAAAGCAAGTGTAATCATATTGTGCTGAAGTGACATTTAGCCCACAATATCTGCAATTAATGGTCAATATTTTTAAGCAGGTCAATATTTTTAAGCAGGGCAAAGGGCATGTATTGACCTGTGCCGTTTGCTTCAAAGGTCAGGACACTTTAACATGGCTGTAGAATGCTGTTGTTACACAGATCAAAAGTCACACCAACTAGACTGGGGTACAGGAGCTCCAATGATGTACTTTTTGTTTACTTTTTCAGTAATAGTAAACCTATCATATTCAAATATTCAGAACCTTCAAAATCCACATATTTAGAGTTCAGTCCTTTCTATGTGAATATCATAACTTGTGAAGCTAACTAATTTACTCGGTCTAAAACATGTCCCAGATAAGCAACAATGCAAACGAAATTAGCCCCCTTTTAAATAACCTCTAAATCAGATTGGACAGTGTTGTGTGATCACAGGACATAGCTAATATGATCTCTACATTATGAACAATGCAGATAATTGTTATCGCCACTCACTACTTGTTCAATACTTCTTGTATATGCATCCCTGCTTAATCCTCATGTATACAATTGTTTTTTAAATGTAGGCCTACTAACCTTTTCCTTCCCAGTATTACAGGTATGGTATGCAGCTGCCTACAACGATGTCTATCGCTGTATCACTGCACTGATCTCTTGTGCGAACTATGATTGTTCCTACTATGTATTAATGCACATCTTGTAATTCGCTCTGGATAAGAGCGTCTGCTAAATGCTTAAAATGTAAAATGCAGACAAACAAGAAAGAAACGGTGTGCACTCTCCACATTATTGAAATGCCTCATTTCAAATACAGGCCAACGCCACGGAAAATTAAAGAGAACAGCAATATTGTCAACTATAAATCGATTATGAATTTTGCTATGACGTGTTATATCTATTGCACAGCATATAAAGAAAGTGATTTACCAATCAGACAAGTATTAATCTGATACTGAACGTCTTGACGATATAACCATCCCTGTCATAATAAATGCATCTAACAAATACATCAAATAACAGTTTATTCTTAAGTTAGACATATATAAAATCCACATACACAGCAACGATAGTTGAGGAATATACTAAAAAAGCAATGACAAGTATTTCCTGTGATAAAATATCACGCAAACGCTGGGGATTACGTAGATTGCGTAAGAGAATTGTCGCTCTAGCTAGCAAAATATAATCCTGCCGCTTTTATTCACAATATGCCATGAAATAATCATCAATTCGCAATTTTGGAATGGTCAAGGTCGTAAAGAATGTGCTTATGGTTCCTAATACAGCTATAGCAGTTTATTCTGTTTGATTGTTGATGTGTATTCGCGCGGTTTTTGCTTGCACATACACACAGTAACCTAGGTAGTTATGGAACTCGATGCTAAAACACCGCCCTGGTCCAACACACAGCTGTCGATGGACATCAAAGTACAAATATGTTTCAAATGTAACGGATTTTAAGCGCTCTGCGTTCTTGCACTCTCGGTAGTGCATTCTTTTGAGTGTACTTGGAAGTGAATTTAATGTTTTTCAATGTTTTCGTTTTCTGTATATTCGTTAGTTTAGTAAATGCGACACGAACGCCCTAATGCACACGTTAACGTTACGTGCAAATATGTTGGCTAACCCCGATGCGAACTTCAGCAGATTCGCAGACGCAGAAACATAATTAAGCCTTATCACTCAGATCGATGTCACACTATTGTTTTACGTAAAGGCCCGCCCTCTCGACTCAGCGTCTCTGTGATTAGCGTAGAAGCACGCATCGTGAACTATATCGCTCTATCATTGGTGTACCTCAAGTCTGTGTATCTGTGATTATGATTGGTTGAAGCCACCCGTCAGCGCTATCAAAAAGCAAGGAGTCATAATATTCAGGTTGAGAGCCAGAAGGTAAGTCCTGTCGAGGCAATCCTGTGCTAAGGCGATTAACTTGCTAGTGTAGTCTTTACAAACGATTCGTGTGCACATCAGTAACAGCGACATGCATTTAGAGATATATTACAAAGCTTGTCCGTTGTGGTTGTCATAGGCAGACTGTTTGTTTACAGTTCCAAATTAATTAAAGTCACGAGGAGAGGCAGTGGTGAATTTAATGAATGGGACTTGTTGTTTGTAATAAATGCGCTTTAAATTCGAAGTTGAATGCTTGCCACAAAGACTCTTTCTTTTCTGACTGTTGGGTGTGTCGCTCTTCGATATTCCGTTTCACTTTCTGTTATACTTTTGCTTCAGTCATTTGAGCATTTTTTACTCGTCGATTCATTTCTACGTCATCAAAGCAGTCCCAGAATAACTTATGTAGGTAGCTATCTAATTCGCCACATAAGCTTGCTGTCGAAATGGTTACGGTGAGCTGTCCACTCCATTAAAAGATGCTTACTTGGGGCTGGCGGATAGCTTAGCGGTCTAACGCACCACACTCGTAGGGGAGGGGGAGTTGAGATAAATAGAGGGTATAATTGGGAGAAAAGCGGGGAAATTTTAGAAAAAATCAACAAAAAAGATGCCTGCTTGTAGCCCCCCATGAAAATGCATTGGCTTGTAGTTATTCCTGCCATTTTTCGAGATCAACAGCTTTCTCAACGCCCCCGATAATCATGCTGACTTACGAACACAACAGAAAGTTTTTTTTGCGGGGGCCGTAGTGTAGTATAATGGTTAGGGAACTGGACTTGTAACTCTGAGGTTGCTGGTTCACTTCCCAGGTGGGGGCACTGCTGTTGTACCTTTGAGCACAAGCTACTTAACCTGAATTGCTTCAGTAAAACATATCCAGCTGTATATGGATTTGTAAGAAGAAAGAACTCGCTCTGGATAAGAGCGTCTGCTAAATGCCTAAAATGTAATGTAAAATGAAATCTTTTTTGAGTAAGCAGGGTCATGTTGCTCCCCTTGCTGCTTCAAATTTGTGAGGACATGAAAAACGCTTCATCCACATTTTTTGCCTTCTATCAGTTCATACTGTTGATGCATTGCGATAGGCATTTATCTCCATTGCCGATGACCATTCTTGCTTATCTACTTCCCATGAGTAAACCAACCTTCACAAGTCAATAAAGTGACTGATGGGAAGAGATCAATACTGTCCTTTTTCAACCATCACCGGGATGCATTTTCTCCAGGTTGTTCCAAGTCCCCTGGATTTAGAGCTAGATGTGTGCCCACTCGTGTTGTATTGCTTTCCTGCCTCTTTCACACTGGTAATGTCCCCCTTTCCCTTCCCTTTGACCAGGACATCATGATGCAGTTTCTTGGTCGAGTTACCAGTGCGGTCTCCAGCCTCCTCACCAACCCGCACCGGGTGAAGGAGGTGCCGCTGTCCGACTACAGCGGCGCGGACAAAGGGCGCCTGAGGGAGGAGGGCCGCACGGTGCTGTACAGGAACCCCCCCTCCAAGTCCTGGGACTGTCTGCTGCTGTGCCCAGACACCCCCACCGTCGCCCTGAGGTGAGTGAAGGAGCCGAGGAGCTGTGTGACATGGTCAGCGTTTCTGTCCTGTGGACTTGCAGTTTCCCCGTGTGACACTCTGTGTTTGTCAGCGAGTCCCCATGCGCTCACCTCATCATCAGAATATCAGCAGATCGGTGTGTGACTCCCTTGTTTCTCTGCCAGGTTATTCCAGGTGACCTCTGAGGCGGAAGCTTTGAAACTGTTCTCGCCGTACGCTCTCGCGCTCCGTCCGTTCTACGAGACGATCCGCCCCCAGATAAAGGCGGACACGGTCCAGTCGATCACGGACTGCCTGCGTGATAACCCGGACTGGACCTCTGCGCACATCGCCGTCCATACAGGCCTGAGGGAGTGCCTGAAGCACAACCATGTCCTGAGGTCAGGCCCAGGCGGGGGCGGGGTGGCGGGTTGGGGTGCGAATGGATTTCAGAAAGAGGGATGGAGGGATGTTAATAAGGGGAGCAGGGGGAGGTGGGTATTTGACTTTGTGTGTAAGCCTGTGTGAAATGGGAGCAAGTGATTTTAGGGGGGGGACCCATAACCGTGCTGTTTGCGATTGTGGGGAGATGGAGAGCACCGAGATCTGAATTCCTCCTGCCCAACTGTCCAATAGTTCTAATGTAACACCCTGTGTGTCTGCCCCCTTCAGCCAGATCAACAGTAAGGATGGGGCGGGACAGACCCCGCTGCATCTGGCGTGCAAGCGGGGGGATCTGGCCTGCATTCAGGAGCTGCTGGACGAGTGCCAGGCGCGCACTGACATCAAGGATGGAGAAGGGGACACCCCCATGCACTGCGCTGCCAAGCAGGACTCTCCCAACGTCGTCCAGGTTCGTGAGGCGTGCGCGTCCCCCGCCCCCCTCCGCACAGCGCGCACGCACACCGACCGCGGTCGCAGCTCAAGTCAAACGCCGTTAGGGTGGTGAGCACTGTTTATTGCACTGGACTCAGGATGCAAAAGGATGGCTAGAAATGGCCATTGTATTTGAAGCATCAGGAAACGGTGAGCTGATTTTTGAGACTGGGTCACAGAGGTGTAGATTCTTTTCAGTGGTAATTTTTGTTGTGTTTAAAAAATTAAAAAAATAAAAAAATTTGCAACCATTCTGTTAAATGCCCATCTATCCCTGTCAGTGAGCTTTGACCTGCAACCACTGTTACTGCTACTTCAGCCGCATTAACCTGGCTCCTCCGCTCCAGGCGCTGTGTTCCAGGCGCTGCCCGGGTGTGAATGAGCTGAATTCGGCCGGCGAGACACCCCTGCACGTGGCCTGCAGGCTGGGCAGGGTGGAGTCACTGAAGGCGCTGATTGGTGGTGGTGCCAGGTGTGACGTGATTGGAGGGCACGCTTACCCCATCCACTCTGCCATGAAGCACAATGAGAAGAGGTGAGATTCCGCCCATTGCCTCCATTGCTTGGCAACATTGCATGCTCGTAATTGTTCCATGGTCGTATGGCTTCGACGAGTGGAATTTGTGACATGCGTCTCTAGAAGCTTGCAAAAAGACCATATTCCTTCCACGGAGAATCTATCTCTGATATTAAAAAAAGATTACGAAATTCTCTAGGATTGGTGAGGCCATTTTCCAGAGAGCTTCTTTTTAGGATTTGATCCGTTAGCCTGAACTTGACCTACTCCGGAGCAGGTTGGGTTCGCAGCACAAGTTACCATGGCGACGCAACCCGGTTAAAAGTGAGCCACAGTCGTGAGACCAAAAACCCAGGCTTAAACCCAAACCCGCTAACCCACTAATTTTGCTTCATGAGACAGGCCCCTGGTGTTCTCTGTCAGATCTAGGACTTGACCGTGGTCATTATAAATCACTCTCTGTCATCTGTGGTTTTATAATCTTGGTCTGAGCTTTCAGTGTATGTTCAGGCTACTGTCCTGGACCAATCAAGCCACTTATGGGGACATTATTAATTTGTCACCTCTTAGTGGGAATGGACAGCCATCCCTTCAATGTTCCTGTCTGCCTCAAATACCCAGCATGCACAGTGAGGTTGTTCAATATAGAAAGAGCGAGAGATGGCGAAATGCATTCTAGGTTACGCACGAGACCTAATTTATCATGGTGACGTTTATGGAACTGCGAAAGAAGTTCAAATCCATTTGGAATCCGCACTGAAGATCCCGTTTTATCCTCGGTAACTGTACTCTTTATACTCTTCCAGTTGAATTGTACATTAGTTGGATAATTATTTAAGTCCAGCTTTTCAAAATGATTCTTTGGTGCGTCTCATTTTGAGCCATCCAGGATAGGATGGCGTGACTAGCTAGAATCAGTACATCTGATTCTGATTCTTAAAATTCTTATCTTCTCACCCCATCTTGTTCTTAACGCATAATGACCCCTCCTCCACTTAATTTTTTTCTTCTTTTTTTCCCCCTCCTCCCTCCTTCCCCCACCTCCTCTACCATGTCTCTCTCCTACTCCTCCCCCATACCCCAGCTGCGCAGAGGCCATTCTGACTGAAGTACCTGCACAGATCCAGGTGGAAGATGCAGTCTACGGAGGGACCCCACTGCACTGGGCCAAGACTGCAGAGGTGAGTCCATAGCAGAGCCACGCTAACTGCTAGCTGCTAGCTACCGTGTGACCTTCTAATCACCTTGTAAATAAAGTTGTTTGAATATCTGTATATACTCAGCTTTTTTCTGCATACAAATTATCGTTTCAATATCGTTATCGAAGCATTTGGTCAACATATCATGCTAATTATTTTTGCCCATATCATATCACCCAGCTCCAGCTTGCATCTTGTGCAAGACTGCATGGAGTGCTTGTGATGGCTAGTTAATCGCAGCATTGTCAGAGGAGTAAATTAGGTGTGGTTTCAGTCAGCTTAGCCTGTAAATAAAAGATGCTGCCGTTCCATTCAAGTTTGAATGTTTAGACCAGATTGACAACACAAATTGACGGATAATTATCGCCCACTGCCATCGGTTAATTTGATTTGATCGGCCGATAAGCCGATTGCTGTGAACAAGGCAAATATCGGCTGATACCGATATACCCTTAGTTTTTATGCGTTACTGCATGCCCATTGCATTCTATATTAGCTTGCCTTTTGTTTGTTGGCTTATGTGGCTTAAATGTTTTTGCATATGAGCCATTTGTTTTGGGTATTCACTGAAGCAGGCTAATTACACCTTTCAAAGGTTCAATGCAGTGCCCCACCTGGAAATTGAACCTGCAAGCTCTTGGTTAGCCTAGCTTCCCAATCATTACACCACACCACTGGCCAAAATGTGTCTGTATGGACGATTGAAGGCCATGCGATGTGCGCTCCTCTCTCCCTGACCAGATGGCCCGTATGCTGCTGGAGAGGGGTTGCTTGGTGAACTACCTGAGCAAAACTGGGGAGAGTGCACTTCATGTTCTGACCAGGAGAGGGCGCTTTGATGCCGCGATGGTGCTGCTCACCCATGGGGCCGACCCCAACCTCCGCGGCCAGGACGGGAACACCGCCCTTCACCTCGCCATGAAGGTACCGAACAACAGGCTGTTGTGTGTGTAAACGCAGTGTTCATGCGTTTCTGTTATCACGCGACTTGTGGCTACTTCTGTGACTTCTAGGCCTGGAGTGTTGGCCAACAAAAGCGTTCTGAAATCTTTTGTATCAAACGGTCTTCTATTCCTCTGACTCACCCCTGCCCACCCCCCCTCCCACAGATGGATCGCATGGAGCTGATCAAGGCCCTCATTGTGTTTGGGGCAGATGTGGAAATCCCCAATGATCTGGGGGAAACCCCAGGACTGATCGCTGCCCGCACCAGCAAAGGTAACTGAGACCGAGGAGAATGCCCCGAGACAAATTGGCCAAAAAATAACCAGTGTGTTAAGGCACTGCTAAAATTGAATTCCGAGGCCACGCATGATGAAGAATCTTTCAGGAGTTTTGAATTTGCAGGAACATCTTGCTTAGCTACAGCTATTTGGTCACCGTTGGCACGTGGTCAGGTTTATTTATTTATTTATTCCCTTTTTCTGGGAGACATCATTTCTTGAGCTGAAGTAAACAAAATCCATGTGAAGCTAAAGAGCGTGGGAAAATTGTTGCGCCAGTTTAGTTAAATTTGGTAGAGCGTTTTCACCGCGATCAAATGCCACCATATCAGTCTGAACAGGATTTGTACCTCCTGAGTCGGATCAAATGCTGCCGGTTTGATCCGACTTAGAAAGAGTAGTGTAAACATACCTAATCATCTTAGTTTGATCCGACTTAGAAAAGTAGTATAAACCTCTTGTTATAAAATACCTAATCATCTTAGTTCATTATGATGTATGATTATGTTTTTTCATTTGAAATATCTTTTGTTGGCAGTGCCTGTCCCATCTACGTGTCCCGTGTTGGTGGGCAAATAATTACATGTAAGGTTGTGGTACAGTGCGATTAGACATGCATAGACATGGTCCTGCTTTTGTTGAGCCGAGTGTGAGGGAAGGTAATGGCCTGAGTGTGGTTTCAATGGCTACATTTACTCTAATTTAACCAAACCATTCTACAGATGCAGTGGTCCTGACAATGGGCACTTGTGTATATCAGAATATCATAAGCCCTGGTCATTGGTTTCAGAGTGTCCATAAATGGCCAATATTGAACATGAAAATAATTTTTACTTTCCCTCCACAAGATTCTGTTGGTTTTCCATAATCAAATCGACCATTGAGCAAGGAAAAAGCCACACCTGGCTACTTCCTGTTTGGGTGGTTTTAGAACGTTAAATACGATGCAGGGTTTGTGGTCCCACACTGTATATCAGAATATCATAAGCCCTGGTATGTGTTCCTAAAGCCTTTATCAACACATTTTCAATGTGTCATGCAGTGTTCTCTACAACGTGGAGTGACCGTCTGCCAGGGGCAGGGAATGGAAACCCACCTTTTGGACAGACCATCTCCGACCTTATTTTAGAGCCCAAACTGACGTCTCAAAGTGGAGTGTATTACCTTGCGTAATTGCTGCTGGGTTATTTTTTCCAAAAACTATGCAGCATCGGCATCAAATTAACATTACCCACGCATGGATATCTCACACACCTGGGTTTTCAAATGAATAATTATAATACAGAATTTAAAAAATAATGTATATAAATAATCGCACCATGAGTTTGGGCCCTCAAAAATGGAGCCCATTCATGTCAGCATTGTTGTGTACAGTATGTCTGTCTGTCTCTCTCACTGCATGGTGTGATGCACATCTAACCCCAGGCTTGTGTTTGAAGGGCCCAACAGAAAGGTTCTGCTCAACATGCTGTGTAGTGTAGGTGTAGAGCGGTGCCACCCCCGACCCCCGACACCGCTCCCCCGGTCACCAAGACACCTCCGCAACCAGGCATAGGTAACCCCCCCCCATCCAGCGGTTTCCCCCAATAGTCCTGTCCGCCTCTGCTCCAACCACCCGTCTTCCACCCTTTCTTTCTCTTCTCTGTGTGTTTGTTTCCCCCCCTCTTCCCTCTGACTTGGGACCCAGGACCTGCTGGCTTTCATCGTGCCTTTTTGTGTTTCTTAACATCTTATTTTATCCCTCATTTTTAATTTATTTTTTTTAAATATTTTTTTTTAAATATTTATTCTTCTATCCAAATATGGCCCCAGGCCTTTAGCAGGGTGCACCACTTGGCTCATATTGATATTGGTATTTTCCACCCCTGCCCTGTGCCCCTCTCCCACCTTGATTTGGGAACATCATTTCCATCATTTTTTTCCTTTCATCCATTTTACTTCACTGCTCCCCCCCCCCCATGGCTTTCTCTACTGCTCTCTCCACATTCCCTCACCCCCAACCCCACCATCAAGGGGGTTGGTGTCCCCTGCTCCTGCTTAGCCCCCCAACTCCGCAGCCATTCCTCCCTCAGTCTTTTCAGTCTGGCCCCTGTTTCTCTTTCAATAAACTTCAGGAAAAGTAAAGAGAAGGTGGTGTGTCTCTGGGGATGGGGTCTGTTTATGTAAGTCATTTTACCGTGTTTGAGGAGCAATACTTGTTGTGGTCTTGGTTAGTACACTGCAAGGTACTACACTGGCTCGATACTGACACTACTTTTGCAAATAAAACTGAGTGCATGAATGTTTGCTCAGAAATTTAATTTGCAAACTGCCCTAACTTTCATCAGTTAAAAAAAGGTATGTTTAAAACTATGGCAGCATATGTAGCAATTACAATCGTAGGGATGGCATTACTCATTATAGTAATATTCATGTTCACTGCGTTAGAGTATAGTGTCACATGGGCCATTACCTTTGACACTGAATGGGTATACAGCCCCCATCGGACACTGAATGGGTATACAGACCCATCCCATTGGTTGATTTCTCTTCTTTTCTCTGATTGGCTGGCAGGGTTTGGGGACATGATGCATGCTGCAGCTGCAATTGGGGCCGTAACCCAGGGCAGAGCAGAGGTGGATGGTGTCAAAACAGGAAGCAGGAAGTAAGCTGACCCATGACCCATAAAATGCAGGACGGAGAGCAGAGTGTTTATTGTCTTTGTTTGACCCGTACTGTGTCTACTGTTTTTGTTGGGGTTTGGGGGCTTCTGTATTCCTGTGGTTTTTGCATAGCCTCCTGACTTCTAGTCCAAATGCTGCCTTACTGCTATTACAGCTCTTATTTAGCAAACACTAAAACCACACCGTGTAATGAGCTTCCACAGAGTCAAAATAACCACAGTGGAGCTCTCCCTCTGTGTCATAACAGAAAATGTTTCAATCCTTATACATAATGCTCATTCTCCAGCGCGCACGTGTGTGTCAAGTATTCATGCATCCCATCATATCATGATGTTCTTTGCCTCTGTCCGTCTGCGCAGGATGGACAGGCTGCTGTGTCTGGATGGAGGGGGCATTAAGGGCCTGGTTCTGATCCAGCTGCTGATCGCCCTGGAGAAGGAGGCAGGCCGGCCCTCGGCCGAGCTCTTTGATTGGGTCTGTGGCACCAGCACCGGGGGCATCCTAGCTTTGGCCATCGTGCACGGTGAGGCGGCATGCCTTCCATTTCCATGTCCTTTTCGCCGCAATGTAATATGTTTAAAAAAAAAATGGTATTCTTCCTGGTACATGTAAATGAGTTGTGGCTTTTGGCGACGCGTTTTGAAAGCTCCTAAACAGAGAGTTCTTACCGCACTTTACAAAAGGTTTTCTATATTGTTTGTGGTCTGTTAACATGTTTATTCAGTGAAGATGGCTGGTTTCTTTTATAGAGTGTTCATCAAATGCTCAGAAGGGACTGGGCAAGCCTCATAAAGGGAGCTAAGAAAGAGTGTGGCCATTTTGAGCGTGAGGATGGAAGAGTTTCTGAGCACATTATAAACCATGCAGGACCCTGTCCTGTGTTTGCTGTGTATTTTGCCAGGCTGCTAATCGTTGCAGTTATTTAGTCACATGACCCAATCTTTGCTCCTCGCCTGCACAGGTAAGTCCATGGAATACCTGCGCTGTCTGTACTTCCGAATGAAGGAGCAAGTTTTCCGAAAGTCCCGCCCCTACGAGTCTGCTCCCCTGGAAGACTTCCTAAAGATGGAGTTTGGGGAGAACACCAAGATGACAGACGTGCAGCACCCCAGGTACAATGACATGAGAACTTGTCGGCCTCTCTCCCTCGTAAGATCTCACCCTCTTGGTTAGGTTTGTATATTTTGTGTGTGCGCGTTTGTAATTTTGGATTCTTTTCAAATGTGTTTTCTAGCCAATTCAACCCGCTTTGAAAATTGCTTTGGATAAAAGCATCTGCTAAATGGCATCTAAATAAACCCTCTTTATTTTGAGCCTGACCCCCGTTCTCTGGGCCAAGCTAATATCCCCGAGGCCGGCGATGATCCGCCTCCTCCGAGACAGAACTTTGCCCACCTGCTCCTTTAGGAACGCCCTACTGCTCCTCGGCGAGCTCGTGCCAACTTTCCCTCCCCCCAACCCCTGGGGCGGACAGCCAAAAGCCGGCCCCGATTGGGGCTCCCGGCCAAAGTCGGACTGACGCAGTTGGGTTTCAAACCGTGACGATGGTAGGCAGCTTGCACTCCCGGTGGAGTGCGTTAGACTGCTACACTACCTGGGGCCCCCTGTAAATGTTAGATTCTATTCCTATGTCTGCTGTGTGGGGGCATGTATTACGGGATGCCTGTCTATCACATAACCAAGTTATGAATCTCTCTTCATAGGGTCATGGTGACCAGTGTCCTTGCAGACAGACACCCGGGAGAGCTGCACATCTTCCGAAACTACGATCCCCCAGCTCTCACCCGGGACCCTCCGTACTACACCACCGTTGCGTTTAAACCCGTCACGATTCCCCAGGGTAACACTGCCCCCCCACCCTGTCTGTCTGTCTGCCCATCTGTCTGGAGCGTCCCAGCATTCCAGTGGTCTGTGTATGGTGTTTGCTTCTGCCGCATGTGTGTGATGGTGTAACTGCCAGTGGGAGGACTGTCACACAAGTCATCAGACACTTCCAGTGTGTGGGAAACAGAAGGCAACCACTGTAAGGATGCTAATGATGCGCAGCTGTGTGTCCCAGTGTTGATGGTGACCGTGTGTGTAGCCCTGTGTCCCAGTGTCAGTGTCGTTGTTTCAGGATGGGAGGACGAGGATGTGTTGATAATGGGATATTCACAGGGACCAAAAAACCATAGGGAGGTGACAGACGAAGGTGACTAGTGTGTGTGTTTGTGTGCGTGCATACATGTATGACAGTGACTGAGTGACCGTGTCGAGTGCAGAAATGGCCACAGAGTGAGGACGGCACAGGGAGGCCTGGTGATTGGTCAGTGTGAATGAGGACAGCACAGCGAGGCCTGGTGATTGGTCACTGTGAATGAGGACAGCACAGCGAGGCCTGGTGATTGGTCAGTATTATTCAGTACCGCACCTAACCAAGCCCTATCAAACCGTTCCTCCCAGTGTAGTAGACGGGGTTCTTTACACACAGAAGCCTGTTACTGAGCAACCAAACACACAGTTGCGAAACAAATAAATGTCTACCCCCGTCCCAACATTTTCTACCCATTCTTGATTGTTTTCCCCCACTGCCTCTGAACTCTTGACGCCTGGGTGAACAGAAGACGTGTGTTGCGTTTGTGCTCCGTCTCTGAGCGCTCTCCCGCCGTCCTGTCTCCTCTCTCAGAGCAGTGCGTGTGGCGTGCTGGCCGCTCCAGCGGCGCCGCCCCCACCTACTTCCGAGCAATGGGCCGCTTCCTGGACGGGGGGCTGCTGGCCAACAACCCGACGCTGGACGCCATGACGGAGATCCACCACTACAACAAGGCCCTGAAAGAGCAGGTCTGCCCCCTGCCTGCCTGCGCAGGGACTGCGTCTGCTGTGCTGTGGACCAGTGTTTCTCAATCCATTCCTGAAGGAGACACTGCCCTGCATGTTTTCATTCCAACCACCTCTTAATTGTGCTCAAGTGATCCTTAACAGACGACCGATGCAGATGATGGGTTGGGAGCGGAGGTTGGAATTAAAATTCCCAGGGCAGTGTGCCCTGTAGGAATGGATTGAGAAACACTGCTGTAGACATGTACACGTAGCTGCCAAAATAAAGGTAACACTTTGGTAACATCATGGGGCACACTCAAACATCCCTTGCCTGGGCTGGGAGAGTCCCAGCTTGTTGGAAAGGGGGACGGCCAGGCCTATCTGCCAGTACCGCCCCAGGTGCCCCCCGATGGACAGCCACGGTACTGCCCCCCTTTAAAGGATCCCTCATTTACTCAAGTGTTGTCTTTTATTCTGGCAGTTACCTGTACTAATATATACATATATATATTTAAGTTTAACTGATTATATTGATAATTGATGCATATTTTTACAATTCTGAGGTATGTCCCAGGTAGATTTGATACTGTGAATAGTTCATTCAAATAAATAATAATTGTGTATGTATTTGTTTGGCTGGCTTGGTGCAGTCTGTTTGGTGAATGCCAGCACTGTTTACACTGAGCACATTGGTAATGGTCAATATTGTGTCCATATTAATGTCCGTCTGTCTCTGTCCGTCTCTCAGGGAAAGGGAGAGCAGGTGCAGCGTCTGTCTGTGGTGGTTTCCCTCGGGACGGGGAAATTCCCGCAGGTGGCTGCGGACGCTGTGGACGTCTTCTGGCCGACCAACCCACTGCAGGTGGCCCAGACCTTCTGGGGGGCCAAGGGGCTGGGCCAGATGCTGGTGGACTGTGTGAGTGTGCCGTCAGTGAGCTGCTGTGTGGTTATGGTGTCAGTGAGCATGGAAACCGATATTCTGTGGTGGCTGCATGCTTAAAAGATGATTAATCTTTCTGATATATTTGTGATGTCACTGCCACCACGAGAATGGCGTTTCCATGTGGGTCAGAGGAAACCTCGCTCTCTCAAACCCAACATCTCTCCCATTTCTTCTTCCTCAGTGTACGGGCTCTGAAGGCTGTGTAGTGGACCGCGCCAGAGCCTGGTGTGAGATGGCTGACATCAGCTACTACCGGTCAGTCCTGGCTAATGCTGAAGATTGCCTTACACCAAGCACATCTGTAATGATCGGTTTTCACACACACAACACCACTGTCACTCTCTCTCAGCCTTACAGTATACCAGATCCTTCTCTGGGTCACCCTTGGTGTGCGGTAACATTTTGTACATCTCAGATTTTCTAGCATATTGACCTCTTGTGCATCTCCCTCTCTCCCCTTCCTTCCCTTTGCCTCTCCCCCCCCCCCAGGCTGAATCCCCAGTTGATGAAGGAGGTGATGCTGGATGAGGTGAGCGATGCAGTTCTGGTCAACATGCTGTGGGAGACGCAGATGTACCTGTACGAGCAGAGGGAACAGATCCAGGCCCTGGCGCGGCAGCTGCTGCAGGACTGAGTCACGGATGGACACGAGACAGACGGGAGGACAAAGCGATGGACACAGAATGAGAGCGAGAGGGAGGAGTGGGGTGGGGTGAGGAGAAGGAGAGACTGTGATGGAAGACGGGCGTATGTTGAAGTTGGAGCGATGCTATGATACAGATTTGTGGTGATTGATAAGGGGAACATGCTCACTGTGTGTAGTCTTTATCACGTTCTTCTGTCTCCTCTGTTCACGAGCGCACTGGGGGAAGGTGAAACCGTTTAAATGGACGTCACCTTGCAGAGATGTTCGAGAGCGCGCACGTAGGTCTAACGTGGAGTGGTTCAAACTTCCACACAAGTAGCTTCTCGCTGCTACATTATCTCGGCTGCTTGTAATTTTCACAATGTCTCATTTAACCACCGCAGAAATATCTATGCTAATAATTCTCTGTATTCGCGCTCTGCTCTTCTTGAGAACTGTTCGCGTGTCACGTTTGTTCAGTCTCGTGCATATTTAACGCCCTCTTACTTGAAACTTATCCTTCATATACTTGATTTTAAGCTATAATGGTCTGGTGCTTAACGGAGCCAATATTAAATATTGATTCAAAAGATGAAGCTCACACCCAAAGGCTGGTATTCTAGTGCTATAAATGTGAAATCTAGAAGAAAAAAATCATTGTAAGCTCTGTTACGAGGTGGATTCATGTGTTACATCAGTTTTGGTTCAATGAAGAGAGACCACTTCCACTTTGATATGTGTACGTGTCACTTGATCTACCATTTGGTGTTGGTTTAACCTGTGCTGCTCTAATAAAGTGGTTCTCAACCTTGGTCCTGGGGAGCCACTGTGTACGCTGGTTTTTGTTACAGCCAGTCTCCTCAATTAAGGCTGTTGACAGCTTGTGTGCAAATTCTACCATCAATTTTGTCCTTAAACTTGTTTTAAGACTGCAGGTTTGGCTCATTGCTTGTTGCTGTGTCATTGAACTCCCTTTCTGTGACCCCTCTGATTTCACCTCCCAGTCTATAATTGAATCCATTCAAAAAGGTAATCTCTTTCTAAAGAAATGATGTTGTGCAGCACATTACAGAAAATGAGAGCATTCGTTGATCTGACTTAAGTCCCGTGAATGTGGGGCATTTATTGTTCATGGCATGCGTAACTATTTCTGACATAGCGTGGCCTAAACAGATTAAATCTAGCTTTAATAGAAATGTGTTCTTAATTGAACACTTAACAGCTAATTACAATTGAGGTTGCAATTATTGGTGGAACAAAAACCAGCACGCAGAGTTTGAGAACCACTGCTCTAATGAAGTGAATAACAAATGACTATATAAATTAAATATGTATGTGAAATAAAATGTGTGTGTCTTTGTGTACGTATGCAAATTGTGTAAGGAAGGGTCAAGGAAAGGTCATGGCAGCGTTTCCAGACCTCAGGGGTTCCAAAACCTGACCACACCAGTGTTTTCCGTCTTAATTATTTTATTTATTAGTTTATTTGTAAGGGGCAAGCACAGAGAACACTGACATCCACAGAAGCAGTGCCCGATGTACTGTACGTGTATATAGCCGAAGCTAATTTCCAACACCAGTCCCTTGTGTGTTGATAATTCAGTCAATAAAATAATACAATTACATTGCTACAGTTTAAAATCATTGCATTTAATGGCCGAAAACAACAACCATGACAGGACAAGAAAAACAAACTAATACAGTAATGATTCGTTTTCGCAAAGGAGGTTTTGCAATGTCTGATTCTGCAGTTTCCTTCCGTGATGCTTCGGGAGTTGGTGGTAGTATAGTGAAGTCTAGCTATGAATGTATTGAGAATGGGTGGAACTAGATTGTAGAGACATTTAAATGTAAGTGTAAATCTAATTTGCACCCTACAATAATTCAGTCATCACTGCTGATTCATGGAAATTTGATTAGAGTGGGAACCCTGCCTTATGTTTACAAGGTAAAATGTCAAATGCAATTGATTGAGGAATAAGTGGTCACAAACTGCAATTGTGCAGGTAATATTTGGTTATTTAGCTAATAGGATCTGTTAACAGTTGGGAAGATGAAAATGATTTGTCAAATTAATTTATAATGTATTTTAAGTGGGACCTGTTAACTGTTGATAAGATGAAGAGCATTAGTAAGATTCAATTATAATTTATTTTCTGCATCAGGTTAGCTGAAAATGTACTTTCGATGTTTGGCTATGACTGCCCTGGAACGGCCCAGGCGTGTCCCTGCAAGGGATTCCGTGAGCCTGTTTCTGGACCGGAATATGGACAGGAGCCTAGCCTGCTGATAGTGATCCTACCCCGAAGCTGTTAATAACACTCATTTAAGAATGCAACGTAATACTGGTGTAGTATACATAGGCTACGTTACGTAGCTTTTATTGTCGAACGTTATATATTGTAATAGCCTATATACGTCGTCGTCCCCCTCCCTGGGGTATTAACTAAACTTTTGCACACAAAAAAAATGTCAAGCGCACCTTGAAGGTTATTTTATTGTTTTTAAACATTTCTGTTCAATTTTTCCAAAACATTTCATTTCATTTCACAAAAAAGGTGTTCAGGTAAACAATCGGTTTGACAGTAGGCCTACATCTCACAAAGACAGGGGCACAATATAACAGATTTAGATCAGGTATCAAAACACAAGTCGGAGGTAGGCCAACATATAGGGGAAAAAGTGTTTGTACTTTTTGGCGTGTCTCCTCTGGGGGATGAGCTATATGACCAGTTCTTTCCAGTGGTTCTGAATTCTGTACATCTAGCCTATTGTCATCACCACTGCCGACTTGCTCAACACTTCTTGTATATGTATCCCTGCCTTCTCATTGAATAAAAATAAAAATAATACTAACCTTTTCCTTCCCAGTGTGACAGGTATGGTACGCAGCTGCCTACAACGATGTCTATCGCCGTATTACTGCACTGACCTCGTGCGCAAACTATGTTCCTAACATGTATTAATGCACATCCTGTAAGTCGCTCTGGATAAGAGCGTCTGCTAAATGCTTAAAATGTAAATGTGGTTCACCCCCCATTTTCTCCTCACCCCTCTCGGCTTTCAAAAAGTCTGCCAAAACGCCGAGGTTTTGAATCCTCCTCCAGAGAGTGAACAGATCCACGGTTTGCTGTTGGTAGACCTTGATGTTCCTTGTCTCCAGGACCACAGGACCTGCTTTACGGTGTTGAAGGTACTGTGAAGTTTACAATCTCGTTTTGTAAGAGCCTCGAGTCACAGGCTACTGCGTGCACGTTTTTGTAAACGTCATATAGGTTTAGAGTTTCCAACTGTCTGCCGGGACGTCCAGTTTTTGGGCCAAATTCCACCAAATTGTCCCGTATAACAAAATACCAGTCAGACATCAAAACAGAATCCCATCATATTGTAATGGTGTAAATACGTTCAATAGTAGTGAATGTTAGCTTAGCCATGTGTTCAGTCTCCCATGATTCCTTGTGTGCCAGTTCCCCATCACCCTTTGTGTCATTGAGTGGATTAGTGTTGTAACCGTGACTGTGTTTGTACGTCTAATTGACCCCCCAGGAGTTTCTCGTGTTCGTGGTTGTGCCCTGTGTCTATAAGCTTTGTTGTAGTAAAGCTGGTAGCGCAATAATGGAAAAGCAACCTTTCCTGAGTTTTCCTTCAGCAGTCGCCGTTACAATATACAGTATGTGTTGATTTACATCCATAGACACTTCTCCCTGTGTGCCCCACCTTCTGTCCCGTATTTGGATGATAGAAAGTTGGCAACTCTATCCAGGTTATATCAAAATCATACCACAAGAAAACAGACAGGATTGTGTTTAAGACCAGGCCTTGTTGGGTACGTGTCTGGCAACGAGGCAGTGCTGAAGCCTTGGGCCAGAGGCCTAGTCACGGGGCAGTACTTTTAGTTCATGCAAAAGACTGAGCGTCAACAAGCTGGTCTTCAGATCGGATCAAGTTCCCTAAACTGTGAAGACACACAACACGTGGCTTGTAGGCTCAATTTTAACAGATTTGTTTACGTTGTTAGCGGCCAGCTCCAATTTAAATGATTGCGGTATCGGACGTCGGCATCTGATCTTGCGTCAACGCTTGCAGGAGTGAGCGAGACTTCCGCATATTCTTATGCGCGCTTAATTGATAAGACGTAAATCGTTGTAACTTGTCTACGCAGAGGCGTCTTCCCTTGTGTGGCTGCGGTGACGGTTGAGCGGGTTTCCTTCTTTATCTTTCATGGTATCGTTAAATAATGCATAGCCCAGGGCGGTATCGATAGCACTCACTCTTTTTTCCTCTCTCCGATAACAGGTGGTTGAAAAGCCACATTATCTGTCGGTCTCGCGCAGACAACAGTTATCAGTGCCAGGAAAACAATAAGAACCGGGATAAGCGCACCAATAATTGCGACGGTGACTTTCACTATCCGCTCCAGGTAGGCTAGTTACCGTTTTCAGGTAGGCTACTATCCAAACATTTTTGAATATGATTGTCTCATAATATTTGTTCCCTACCATAATCTTACAGTATGCATGTTGTATGTGTTTGACCTTTAATAATAATAATGTTCTGTATTTTTCGTCTTGTAGTGAGTGCTTGCGTGACAACTGAGCGTCACAATGTCGGGACCCAATAGTGACCAACTGCATAAATCCACATTAAAAATATATTCGGTGAGTTTGCATCTTTTAGGGGTTTTAATTGGTAATAATTGGACATGGATTTTTTTTTTTCACTCTTTCTTTCTTAATATTGATTTTTATTTATTTAACCGAATTCGATTAAATTGAAGGTATGGTTTCACGAAAAGCTCTGATAATTTCGTTCATTAAAACGAGGAGCTTGCGTTCATATAGCCTACAGTATTTAATATAGCTCAGCCTACATCATCACAGTATTATGGATAAAGGAATAGCTAGGCTAATATTAAAGACCATTTTTTGTGGTTCACAGTATATATTTTTACGAATTTATATTATTGAATTGAACGAATTATGTTACAGCCAGACTATGTTTTAAGTATCCTTTAAATGTGCTTCTTTACGATACTGTCTATTCATGATTACACACACACACACACACACACACACACACACACACACATACAGTATATATGGAATATATATGTCCTTATATGGTAATACCAAATATATACAAATGACAAGAATGACTAATATAATAGAAATGTATGTGGCTTGGGTCAGCTGTACCATATGACAAAACATTAATAGCAATTTGAATCAATCAGTCTCATTTAATTATTTCCTAAATTACAATTATGAATTTTAATAGAAAAAATATTTAAATGGTGGTAGGCTTAAGTATTTATCCGAACAATAATCAGACTGATGACAGTCTAAATCTTAAATCTTATGGTGGGGAATAAAAGTGAAACCGACGTCTGGTGGAATAGTAGGATGGAGGTAGAATGGGAACAATGCTCACGTGTGCGCGTGGACACGTGCACTGATACGCAGACGTTGTTCTCTATATGCGCGCACGGCACTGAACCAAGTTTATTTAATTAGCTAATTAATTAAGACTATTCACCCGAATGAATGAGATCAAATATCTAATGTGGACGGCACAGCAGAAGTGGGTTGCTTTGGGGATGTCCGATGTGACGGATCCTTTCTGGCCGTTGCTGGCGGGAGGGATTCGTCTGTCCTTTTGGTGACGTTCCTGCAGCTTGTTGACGGGTTTGGACTCACTGTCCCATAGCTTGTGCGCGTTTAATTTGTTTACTTGTTGTATATGTTGCAGAACTATAGCGACGTGTAGCTGATAATGTAATAAACGCGTCAGCGTTAAAGACCGCTGGCTGCGGTTCGAGAGCTTAGGAGACAGAGATTACTCTGAAGAGAGTGAGGCGTCTCTACCTCCTGTCTCTCACAGTTTTCGCTCCATTTCTTGTAGGGAAGAGAGAGTGGACAATATGTGCGTGTAGTTTTATGTAGCATTACAGCGGGAGGTGAAATGCTATTGTACTCAGCATTGAGTGCAAGTGATGTCTGTCCGACCTACACACACACACACACACACACACACACACACACACACACACACACACACACACACACACACACACACACACACAGAATGAGCAACAAGCTCTAGGATAAAGTTGTGGAAAGGTACAAATGAGGAAATGGATATAGAAAGATTTAAAAGGCATTAAATATCCACTGGAGCCGTCTCTGTCCAAGGTGGATGACCGAGCAAGGAGACTGATCAGAGAGGCCACCAAGAGGCCAATGGCAACTATGAAGGAGCTACAGGACTTTATGGCAAAGAGTGATCAATGTGTTCATGTGTCAACAATACAGAAAGCTGTCCACAATTATGGTCTGTATGGTAGGGTGGCAAGAAGGAAGCCACTACTCAAAAAAGTCCACATTCAGGTATACAAAAAAAAACACTGAAGATTTTGAAGCCATGTGGCAAAAGGCGTTGTGGTCAAATTAAACCAAGATAGATTTTTGGTCTGAATGCAAAATATTAGTTTGGCAAAACCGAATATAGCACATCACCCAAGGAACACCATCCCTACTGTAAAGCATGGTAGTGGCAGCATTCTGTTATGGGGGTGTTTCTCGTCAGCAGGGACAGGGGCACATGTTAGGATAGAAGGGAAAATGAATGGGGCAAAATACAGAACAATTCTTGAGGAAAACCTGTATGCCCTCTGTAAGAAAGTTGAAATTGGGAAGGAGGTTTACCTTTCAGCTTGACAACGACCCAAAACACACAGCTAAAGCAACAGTGGAGTGGTTAAAAAACAAAAAGATAAATGTCCTTGAGTGGCCTAGCCAGAGTCTGACCTAAATCCTATTGAAAACCTGTGGAATGACTTGAAGAGTGCAGTCCATCGACGGTCCCTAACTGATGAGCTTGAACAGTTCTGTAAGGAAGAATGGGCAAACATTCCCCAATCTAGGTGTGCAAAGCTGGTAGAGACATGGCTGACAGACCAAACAGACTCATGGCTGTAATTCAAGCAAAGGGTGCTTCTACCAAGTACTAACTCAGCGGGGTGTAGACTTATCAATCAAGGTCATTCTAGTGTTCAGAAATTTTGAGAATTTTTTTTCCACTTGGAAGTTGGTGGAAAAACTCTGATTTAATATGTTTTAATTCCAGGCTGTAAGGAAACAAAATGTGATTTTTTTTAGATGGGGTATAGATTTTAAAGGGGCACTGTATATGGCATCACTCTTTTATTATTAGGTAATTGAGTGCTTTTCTGTAGAGCATTAGTTGCATTACTTGTCTGTCATGGTTGAGAGGGGTCTGTTTCTGCCAATTAGCTACTTAGAAAGCTCTTTGAAATCCTGAGATGAAAGGCACTATACAAATCCAGTCCATTAGCATTAACAGAAAATAAGTTTTTTTGTGAAAAACCACAACATTGCAAATGAACACGTTGTTGCAATAATAATCATATTAATTGAATGTTATATTGATATGTTGTAATAAAAATAATTTTGTCCACAACTGTTGTGTAGTGGATCTCGGAAGACTTGAGTAAAGTATGTGAGTGTCCGCTGCATAAAGTGACGTTGATAAGAGTGCGATTAGTAGTTCCCTTGGCTGGGGACTCGGGTCTGTAGCTCGGCGAGCTAATCGTGTCTCTTGTTGCATTGGGATCTTTGGTTCAAAACTCACTGCAGGCAGAACCAACTCTGTTACAGTTGCACAATTTCCTTTTCCTAATAGAATAGAGGTGCAATATTTTTATGAATTATTTTAATCAATGTTGTTGCTGCTCAGGTAAAAAGCATCAGTTGTGTGCTGTTCAATGAAGAGCCTGAAAAAAGTGCTGCTCGTGTTTGTTTTTTGAGAAATCACAATACCTTTTTACAAAAGGTCTCCTGCTATTTCCTAGTGTAACACTGAAAAAAATATCCTTCCCATTCTGCCATGTCACACATAGTTAAGTGGTACAGCAGTGTCGGATTCATGCCAAGGTCTTGCTGTAGTGCTGTGCTGCTCTGGGGTGGCATGAACTGCTTTACTGTACACTGCTCAGACAAATATCAACACAGCTATCCTGAGAGAGCACAAGCAAAACATTTTTACAGATCCCATCACACAGGGGTTGTTTTAAGTCAGACAGTGATATTGTACGTTAGTCTGAGAGAGATAAAGAGAGAGAGAAGTGGTAATTAAAGTGAGTGTAATTAATCAAAGTGAAAGTGAAAAAGTGGTTGTTACCGTGTGTGTGTGTGTGTGTGTGTGTGTGTGTGTGTGTGTGTGTGTGTGTGTGTGTGTGTGTGTGTGTGTGTGTTTGTATTACATGCACGCAGCACCTGATGGAGCAGTTTAACCCAGGCCTGCAGAAGCTGGTGTCTTTGGGAAACAGTTACTTCCAGGCTTTTCAAGGTGAGAGTCCATGTGCCGTGTGCGTGTCACGTGCACTGTACACAGAGAAACACGTTCCACCCTGTAAAAGCACCAAGCAAAAAAAACAACTCTTAATTAACAATGAGTGGACATTAATTTTTCATGCACCTGGCACCCGATATAAACATAACAGGGTTTGTTTGTGTCCTGCACGTGGCACAATGATGAGTCTGTTTGCGCTAACGCTGTGGCGAGCAGCGTGATGACTAAAACAGCTCACTCTTTTGTTTCAACCCAGCCCTGTTGAAATACTTGGGCCAGGAACGAAATCCCCAGCTGTTTCTCCTACTTAGTCAGTTGCTAATTCAATTCTGAGCCGCATATGAAACCTTGAGGGACTTGGCAAGTTGCGGGGTGGGGTAGAGCTTGAATATAGGGTTGCATTGAAATGCATTTTGAAGCAGATGTGTGTGTGTGTGTGTTTCAGCCTTGGCAGCAACAAGCGAGGCCTACTTCAGTGCCCTGGCCAAGCTGGGGGAACAGGCCCTTCATAGCATGTCTTCTGGCTCTCTTGGTAAGACGTGGGCCCGTCCATGCCCTCTCAGGCTAACTTTAAAGACACCACAAGTTTATGAAGCTGTCTGAACAGCTGAGCTACTGCCTGTGGAATACAAAAATAACACATGAAAGGTAGGCCTCTGTACTTTGTTCCCTTGAGTGGGTTTTGTGAGTTTCTCGCAAAGCTCCCGACTCCCCACCAGGTGTTTGTGGATTCAAATCCCAGTTGATGTGTAAGCCTATTCATTGTGTGTGTGTGTGTGTGTGTGTGTGTGTGTGTGTGTGTGTGTGTGTGTGTGTGTGTGTGTGTGTGTGTGTGTGTGTGTGTGTGTGTGTGTGTGTGTGTGTGTGTGTGTGTGTGTGTGTGTGTGTGTGTGTGCTTGTGGGTTGTGTGTGAGAGGGACATATGTATGAGTGGAGTGCACTGGGGTTTCCTGGTCAGGGCAGCATGACAGAGTGTGTGCGTGTGAGAGGGTCTGAGGAATGACATGATAGAGATCAGGTGACTGAAGTCCCTAAATAATGCATTGAGGCTGGTTTCAACCTCACTCAATTCATTAGCCCAAAATGGCAAATGTAAGGATTTTCATGTGCCTTAAGTGCTCAGAACTCCAACCGCTTACTTATCCTACTTCATACAGTCGTGCTTATACTTCATCACATTTTATAGCTTCCAATGAAATGTATGTGCCACGAGAACGCACTGTGCAAGACATTCACAGTTAATCTCACAATTAGCACTTTAAAAAAATATTTCTAAGATTGTAGTTTATAAATCGTTTATTAATTACTGATACAAATAAGTGAGTCACTATCACAACCACACTGTGGGTTTTAAATGTTTTCCTTCTTCTTATTTTTTTCATAGCTTTTTATTCCTTGTTTGAGATTCTCACAGTTTAGAATTCCCAGTTGTATCTGTAGGCCAGTCCCATCGCTGCATCGTCCTCCCGTCAGTTTTTTGGAGAGGGCACACTTGCGCGTGTGTCCTCAAAAAACACACGCGCCACGCTGCCTCTTCTCTTCTCTCCAGTCCGCCAGCGGAGCAGCTCAGCCATTGGGCCGAAAAGGCCGCACCCCCCTCGTGCAGCCGGCACAGCCGGGCTTCAGGCCTCCAGTCGATCGGAGGAGTATCCTGCTGACCACAGCCCTCCCTCCCTGGGCGACGTTGTGGCCCGGTGTGCTTGGGTCCGTGGGACTCCTGGCCAGAGTCAGCCCCTGCGTAGTCAGGGTTGAGTTCTGGGCCGTAGGGCACGTGCGTCACCGTGCCGAGGGTTAGGGCTTTAGCCGGACGCGCCACCCGTGAGGCCTCTGTGGTGTGGGTTTGAGCCTGCAGGGGTGTGTCTCTGTGTGCTTTCAGGAGACGTGCTGATCCAGATCTCAGACAGCCAGAGGAGACTTACTGCCGAACTGGGAGGAGTTGTAAGCCTCTTTTTACTACCATTCTTCCTAACTGTTATCATTATTATTATTGTTTTTATTATTTTTCTTTTTCTTCTTCTTTCTCCTCTTCTTCTTCTTCTTCTTCTTCTTCTTCTTCCTCCTCCTCTTCTTCTTCTTATTATCTCTCACGGTCCTGTGTAGCTCAGTAGGTAAGGCATGGCGTTGGCAATGTAGGTAAGGCATGGCGTTGCACAGTAAACCCTGAATCATTTCAGTCAACAAACTCTTGAAACATTTGTGTGGATCACGTGACGTTCAGATGTTTTTTATAACAGCTACGTTTGTATGTTTTGTTTTTGCAGTTTCAGTGGTTCAATGCTGAAGTTCTGCAGGCGATTGACACTAATGTCAAGCTGGATGAAGACTATATAGCTGTGAATTTATTTTATTTCTTCTCGTCACTCTTTCTCTTTACTTGTGTGTGGGTGTGTTTGTGTGTTTGATAATTTGGTTGTTTATTGCATTTGCATCAGATTCTATGTGTGTGTGTATGTGTGCATGGGTGCGTGGTGTACATGCACATGAGTGTGTGTTTGTGTGTGTGTGTGTGTGTGTGTATATGTGTGTGCGATATCCAATAAGCTTGCGACTTCCCATACTTGTCACCACATTCTACTGTACATTTCTTCCATGACTTCTTCAGACTGAATGTAATTTAGTATATAAGGACACTGTAAATTGTCCCATCCCACCACATGCGATATCATTTATCACATGCCCTCTATATGCTGCTGACATAATGTACAAGAGTCAAGGGAGTAATGGGATATACTCTGACTTACCGCCATGCACTAACGATGTGTGAAGTATGAAGTATGTGCAGGATGTGTGACATACACTATATGTGTGTGTGTGTGTGTGTGTGTGTGTGTGTGTGTGTGTGTGTGTGTGCGCGCGCATGTGTGTTTGTGAGTGTGTGTGTGCTCACGCACGTATGCACCTGTGTGTGTGTGTATGTGAGTGTTTGTGTGTGCATATGTGTTTGTGCGTGTCTAAGCTCCAGCTGTAATGTTTCCTCCAGTCCAGCAGGAAGCAATATGAGGTGGAGGTGAGGAACCAGGCAGCAGCTCTGGAGAGACAGCTGAGGAGAGGGGCTTACAGAGACACACTGGTGAGGTGTATGTGCATGTAAAAAAACGTGTGTGTGTATGTGTCTGCATGTGTGTGCATGCATAAATATATGTGTGTGTGTGTGTGTGTGTGTGTGTCTGCATGTGTGTGTGTGCATGCGTGGGTGTGTGTGTGTGTGTGTGTGTGTGTGTGTGTGTCTGCATGTGTGTGTATGCATAAATATATGTGTGTATGTGTGTGTGTGTCTGCATGTGTGTGTGTGCATGCGTGGGTGTGTGTGTGTGTGTGTGTGCGTCTGTATGTGTGTGCATGCATACATATGTGTGTGTGTTTGCAGGAGAGCAGTGAGTACATGCACTACCTCAGGCAGAGTCAGCGTGAGGCAATGACAGAGCAGGAGCGGAGGTTTCGCTTCCTGGCCGAGAAACACTGTGGCCTCACTCAGTCCTTGTTCTACCTCATCTGTAAGGTACAATGCACACGTTCTACCACAGCACAATATACCCAATACACGTTCACCGTCAACGACATAATAAATATCCTCTAAACTCTACTACTGTGCCTAAACGTGCTCTGACCTCGGTCTCCTCATCACAGACCGGAGCGTCCGTGCAGCAGAGAGCAGAGGGATGGAAGGAGCGAGTGAGTGAAACGAGGATACCCAGAGCACGCAGTCCTCTGCCTGTGGACCAGGACACGTCGGTGAGGGCCGCCGGAGGGGCGGAGGAGATTGAGGGAGCGGGAGGAGGAGAAAGGACAAAGAGACGAAGGGAGTTAAGAACAGAGAAGTGAGGGGTGACAAAAAAGGGTGAAGGCATGATGGAGAAGTGGGAAGAGGAGAGCTATCAAATCAATAATTAGTCAAACTCAAAAAGGGGCTTAAGTTTTCCCTGTGTGGAACATCTTTTTTCATGCCAGGTCCATAATGCATGGCAATTCATATCAGGAAGCAAGGCGCAAGAAAATAAAACAAAGGTAGCGAAATATGCTGAATGAATACAAATGCCTGTTTCTTTTAAAATGGCATGTTAAAAACAATGACGTCACAGTTAAGGCGTGGAGTGTGGCATTGTGCATCACTCAGCTCATTAAGGAGCCTGATGAAAGTTGGACTCGAAGTCGTTGAGGGTCCCCGTTAGAATGGAACGGAGCCTGCATCCTGAGGGAAGCTGTGAACATTCATCAGGCTCATAACTGCATGGTATCCCCAATAGAGTGGATGCACGAAACGATAGTAACGAAAGTACAAGCCAACCAAATCCACCTCGGATATCTGCAGGCTCCAATCAGATTGAGGGAAGCCTAGGCGAGAAAGGTTAACCAAATGGTTCAGACGCTCTATTAGAAGTTGAGCTTCGGGAGCCGAGACTAGTCTTGGCCCTTTGGGTGGTTGGTTGGGTCACTGTCCACCTGCTTGTTTCAGGGGCTCTGGAGGAGGTATTAGGGAGAGAGTGAGAAGAAGCACAAAACATTACTCATTGTGAATGTTGGGTCTCTCTTCAGCACCGAAGTTCCATTGGTTCCCTCCTGCAGACAGGAGTAAGAGATGGGGACACAGAGTATAGCTGGGCTGGCAGAGAGCCACTGGGAAAAGTGCCCTCCAGAGGTGGGAGGACTTTACTACACCGCACATATGAAACGTGAAATTATCATTTTTTTGTAATAATATTGGAATAAAATGTAACATCATACAGCAATAATAGATACGGTTGATGTTATTAGCATATGCTCTTCATCCCTACAATTGTTTTCATATACAGCATACAGTGTTTTTTTTATGGTCATCTTAATGCACCCTCACCCCCCACACCTGTGCTTTACCTTGGAACCCCTGCATCATTTCTCCTTCCTCCTCTCTCTCTCTCTCTCTCTCTCTCTCTCTCTCTCTCTCTCTCTCTCTCTCTCTCTCTCTCTCTCTCTCTCTCTCTGCCTCTCTCTCTCTCTCTCTCTCTCTGCCTCTCTCTCTCTCTCTCTCTCTCTCTCTCTCTCTCTCTCTCTCTCTCTCTCTCTCTCCTCTCTCCCTCTCTCTCTCTCTCTCTGCCTCTCTCTCTGCCTCTCTCTCTCTCTCTCTCTCTCTCTCTCTCTCTCTCTCTCTCTCTCTCTCTCTCTCTCTCTCTCTCTCTCTCCCCAGCTCCCTCTCCCCAGCCCCGTTCCCGCTCCAGCTCCGTGGGGGAGTCCCTGGGGCTGGGCGGGGCCAGACAGATGCGAGCGCTGGTGTCCAACCCAGCCAGCTCCAACCCCACGATGCTGCCCTTCTCCCGGGACGAGGTGCTGACCCTGATGGTGCAGGAGCCCCGCAACGGCTGGCTGTATGGCAGAGCGGAGAGCAGCTCGCGGTGCGTGTGTGTGTGTGTGTGTGTGTGTGTCTGTGTGTGTGTGTGTGTCTGTGTGTCTGTCTGTGTGTGTGTGTGTGTGTGTGTGTGTGCGTGCGTGTGTGCGTTTGATTGGAATGCGTGCGTGCGTGTGTGTGTAAGGTTGAGTGTGTGTGTCTGTGTAAGTTTGTGTGTGTGTGTGTGTGTGTGTGTGTGTAAGTTTGACTGTGTGAGTGTAAGTTTGACTGTGTGTGTCTGTGTAAGCTTGTTTGCAAGTGGGTGTGTCCGTTAGCAAATTTGTGTGTACATTTGAATTTCAATTTACATGTGTCTTTGTTGTGTTGCATGTAACAGGTCTTTGCTAACCCTAATAATCCTTCACCTGCCCTCGCTCTCTCTCTCTCTCTCTCTCCCATGCCCATCTCCTCAGCCAGGGCTGGTTTCCTGCCGCATATGTTGGACCCCTGGAAGACACGCCTAAGCCATCTGTGTCGAGGTAATGCCCAAAAGCACAGAGAGACTGTCAGTAGAAATGCAGACATCCTTTTTGTAATTGCCCTGTGATCAACTGTGTCCGTTACAGACATATTTATGATTTGTATCAAATATAAGGCGGCACGGTGGTGCAGTGGAGCAGACACAGCAAGCACAGCAAGAAGGTCCCAGGTTCGAATCCCGGCTGGGCCTTTCTGTGTGGAGTTTGCATGTTCTCTCCCCGTGTCCGCATGGGTTTCCTCCGGGTACTCCGGTTTCCATGCCACAGTCCAAAGACATGCACGTTAGGCTAATTGGAGAGTCTAAATTGCTCGTAGGTATGAGTGTGTGAGTGAATGGTGTATGTAGTGCCCTGTGATGGATTGGCGACCTGTCCAGGATGTATTCCTGCCTCTCGCCCAATGCATGCTGGGATAGGCACCAGCCCCCCTGTGACCCTGACCAGGAATAAGCGGGTTAGATAATGAATGAATTAACATATATGTATTGCATCTTGATGTTACTGTTCCTCTTTGCACCAATGACTTCACAGTGGATCCAACTACAAAAGCCTCAGCACAAACAATCAACTGGATCAGGCGGAGCTCACGGAACGGCTGAACAAGATAGCCAGTCGAGGCTATAACGAGATCCCGCCCCCGGCCCCATCCTCCCGCCGGGGGTCAGCCGACCTGCGTCCGGTCACGCCCACCCTAGAGAGGCGAATGGAACCTTCCTCCAATGACAAGGGCGGCACCGTGCATTACGGGTTCAAGACCGGAGTGACAGACCAACCTGACCCGAAAGACCATTCGGACAGCAGGCGCTACAGTGAGATCCCGCCCCGGCTCCTCCCACGCGGAGAGAGTCGGTCGATTGCCGTCCGATCACGCCCACCCCGGAGAGACGAACGGAATCTTCTGCTGACGGCAAGGTGGGCAGCGTGGAATGCTTGTAATGCTCCAAGCGCTGAGGAGTATGGTAAATCTCTGTATTAGTTTAGAGACAGGTCCGTAACGCTGCAGCCTGCCGATACAAGGTGTTCACAAATAAAGGAATGGTGTCCTCTCCCATAGTGATAGAGTCCATTTACATGAATCTGTCCCTGGGGTGGGGTGTAAGACAACAGGCCCTGAATGGGGGGGCTGGGACGCTATAGCTAAGAGATGTGGCCAGGGCTGTTCAGACACTGAGGTGTCAACTCTACAGGTCATGTGACATGAAGGGTGGAATTAATAAACAATTATTTATACTATCGGAGCATTCTCAGACTGCGATGTTGTTACGTTTCTTCCATGCAATACAAACTACACTCTGCAGCATCATGGCTACAAGATCGCTCAGGCAGACCAACTGGATCGGAAGGACCAATCGGACAGCAGGAGCTACAGTGAGATCCCGCCCCCGGCTCCGCCCTCACGGAGGGGGTCAACCGATCTGCATCCAGTCACACCCACCCCAGAGGGACGAATGGAATCTTCCGCTGACAGCAAGGTGGGCAGCGTGCATTATGGGTACAAGATCGCTCATGAAATGGTTAACAGGGATGTGCGTAGTTGTGTGTCAGTGTCTTTTTAGGGATGTTCACGTGTGGAGGAGGATTACAGGAAGCATTATTGATTAGAGCACACCTTTTCAACAAACCGTATCATAAGTGTATTTTAAATTCATGGTGAATTCAACTGAGCTTTGACCAATTGCCTCTCCCTGCACTTCTTCCATTTCGCCAGGGGGGGGCATTGGACATTTATGAACCCCTTGAGATGTACCATTTCTTTTTTGAGAAGGTTTCATTGAGCATTGGAGGTGTTGTTTATCACCTGGCCCTTGTGGTGTATTTTCCATAGATAGAGAAGCAAGAGGTTATCGAGAAATAGTATTTTTGGTGTATCCAAGAGAGGCGTTTGCATGCAATTTGTCTCCGCCCTCCACGAGCTACAGGGGCCTTGGACAGACACACAAAATGTGCAATCTACAAATCTGATGGTGGATTTAGTGGTGTCTCGGCTTGAGGATTATTGAAATAGAGTACCGGTCACTGATAGCAGATTTGGTGATTACATCTTCCCTGGACTGACACTGATACGGCATGCTTTCTCTGTCTGTCCTCTCCGTTACGTGCAGAAGGACAGCAGACCAGAACTCTTTCCCAGGTAAGGAGACAAAACAAGACCCAGTCTTCTGTACCGTCTGATATAATGACTGGCTATTTATCATTTATGAACGTTGCATATCCTTAGTTTGTCAACTTGAACTACAACCCCCTCTGTTTTACAGGGGAACCAATCCCTTCGCAACGGTGAAACTTCGACCAACGACCACCGATGACAGATCGTCCCCTCGCATTCCATGATGTTGACCCAAGCAGAAACATCACCGCGCCGTTAAAATATTAAGCTTTTACGTGTTGATCTTATTGTGATAACAGCATAGAGTAGATATTAGCCCCTTGGCTCACTTTGGTCTTTGGTTCACACAAGCTACAGTATACAAGGGACGCAAGGAACACTGCGGATACCGACACCAGCTAACCTTGGACCTGCACTGGACATTCAAACGCACGGTATCCCATGAACGATCAGAATCTTGGGTTTGTGTCTCACTGCAGGACCCGGGGAACATGCCTTTGCGTTACCATGGCTGCCCTTGTAGAGTCCTATAGGCGGGAGACACTGAAGGTGTATCTCAGTAGCTGAAAAACATTACAAAGTTATATTATGTTGTGAATTGACTTATGTAGACAGACTAATTGACTAAAATATTAACGAGAACAAGCATCAAAGTCAAAAGTTTAAATCCGTTTGTTGTATGTGTATGTGTACGTGTATGGGTACATTTATTCTTCTTCAGATTTTGGAAAAAATAAAAGAACAAAGAATGATCCCAGGAAAGCCGTTATATCTTCTATGTCTTTTGTGTCTCGCGCGAGCCTCTTCTGCGTGTCGTGTGTCGTGGGGTGAAGCGCTGTGCGTGCCGTGATACAACTGCGATGCCTACATGTCATCCTGCGTATCGTTTTGCGGGCTGTTATGAGCGGTATTCGGTGCCGTGTTTCATTTCTGGCACGGGACTGCAGTAGATCCAGCCCCCATGCAGACAAGCCCATGCCCATCTTTCACTCGGGGTAGCAGTTGGTGATTTCTAATAATATAGAGTAAGCAGCACCTCAGACCTTGACTCCAGTGAACTGATCACACCCCTCGGTTATGCCCGGATTGTCTGTTCTTGCTCTCTGTGTCATATGTGTTCTTATATGGCGCCAAACTCTTGGACGTGGATGTAACGAGTTGGAGTTGGTTCTGCCTGCAGCGCGTTTCGAACCGAGGATCTCGACGCGACAAGAGAGACGATTAGCCCGCTGAGCTAAAGACTCAAGTCCCCAACTCCCCAACCTAATCACACTCTTATCGACGTCACTTTCTGGAGCGGACGCTCACTTTAACCCCACGTAGGGAGCTCCGCCGCTACATGGACATCTGGACACATCCACTTTACTACTCTCCCTTACTTCCCTGGGCATCTTCTCGCCCTCTGTCCGGCTGTCTTTCACATGCACATGTCCAGCATATATACAGATGTGCTGAAGGTGGCTCCTGAATGAAACCGCACGTAACCAAGGAAACAGAAAATGGTCGACAACGCAAATGAAGGAGCCAGCGAGCGATAGGGTACCCAAGGCATTTTTTTATTTGTTCATCTTGTTCTTTTCTTCTCTTCACAGCTTGACCTCATCTTCCTATTTCAGTGTACGTCATAACTCATTACAAGAGGAGGGAGGGAGGGAGGGATCGTGGGTTCTGTGGGCTGGGGAGGGTGGGAGGGGAACTGTGTGTTAATGGTAAAAAGAGACAAAATGTCAAATAAATAGAGAGAGGAGATGGAGGTGTCATTTACGCATCTACATGTCCTTAATGTGAAACAAATTAATATTTCAAAATCAGCAGAAACAGACAGTATATTTGTATAAAAAGAGGGGAAATAAATAGTGTTGGCGTGCTACCGTACTGTGGGTGCCCCCCTCTCTGCCCCCCTCTCCCTCTAGTGAGGTCCTACCTCTAGTCCACTGTGCTTTGAGAAGGGAGAGCTAGGCTTCGGTGGGAGGGGGGTGCTGGGGGGGGCGGGAGGGGGGCGTGAGGAGGGCGGTGGTCAAGGCGGGGTAGCAAGGAGGGGGAGAGGGCAGAGCACGATATTGGTCAGGGACGTATCTATTACCCATGGACCAAGGCCTCAAATTCTGGAAGAAAACAGAGCAGACAGAGGAACGGCGTTATTCCCATTTCTGCTTGGAATTGTATTTTCACTAGTATGTATCACTAGTCACTGGTGTCTTAAAATATTACTAAATTGCTAAAATATTGAAATACTGGTCGATGCCCCTCGATGGGTTTTATTGTGTGGATCTTTAATGTTAAATGTTTGTCACATCGATTGAGTGTGAAAATCTGAGGCTGTGCCTCTCTCACTCCCCACCTGATTATTTCCAGTGCGTGTGCATTCACTTTGAAAACCTGAAAACCGTCGATCCCGATTCAATCCCTGGTAAAAAGGTCAAAGGTAAAACTGTCGATCCCTGCTTACCGTCGATCCCGATTTTCCCGTCGCCGTCCTTGTCTGCCGCTTGCAGGAATGCTTTGGTTTCTGCGTCTGACAGGTCCCTGCCATCCGTGGCAAAGCCTTTCAGCACGAACCTGAGAGAAGGGGTGAGGGATGTGGTGAGGGAAGGTTTGTTTTGTGCTGTATAGTATATCAAAGGGAAAGACCTGAAGGGTTGCCACGGTGACCCAATGGAATAGCCTGGCCCTTTCCAGACAGACTTGGATTGATAATAGTGTTTATTTTGTTTACCCTCGTTTAACCGGGTAGGTCAACTGAGAACTCATTTTCTCCTGCGCAGTGAGGACCTGGGGAATCAATGGGGGCAGGGACTGTAAGGGAGAATGTGTAACCTATCATATGTAAGATAGGTGAAGTAGGAGAGTGTCACTGTGTGCCTTGAACGTAAGGGAATTGTTTTTCATACAGTGGATCAATATGTTTACACAAGCCATGATTGTGATGACTTGTGATTATGATCATGACGTGATCATGTATTTAATTTTGAGTTGGAGGGCCTCCATCATAGCAGTCTAATGAACCCATATTGTCTGGTCCTTTATGAGTGTGAGCCGCCTATCACAGTTGCGGTTCTAAACCCAACTGTACCAGACCAGCCCTGGTGGGGAGTCCCGATCAGGGGCAGCGTTTGTCTGTCCGCCCCAGGGGGAGGGTGAGCCGGCATGAACTCGCTGAGAAGCACGTAGGGGTGTCTCCAGTGGGTGTCGCCACATGGGTAGGCGAATTCCGTCTCAAAGGAAGTGGAGTTTGCTGCCCTCAGAGAATTAGCTTGCCTCGTAGAGACGGGCAGCGAGTTTGTGTGAGGAGGGCAAATTGAAATAAATAGAGGGTATAATTGGCCACTAAATTGGGAGAAATATGGGAAAAAATCTGCAACACAAATGTATAATTTCGAGAAATTATACATTCTTGGTTCAAGAATGTATAATTTCGAGACTTGGGTTTTTAATGAAGTATAGCTAATAACTTGACAGCATATCTCTTTTTCTTACAACAATTTAGTAACTTTAATTTATTTGACAGGAAGCTGTGGATCATTTGGAATTTTATCCACTCCTCACTGGAGATTTGGTGTCTCTGTCATCTGGTGCAGAGTGAAAGTGAGTGATTGGCTCCTTCATGTAGTCCAGCTCCCTAAAAACATTTACCCATGCTGTGCCAGGTTTCGATTGACATGGAAGTTACTTGTGGTCTGTGAAGTATGGCGATTAGCCATGAGGTATGGGTGTGCGTGACAGTTAGGTCATCTCTTACTTGAGCTCCTCCTCCTCAATGAAGCCACTGTTGTCCACGTCAAGAGCCTGGAAAACCTTCTTCACGTCCTCAGCCGACTTGGCTTTCAGGCCAACCATCTCAAAGAACTTCACGTGGTTGAAGGACTCTGCATCTGTAGAGAGGTAAGACACTGGGCATATCCAAACATACTGACCTGAACTACGATGGATGCCATAAAATACAGAAATAATCGATAAGGAGTTTCATGATGAAACTTAGGGCCAGATTTACTAAGAGAACAGTCGCAGCGCAACAGCAGTCGATATAATGCGGCTCTTTTGTTGGTTGCCGATACCGACACATTAACGACAAGTTTACTAAGACTGCTTCTAATTACGCAATGAAAGAAACAAAATGCCCAATTTTATGGTAGGTGACACCCATAAAAAGGTAATCGTCAATGAGGTTCAGTCACAACAAAAATTGTGTCACAAAATAAATGATTAATTAGGCATAACAAAACAAACAGTAGATGTAAAGACAAGATGGCATGGTGTTAGACGGCATCCGAAAGAAAAAGACACATCAGACAGAGAAAAGAATATTAACACTATATAATGTGGAACAATCCCTGCAAAATGAGCATGTTGTGGGGGGAAAGGAATAGGCATGGCTGAACCTGTGATGGGAGAAGGCAACAGAGCATCTGAAGATAAAACTTGTAGTCACTGTATACCAAGGCCGTAACCATGGAGTCAACATTGGGGGGACCAAATCAATTTATTTATATTTTTATATCAGCTAGGCTATATATTGGGGGGGACATTTTGAGCATATCTGAATATTGGGGGGGATGTGTCCCCCCCAATATATATGGTAATTTCGGCCTTGCTGTATACCCTCCTGACAACATAGCACAATAAGACAATTGTTCAAATTCAGAACAAAATAGTTTTTATCCTGACTACTAGCTGATGACAGATTTGTCAATAGAAATCCTATATCCTTTCATATGATTTTCATATTATATCTGAAAATAAATGAAAGTTCCAGCAAACAATATGTATGCTATATAGGGTATATCTTTAAAATTATGAAACAATACTGTCAAGGCCTTACCTAACAGCCAGGTTTCTCCATAGTCCCAATTACTTAGCTGTCTGTAGATAGTTATAACTGAAAGTAAAGCTCTGGTGACATAAACCAGGTACTTTGCAACAACATTTGTGATTATTTGTTTTGCATCGCTGGGACAGCGCCTAGCACCTTGGAGAGCGCGATACAAAATGCAGATTGTGAAATGCCTAGGCTATATCAGCGCTCAGCAAAATACTGCCTGATTTCAGGGGCTCTTAAAATTCTCATACAAAGAAGAGAGTCGCAATTAAGGCATGCTTTACTAAATCAGACGGACTACATAATCGGCCTAATTTACAAAAGCACGTTCACCCCAGGTATACATATGCATGAACAGATTTAAGTATACATCTGAAGGAAAGTCACAGTGACATAACCCCTGCAAATTACATCTTAATAGCAATTTGACTCATCGTGACCGTTTAGTAAATCCGATGTGGATATTGCGACCTTGTGGTGACCGTTTTTTTTTTTCGCAAAGCAGTCAAAGCCCTTTAGCAAATCTGGTCCTTACTTCGTAGTGTAGTTGTGATGAAATGAAACAGTAGAAATGCATTGTTATTCCATTTCTCCTATACTTCTATATTCATTTATTAGATCTTTTTTTGGGGGGTTATTTAGGTTTTATAAGCTAGATTTATGTTACTCTAAGCTGAAACATAATTTGGTCAAATGTCCCATTGTGTACTTACATATGCACTTACATGTATAATTACACATGACACTAATGTACCATGTCACAACGTGTGTTTGCACTTAGCAGTTGCATGGGAAATTACAAAGAATTTACAGTACTCCATGCATGGAAAAAACATTGTGTCTTATTTCACTGTCGCTGTATTTGTGAGTAATTGCACAATTTTGTAATTACTGTTGATTAGTCCGTTTTCCTGGTATGGAGAAAACAAGTGAAAAGAGGTTCTCCTCACCTTTGAATGCATCAAGGGCCTTCTTGATGTCATCAGCTTTGAGAAGGTCTTTCATCGCCATCTTGGCAGCTGGATGAGGTGAAAGAATGGGAGACAGAGATGAAGGTAAAGAAAATGAGGGAGAGGTTTGGATGAGTGCACATGGTGGTGGTAGAGAGTGGGGAAAAAGGCAAGTAAGCAAAGATAAATATTTGGTCAGATAAATGACTCATCGGAAATCAGGAGATTTGCAAAAACAAACCATAACAGCACATGAGTCTGAATAACAGAACACCATGCATTTACATAAACCTGAAACTTTCAGCACACTGTTGATATGCAGGTTTAAAACGGAGGCGTTTTCTTTATTGGATAATATCAAAGTATATGTCAATGTCGATGTTGTACATAGCAAACAAAATGTTTTAATTTGAGATTAAGCATAGGGAAATTGACACTGCTGCTAGCTGAACGTGGGCAAGATGAAGCCACGTTGAATTTAATGTTACATTTATTGTGGTATGGGATGACAGTGACAACAGGTCCTCTGCTATATGTGCTAATGTTATTTTATGGACAGCAGTATTGATTCTCTGATTTAGTATTTTATCCATTAGATTTATTTCCTTTTCAACCATTCTATAATTAATGTGGGCCTAATGTGTTAAAGGTTACAGCATTTGAACATATCCTGGTTTGTGGTCTTTGACAAATGCGAAACATTCCCTGGTTAAAACAAAAAAAAAACACAGGTGCAGACAAGCCAAAACAGCATCAGCATTATTGGTGATCTACAAACAATCCATAACTAAGGAACTAACTAACCAACATTTCAAATAATGCAGGTACACAGCAGGTACACATAGAGGTGAGGCCTTGGTCGATGAACCATGGTGCGATGAACCATCATGGTGCGATGAACCAAAATGGAAGGCAGAAACTACAGTGTCCATGCTAGACTGCACTGTACTGCCCAGGAACTCTGCATCACCCCTGATTAAGAGCGAGTCAATACCAACAGTCTCACTCATCCACGATCTTCCACTAAGATCTGCAGACTCCCGTCACTCCAGTACCGCTCTGGTCACACACTCAAAAACCTTATCATTCATTGGGGTATTAACTGCATTAAAAAAAAATAATTATATGAAGAAAATAAATAAAAATACAAAATTCTCGTAATTTTGACTGTCTGACAAAAATAATAGCGGGAATTTAAAAAACATGCAAAGTGCACCTTTACAGTATATGCACTGTTTATTTTTAAAAAGCTACAATTTTTAACAGAACCGATACACAACCAAACAACTGACCATTTTAGACACCCTATCAGTGAGGTGTCCAAACTGCCCGCTGCTCCACAGACGTACGCATTCATCACATTCACTCTTCCCGAATGACCTCTCCCCAAAAACATCCCCAGCGACCCGTCCCCCCACACCCCCCTTTGCCTCTTCAGGCACTTGACATCCGCTGCTTTCATTTCTCCTAAATATCGGCCGCCACTCCGCACGGTAGCTACAGCATGCTACAGCAATATGTCAGATGCAATATCTCTTGTGCTCTATGGCCCCCTATCCTCCTTTTAAAAGAACCACCTATTTTTGAAAGTTTTTTCCTGTCTTTCTTTGTCCCACCTGGGGGGGATTGGGGGGGGTCTTACCTGTGTAGCGGTGAGGGATACGCTGGAGAGGGAGAGGAGGCAGCTGGCGGAGAGAGTGCTCACTATTCCTCTTTTATAGTCTTCCACCAGGCTCTATTTTAGGACAAAAAAATGGGAACCCAGTTTGCGGTACCAAGATGCTCTGTGGCCCAGAAGCCGTATCACTTTCTCTGCGGCACTAACTAATCAGCCTCTACTATTAATAATCACGCCCCTCTCTCTCGCTCGCTCCCTCACGCACTCCGTCTCTCTCTCTCTCTCTCTCTCTCTCTCCGTTTCTTATCTAATTCTCTGCTCCCTCTTTCATCTCGCCAGCATCGGTCCCCGGATCCCCTCTGTTCTCCGTCTGTGTTCAGAGCAGAGGGCTCGGCACAGGCTGTTTACTTACACATTGCATAGGACATAATGTTCTACACACACCAAAGCCCATATGTCCTGTACCTCAGACACACACACACACACACACACACACACACACAAACACAGACACAGACACACACACTCAAACACACACATACACGCACACACACACACACACACACACACACACACACACTCAAATACATACACACACTCACATGCGCACACACACACACTCACACTCACATGCGCACTCAAACACACACACATGCACACTCACACACACACTCAAACACACACATTCACATGCACACACACTCAAACACATATACACACACACACACACACTCACATACACACACACACATTCAAACACAGACAAACACACACACTCACAAACTCACATGCACACTCACATGCACACACACACACACACCCACACACACACACTCAAACACATATACACACTCACACACTCACATGCACATTCAAACACATGCACACACACAAACACACACACACACACACACACACACACACTCACAAACTCACATGCACACCACACATACTGAAACGCACAAAGACACAGACACACACAAACTCACATGCACATAAACAACACACACACACACACAAACATTGATAATTTCTATTGCTGGTTGTTTAAAAATCTAAATTAACTATGGTTGTCAGTAAAGTAGAGATAACTGCCAAAATAAAGGAAACACTTGGGTAAATGAAGGATTCTGGTGTCTCTGTTATGGTGTGGGGGGCATTTTCCTGGTTTCTCTCAACCCCTTAGAGGGCAAGATAAACACCAATAAATATAAAGCCATTCTGAGTGATCACATTCATCCTGTGGTGAAGCATTTCTACCCTGACAGGAGTGGCTTCTCTCAGGATGACAATGCCCCCATCCACAAGGCATGAGTGGTCACTGATTGTTTTGATGAGCATAAAAACGATGTAAACCATATGCCATGGCCTTCTCAGTCACCAGATCTCAACCCAATTGAACACTTATGGGAGATTCTGGAGCGGCGCCTGAGACAGCATTTTCCACCAACCATACCACAGTAAGACACTTCATGTTGGTGTTTCCTTTATTTTTGCAGGTACCTATAGTCTGGCTGTCACTGTGTTTGCACTCCCATCATGCACAGCAAACTCCACAGTGCTGCACTTTTCTGAAACCTTTTGTTTCAGATTTTTATCCCATTTTCTCCCAATTTGGTAGCCAATTAGACCCACTATTTCTTAAGTCAATCCCCCCTAGTAATGTGAGTTCGCTGCCGTAGTCCTGCAACCAGTAGCGACACGCGACCTGACGCCTCTTCCGAGACGGCACTTGCCCAAGTATCAACCGTGACCCGGTATACTGCAGGGCCACTCTTATGCACAGCGAATCTCATGTCGGCTTCCCTCCCCCTCCCTGGGGCGGACAGCCAATCGCCACCCCTGGTGGCGCTCCCGGCCAGAGCCAACTCTGGCGAGACGGGAAATTGAACCCTGGTCTCCGTGGCCAGCGTCGGACGTTGTAACCACTGGGCCATGCGGGAGGCCCAATGCTGCACTTTTCTAACACACACTCATGGCCTAGGATTTTTTTTTGATAAATACATTTTATTTGTGGGCGCCTTTCAGGACACTCAAGGTCACCTTCCAAAAAACCCCAAACTGAAAGCGTCATACAATAAGATGCAAGAAGACAGTAGTTACTTCCTGTCTTGAAGTACCTGTACCTGAACCTGGTTCTGTGTGGCTCAGTAGGTATAGCATGGCGCTGACAACGCTTAGGTTGCGCGTTCGATTCCCACTGGGACCCCATGTACTGAAAAGTGTATGCATTCACTACTGTAATTCGCTTTGGATAAAAACATCTACTAAATGGCATATACGTATATATACTTCCCTGGTTGTCAACCTGGCTCGACTTCAACTCCACATATCACCCTCGGCGACATGCATGTATGCAACCTGTTACATTGCTGAATGACATGACACCCAAGCTTGTTATGTGTTAGCCTGGAGTCCTTTGGAGAGCCTGTGTCACTCATCCCCTCCACACACCATGAGGCGGTGGTTGGGGGCACAGAGGGCTGAAGCCCCAGTCGCGCAGAAGGCTGTTCGTGTTACTGGAGCCCCTCTCTCCGAGGCCTTATAAAAGACCTGGTGCCATTGGGGCGGCGGATAGCGTAAGCGGTCTAATGCACAGTATTTTGGCTGGTCTGATACGGTGTGCGCTGCCTGTCAGGGACGCGGTTCGAAACCCGTCTCTACCAGACCGACCCTGGCCTTCAGCCCCGACCGGGGGCGGTGTTTGGCTGTCCGCCCCAGGGGGAGGGGGGGGGGTGAGCCGGCTCGGGTCTGCCGTAAAGCACGTAAGGGTGTCTCCAGAACGTGGGTGGGCAAATTTTGTCTCGAAGGAAGTGGAGTTTGCTGCCCTCGGAGAATTAGCTTGCCTCGTAGAGATGAGCGGCCGACTCGTGTGGGGAGGGTACATTTAAATAAATGTAATTGGCTACCAAATTGGGAGAAAAACGGGAAAAAAAATCTGAAACAATTTTTTTTTTAAGACCTGGTGCCGTGGAGACGCATGAAGCAGAGGCTCATGGGAAATGGAGTGTTCAAGGAGGGGAGGAAGAGATGTAGCAACGGACGGCTCAGAGGAGCTGGAGGGCTTTGAGAGAGGAACGAATGCCAAAACAGCGATATGGTTTGGACATCCTCACATTCGCGTCCAAACTCTTGTGCCCGCGAGGGCGTAGCATGTCTCACAGCCTAAAAAAAGGGCTGTGATAAATGTCAGACCCCTGATTCTGCTCTCTCCTTTCAACTGCCCCCATCTTTCTCTCTACACCTTCTTCATCCCTCTCTCCTGATCCTATATCCCTGCTCCAACTAATGAACTTCCCTCTGTAATAATTCTCTTTATATATCATTCTCTAATCATTCATTTCCCGTTTCAAATGAAATCAAGCTAAATTGATAAAGAAAATGTATAAAGATAAAAAGATTTTTAAAAAGAAAAAGAAAAATACATATCCTCTCTCTCCATCAGTCTGTAATTCTATAAGGTATAGATACACATCATACATAATTTTCCGTCCTGACAAGATCTCTTCCCCCTCCTTCTACCTCTAATCTTGCTCTCTTTCTCTCTCTCTCTCTCTCTCTCTGTCAGAAGGGCTTAACAGCCTCCTTTTATGGCTGTTTCTCTCATCCCTTCTTTACTCCTCCGCCTTTCATCCTCACACTAAATTTATCGCCCCCCCCAAGCCAAACCTCCCACACCCCCTCCCCACCAACCCCCTCCCTTTCCAGCAACCCCACCAATGGCGGTCAAGGCCGGACGCCAAAATTCACCTCAGTATGCGCCCGGGTGTCACTTGCAGGACTCTTGAGGGGGAGGGGGGGAGACCATGCCAGGGAATGTCTGAAGAGAGGTATCCACCCTAAATCAAAACCTTGACCCGGCGCAAACAGCAGCGTTGACGGCGGTTTTCCACCAGGGCCAGAAACTACTGACAAGTTTGAAAAAAAAAATAAAGGAGAAAAAAAGCTGCATTGGAATGGAAATGAATCTAAACTTGTCCTCGCCAGCGTAATCACAAACCATAGCAATGCTAATTGGGAACATTCGAAGGATAGCTGAGCAGTTCTTCGGTCATAAACTGCACTTAAAAATGCCATTAATGGACTGTTATTCTTGTAATCCGGTACCCCATTAGTATGATTTATGGCCCTTAGCGGGAAACTCTTGTCTAAGATGACTCGCTTACATTTTGCACAATTTCCATTTAAATAGCTGGATAATTACGAAGGCAATCTGGGTTGTGAACCTTGATCAGTCGTACAACAGTGGTATTCCTCCTGGGATTCGAACCTGTGATGTTCTGGTTGCAAGTCTAGATCCCCTTCTACTACATCAGAGTGTACAACGTAACTGAATTCGTATTAGACAGATATTTGGCTATTGGAATATATTGTATTTCTATGTTTTATATTTCTCATGCAAATATCATACAATATATGACCTTGATTCATAAGACATATCTTCACCATATGTCTCTATTTCATGTTATTAATCTGAATATCCTTCTTTTGCTTTGAGCAGGAGACAGCAGTCCCCAGGGCTCTGCTGTAGAAGAGTGTATTTCACTTGTCGTTTCTCAACTCAGAATGTCGTATTTTGTACCGTGCAAATAAAAACAACCCCTTTGATGTGCAGGTGGAGAATTTTACTTCATTTGAAATGGCTTTATGTCAGTCCAACATCTGAAAGACACCTCCTTGAAATATATATATTTTTTAACAAAAAACGTCTGACTCTCGGCTCTGGCCGGGAGTGCCACTAGGGGGCGGCAATTGCCTGTCCGCCCCAGGGAGGGAGGGGAAGCCGATATGAGTCCGCTGCATATAGGAGTGGCTCTGTGTCCCGGAGTTACAGTTGAAGGCTTGGTGAGTTCCGGCTCGGAGGAGGCGGTACATCGCCTTTGTCATTGCCGGTCTCAGGGCTATGGCAGCAAACTCACAATACGAGGGGGGATTGACATGAAAAGAGAGGGTGTAATTAGCTTAAATTGGGAGAAAATGGGGAAAAAAATTAGAATAATTTTTTTTTTTTTTAACCTGACTTGTGTACATATCCAGGAAGTGATTGCCCTCCTGGCCACAGGGTATATATTCTAACCTGTTTCCAATTAAATCCTACACATTCAGCCATAGCTCTCAGCATAGGGCTCGTGTTACAGGCGTGTGTTTGTGTGTGGCACCGTGCAGGGTGTTAACGTGTACATTGAGCTCTTAAACCAGGCCAGCGCCTTGTGTATTTGAAGGCCAGTCTGTCTTGTTTGAGTTTGAGTTTTCTTATGAGACCAAGGGTTGAGTCACCCAGAGAGCAATGCCCCACATTGAATAAGTACTTATTCAAATAGAATATACACAAGAATAGGACCAGGCTCTCAGGACTGTAACATTTTACAATGTGAGCATAAATTAATAAATTAATCTGTAATAAAGATGCTGGGCATGTTGACTGGAAGTGTCCTCTATGGGGCCTGGTTCATTCAATAAGCCAGTCAATCCAGTCAATAAATCTACTAATTCTATGGGCAAGTTTCACTTTTGCAGACAAAACAAAAATAAACTGGCCTCATGTGTGATTTGTGGATAATCCTTGTTTGGATTCTAAAACACAACTCTTGTTTATTTCTATTTATTAATTTGGGTCAACTCCAGAACGACAGTTTTGTTTATTCAGTGTTCATTTCTATTTTTAAATATTAATTCAATTTTTTGGAGCGGGGTGGGGGGGGGGATAAGACAACCCAGGGAGGTGGAGAGGTGAAGAGAGGACAAGAGGGAGAGGAGAGGGGGAAGAGCAAAAGTAATATGATAAGCCTCTGAGCTCAGCTAATATAGACATTATCTCTTGGGTGCCCCGTAAAATGAAGTGCTTTGAAAGTGCTGGAGGACAGGGAAAGGGAGGGGGGATGAGAGAGCAGATGGAAGGCTCGAGATTCTCTGGTTTTAGTGTTTCGCGCAGCATGGGCTGCCAACAGAATAACACACTGTGTCGCCGATGGCAACGGTATGCTGAGTCGCTCACAGCTTTCAGGCCCACCTTAATGTGAAGAAAGCAAAATAACAAAAAATTAATGAATGAACATTGGATTTATATAGCGTGTTTTTTTTCCAGGGAACTCAAAGCGCTTACAACGATAGGGGCAACTCACCTCAACCACCAGTACATAAAGTTGAGCACAGAACTTAACTTGTCGTTACTGAATTCACTTTGATCAACAGTATTTGCCTTTTTTTTATGTGCACAAGTCCACTTTCTGCTTCTGCTAATCGGTGTAAATGGTTTTGAGTACATAAGGAAACATAAGGAAAACTCAGTTCTCAACATTCTCTGTGTTTCCCTTTTCTACATCTTCTCTTCTTCCTTACCCCTCTCTCTCTCTCTCTCTCTCTCTCTCTCTCTCTCAGGTTTCTCCTTAGGGTGAAGGGTGTCTATATTTAGACTGGTCCGGGAGGTGTCCGGATACATATAGAAACACACAGTAACCCGTAGAGACACAGGCAGATAAAATGAAATGCACACCAGGGGCTCTCAGGCCCACTTCAGCGTGTGTCCATTTCACCAATCTCGTCTCTCGCCACCCAGTGGTGGCCGTTGGTACTGGCTGACAATGTCCCTCGGAGACAAGGGTGGGACGATACTTTCCCCGCACCTATTATATTTCTGCGTCTCAGCATTTCGTGGAGTGGACACAGTGAGGGAGAAGGTGAGACCCGGTAGAGACTGAGAAGAAGGGGGGAGACAGAAATAGAGGATGAAACAGACACTCAACTATATTGACACCTGTCCAATAAAGAGTGACATGTGGGGAGCGAAGACAGGCAGCAGTACGCACAGGGCTATCCAAGGGCAAGACAGGGAGAGAGAGGAAGAGAGAGAGAGGGGAAGAGAGAGAGGGGGAGAGAGAGGGGGGGGGGGAGAGAGGGGGAGAGAGAGGGATATCCCCTTTTAACGACCCTGAGTTATAGATATAGTTGTGTCCATTGTGAGTTGTGACTGCAAACAGATGCCTGGATTCTTTTCAGCTTGAAAAAGCCCCACAAGTGACTGTTAAAATCAAGTAACTCTATCTGAAGCCACATAGTGGTATCCTGGACAATACCATTTTTCAATCTATGTGCTCAGTGTATACAAAACAGACTGCACCGGTTCAGCCAATCAAACAAATAAATAATTAAAAACAATATCAAATCTACCTCGGGCATACCTCAGAATTGTATCAAAATATGAATCATTTTCTTTTCTTTTTCCTAATCAGTTGAATTTAAATATATTTTTCACGGCCTTGAATTATGAGAGTGATAACATTCTCATAAACAATTTGCCATAAACAACGACAACACAACACCACACGCACACGCACACGTACACATAAACATGGTGTGACCTTTGATTTAAATGTATCTGTCGGTGTGGCTATATGAGTCACGTTCAATTCACGAGTCAGTCCATGTGTGCTCAATAATATAATGTATCTGTAAAACATAATTAATGTAGCTCCACATTTCTTTACAGGACACAGCTTGTTTTTGTATTATTGCAGTAATGCTTTTGTGTTGTGAGGTTGCAGATTTGAATCTAAAATGGGGCACTGCCATTGTGCCCTTAAGAAAAGGTGCTTAACCTGAATTGCTTCAATAAAATATCCAGCTGTGTGAATGGATTTTAATGTAAAACGTAAGTTGTCTAAGTTGCTCTGGATAAAGGCGTCTGCTAAATGTGATGTAATTTAATGATATATCGTTGATCTCTTCACTTGGCAACCTGACAGAATGTGCGAATGTGGACAAAAGTACCAACAATTGATGTAACACGCATTGTCAAATCACTGCTTCGAAAAACATGGTACGTTGTTGAGAAACTACAATGGATGTAAGTGGGATACAATTTAGTTTTTCATTTGGAGCCGACGCACACAATACAATTATCCATGTCGCAACGAGGTGCCGATCCTGAGCTCAGAGGTCCAACCAAAATTCACGGAAAACCATGATTCATAGATAATTTTTTTCTTCTTTTTAAAAATATTATTTTAGAATATTAATAATAATAATAATAATATAATAGATTATACCTATGTCAAATTTATTTTCAATTCAGCTTGGTTGCTGACACATGTACATTATCGTATCTTATTTTGTATAAACAAATAAACCGTTTAATACCACTACATAATGTCAGAGGCTTGCTCTATAAACCCAGCTAAAATAAAGACCAGCGGCAAAAGCTCATCTGAAAAACCTTTGACAATGTACTGTGGTGACGTCTTGTGGCGGAAGGGTCACTCTGCAGCAACTCTATAATTTAAAAAAAAATCTAGAACAGTGGTTCTCAACCTCAGTCCTGGGGACCCACCGTTTATGCTAGTTTTTACCTCTAGTAAACTAGAGGCAAAAAAACCCTGTAACTAGCTGTTAGTTGTTAGACACTTTTAATCTTAAAGCATGATTCACTCTACTCTAAGGCTATATTATGCCAGAAATAGCTATGCATGACATGAAAAATAAATGTTCCATGTTCACATCCCAGGACTTTAAATCAGTCAGATACATGATTACTTTATGTAGAAAGGGGTTACATTTTTTAATTGATTCAATTATAGACTGGCAGGTGGAATCAGTGGGGGCCTAAGTGATGAAAGTCTGGACACCGGGTCACTGAAACTAATCCATTTGTGGAAAATGAAGTGAGTTCAATGACAGAGCAATTGGCAATGAGCCAAACCTGCATTGTGTTAAAATAGTTTTAAGGAAAAAAATGATGGTAGAACGTACACACATGGTTTTAACAGCCTTAATTGACCAAGAGATTGGTTGTAACAAAAACCAGCATACACAGTGAGTCCCCAGGACCAAACTTGAGAACCACTGGCCTGTTGCTATGATGTTGTTAAGGGCAAATGTGATAGCCTGTGTTTGTGATGTTAGGCAACTCTGGTCCTGGAATGTTAGAAATGTTTCTGGTTCTTTGCACCATCCGAACACCTACCTACATAATTGTATTAATCATTAAGCTTAATGAACGCATGTTCTGGATGTACTCAGTGTTGAACCATTCAGGCTCAGACTACGAATAATAGATCAAACTGTGTAGTCAAGGTCGGACAGAACAAAAAAACGGAAACGTTTCTGGCACTTCATGACCAAGGTTGCATAACTATGAAGAATTGCAAGACAAAGCAAATGGCGATGAGCCAAACCTGTAGTGTGTTAATAAGTTTAAGGAAAGAACTTACACACTTGTTGTCAACAACCTTAATGGATCGAGAGATTGGCTGTAACAAAAACCAGCATATACAGCAGGCACTCCAGGACCAGGATTGAGAACCATTGCAACAGACAATTGTGTGAAAAATCTGCCAGTTCTGTTGAAACGGGTTGAGTGTGAATGTGACCTGCGTTTCAACTTGGAAAAACGACAACCAAACTCTTATGTGAGAGCATAAAATAGAGGCAATATGAACGGGACTACACTGAAGTATGCTCATAATACTGTATACATTCAGTGAGATGTATACAGTTTAAGTTTAGACAATGCATTTCACCACACATTGTGAGGGTGTGGTATGTTCTGATTCACGAGAGAAACTGGATACTTAAGAAAACATTAGACCAGCTCATTGTTCAGTATATTTTACAGTGCCTCTAATGAAGAACATTTCGCACGCGCTTTATTAAAGATAAAGAAGACAGCTCTGGCTTCCTGTATTTTTCCTAGTTCGCTACGCCCTGGTGACCGCCCCCATTCTCGCTCTGGGAGTCTGTTGTAAACCTGTTGTTAACATCTCGAGCGCTCGATGCTCTGTGGAATACCTGTCCGTCTCCTCGCGTTATCCTCCGCTCGTTGGGATCCAGGATGTCACTGCCGAGGCAGCTTAGGGACGAGAGGTGAGCAGACGTGATAACGGTTTTGTAATTGTTTAGTAATAACCGGAGCGTGCGAGCGCTATATGCAAGCGAAACTAGTGAAGCTAAATCGAACTTTTACGCAAATTATTTTAAGTCCTTCAAAAAACGTGCAATGGCATATTGCCAGGTTGCAACATTTTAACTTGTTCAGAGTGTACATATAGCTTGCAGTTGAACAACACTAAGAGGCTTGCGATTATTAAAACGAATTTCATAAACCCACTGGCAATGTGTTTGTGTGGGCGACTGCATTGACTGTAAAAACTGAATTTGTCATGTTTTTTAGTTTTCTATACCCAAGTATGCTGTGAAGGAAGATTCAATCGCCTCTATTGTGTTTCTCCGTTCAAACGCCTCTCGACTCCGTTCCAATGACGTTTCGTTGTCATTGGAAGTGGTCCCATTCCTATAAGTGCGTTGCCTCCGAGGCTTAAGAGTTCGCCCATTAGTCTGTCTTTGTGCAATTCACTAACCCATTGATTTCACCGTCTCTCAGTGACTTCGACCAGCTCCCTAACGATATCCCGGTTTCGGCCACCATTGCTGACATTCAGGAGAAGAAAGGGTTCATCGTCTATTATGTGAGCTACACTGCACATTGTGCCAATCTGTGTGTGTGTGTGTGTGTGTGTGTGTGTGTGTGTGTGTGTGTGTGTGTGTGTGTGTGTGTGTGTGTGTGTGTGTGTGTGTGTGTGTGTGTGTGTGTGTGTGTGTGTGTGTGTGTGTGTGTGTGTGTGTGTGTGTGTGTGTGTGTGTGTGTGTGTGTGTGTGTGTGTGTGTGTGTGTGTGTAATGTACAATTTGCCATGGCCGCATGCAGAATAATTGATTAAAGGCACATCTTAAAATAGCACAACTTGGAACACCTCGTAGCTGAACGCCTGTGCTGCTGGTGATGAGTGTGAGTATTGATCGTGTTCCTCTGGCTCCTAGTGGTTTGTGATCGAGGTGAAGACCAAGGGGGGATCCAAGCACCTCATATACCGGCGGTATCATGACTTCTTCACGCTCCACCAGAGTCTGGAGCAAAAGTTCTCCTCCGAGAGCGAGGCTGGCCTGGGCGGGTACTCCTTCACCTTACCTACACTGCCCGGTGAGTCACCCTGGGCTTAACTTTTCCTTGTGTGTGTGTGTGTGTGCGTGTGCGCGTGCGTGCGTGCTCTTCTACCTATCCAACAGGGCACCGTGCTGTTGTCGTGCATCCAAGAAGTGGGGACCTAGTAACCAAGTGGGGACATCTTCCAGGGCCCCTCTTGGCAAACACTTTAAATCATGTTTAAATGATGCCTAGACCGCCCTTCCCAGTGAAGTTTTATAAAAAATTCCAAATGTGCGTGGAGATGGGGCCAGGTGTGCCTGGTGGCTTGCCCCCTCTATCCCCTCTCGATCTCAGTACAGCTGGAATGCTGCCTGAGGAACACAACACCTGTTTGTCAGAAAGTGGGCCAGGTGTACTCCAGCACTGATAATGCTAAAAAAACAAAGGATGGTTGTTCTCTCTCTTTTTTCACTCCGCTTCCCTCCCTCCTTTCTCTCTCTCTCTTTCTGTCCCTTGTGTTTTTCCGTGAAGCATTTAGGCAATTAAAAAGGTATATAAATGTCTGGCCTGACTGTGACCTCTGGATGGGAGAGAGACATGTGACGGGCCACTTTTGCAAGTTATCGCCCGTTTTTAATTGTACGGTGCGGCGCCTGAGGAGTTTTCCCCGGCTTTGAAAGCCCCGCTGTGCCCGTAGGCCTGTCCAGTCCCATCACTGCAATGTCCTCTATCAATTCGGAAGGGCAGATGCTATCAAGCACCCTCTGAAAAGCGCTCTATCTGCACTTTCACACTGCAGTCCGATGCAGGGACAGCGCAATTGGTGCAGCTGGTGCAGGCGAATCTCATTGGTATGCCCCCACTGCCTCCATGGTATGTCCCTGACTGTCCCATCCCTCCGGGTTCCTAGGCTCCCGCTCCTCGCGGTCTCACCTCTTCTCTGTCCTGACCCCTCAGTGGTGGAACGATTTTCCGCACTCGGTCAGGACCGCGGAATCACTGGCCATCTTACGCAAGAGACTCAAAACCCACCTTTTCAGACTCCACTACCACTGAAATCTGTACATTTAGCTAATAGTCATCACCAATGCTTACATGTTTAATACTGCTTTTCGTAATATATATCCATGTTTAAAACTGTCTCAAAAAATGAATAAATCTACTAACCTTTTCCTTCCTGGTGTTACAGGTATGGTATGCAGCTGCCAACAATGATGTCTATCGCTGTATTACTGCACTGATCTCTTGCATGAACAATGATTGATCTTACCATGTATTAATGCACATCTTGTAAGTCACTCTGGATAAGAGCATCTACTAAATGCCCAAACTGTAAAATGTCCCAGTGCCTCAATGGTGTATGCCTCAGGGCAGTACTGTAGTACAGTCATAGAAAGTCACCAGTGCAGCGACAGTTGTAAAAACACATTGACATTCAGTCATGGAGTGGAGAAAATCTGTGTAAAAATGATCTTGACATCACGGCAGATGAATGTAGTTGGATCCACGCAGAGATATTTTGTACCAGAGGAGAACTCTGCATAATAACTATGAACTGACGTGAGTTTTGAGTGTCTGCGCATTTGAGTTGTTGGCCAGTGGGTAAAGTACCTACTGTGTGTCCATTTCCTCACTCCACACTCCTTCAGATGAATCAGTATAAGAGAAACTACAAACCGATCGTCAGTGTATTGTCATCCGCAGTATCTCTTCAATATGTTTTGTGACTTTGCTATTGTAGTATTGCATAGTTGTGGCATTGTGACACTAGCGGCCTGCTGAGCCCAGCGCAACCAGTAGGCGTGAACCACTCTTTTTTTTTTTTTTACTGTCGCCCATTAACAGTAACATCTTACAATTACATTTTAAGCATTTAGCAGATGCTCTTATCCAGAGCGACTTACAAGATGTGAATTAATACATGGTAGGAACAATCATTGTTCATGCAAGAGATCAGTGCAGTAATACAGGAATAGACATTGTTGTTGGCAGCTGCGTACCATACCTGTAACAACCATCTGTAGTAAATGTTGTTTCACCAAAACAAAAAACGGGTTTAGAATATCGATGTGCTCTTTTACAGGCAAGGTGTATTTGGGGAAAAAGCAGGAGATAGCGGAAAACAGAATTCCAGAACTCAACACGTACATGAAGGTAAGAAAAATGCACTGATTTGTTATAAATTTTAGGAGCCAGAAGAGTGGGACTTGTGCGTTTTTTGTGTCAGTTTTCTGCCACCATTGCTTAGCCTTGTTCCTTTTCTTCCTTTCCACTATGTGTGCTTCTCCTCTCACTCACCCACTTCTCTTTTCTGTCTTGTTTCCAAATTGCATTTCCCCTTCTCTCTTCCTTCAGTTTGTCTGTTGTAAGCTGTGTGTAAGACTTGTGTGGCGAGCGTGTGTGCATGTGTGTGTATATACCTGACTGAGTGCTTGTGTGTGTGTGAGTACCTGACTGTGCGTGCGTGCGTGTGTGTGTATACCTGAATTATGAGTGTGTGTGTGTGAGTACCTGAATGTGTGTGCGTGTATACCTGAATGTGTGTGTGTGTGTGTGTGTGTGTGTGTGTGTGTGTGTGTGTGTGTGTGTGTGTGTGTATACCGTGTGTGCATGCATGCGTGCGTGCGTGTGTGTATACCTGACTGGTGGGTGTGTGTGTGTGTTAATAAAGCCATGGCGACTTGTGTGTTCCTCTCTCTGTGAGTCAGAAGCTGCTGTCCCTGCCCACGTATGTCCTGCTGGAGGATGTGGTCAGGATGTTCTTCTACCAGTGCGAGTCCGACAGCCTGCAGATCCCCCGGACCCCGCGTCGTCTCCGGCCCCCCACCCGCAGAGTGTAGGCCCCACACGCCACTCATGTTCTGTACCTGCACAGCACCTCACCCACTCACTCACTCAATCTACTGACTCACACACCCACTCACTCACTCAATCTACTCAATCTACTGACTCACTCACTCACTCACTCACTCACTCACTCAATCTACTGACTCACTCACCCACTCACTCACTCAATCTACTGACTCCCACTCACTCGCTCAATCTACTGACTCACTCACTCACCCACTCACTCACTCAATCTACTGACTCACTCACCCACTCACTCACTCAATCTACTGACTCACACACCCACTCACTCACTCAATCTACTCAATCTACTGACTCACTCACCCACTCACTCACTCAATTTACTGACTCACTCACTCACACACTCACTCACTCAATCTACTGACTCACTCACTCACTCAGTCTACTGACTGACCGGGAGTTTATGCGTTTATGCCCTCTCCCCACAGGATGCACTGGGGTTTTGGCAGCAGGATGCTTGCTGACTTCCTTTACTGCACTGAGGCTCTGACATTCCTCTGTTCTCTTACAGGAAAACCGTCAAAACCAAGCCAGACCTGCTGTCTTCCCCCAGAGCTGAGGTAAAGTGTCTGCATGCCACTCTCACAGGGCAGAGCAGCCCCAGCACTCCCTGGAGAATCACACACACACACACACACACACACACACACACACACACACACACACACACACACACACACATGCACGCACACATGCACACGCACGCACACACACACACATGCACACACACACACACACACACACACACACGCATGTCCGGACTCGCTGAGCCTCAGCTGAAGTTTGCTCTCTCATGGTGCAGTGGCAGGCACATGAATAGATGCAGTAACACAGTGTGACCAGCAGGGGGTGTCAGACGCCTGTGCTCACCGCGCTTAAATGGAGGCGTGGTCACTTTGCCTTTATTGCTCATTACACTTTCTGCTACCTGCTTTTTTAGCTCTTCCATGCCTCCTTTTTAGTCCTTTTGAGAATGGAAGATGAAAACAAATTTTCTGTCCGCTGAGGTCACTCTTGGCAACTCTGCCCTTTTTGATCTAATGCCCTTGCCTCTTCTCTGTCTCACTCTGTGTCTCTGTCTGTCTCTCCCAGGCCATCTCCAGCTATCTATTGCTTCTTCTGTCCGTCAGTCTGTCTTGCTGTCTTTCTCTCCGTCTTTGCCTATCTGCCTGTCTGTCGATCTGTACCAGGCCAGCTTAAGCCATGTATTGATCTTTTTTCTCTATTTTTCTCTCTTTTTCACTGTCTTTGTCTGTCTGTCTGCGGCAGTCTGTCTTTACCAGGCCGGCTTGTAGCCACCTATCGGATTTCCCTCTCTTCCTGGGGTAGTTGTTTTTCTATTCCTGTCACGCCTTCAGCTTTCAGAACATAAAAAAACAAGGAAAAACATTTTATATTCCAGAGGCATCCTTGATGGAGGAGGGAGATTGGGAGATTGGGGTGGGGGGGGTTGGGGCTTTGGGGACTGGTTTTAAAGTCAGCCATTGCCCATTTGATATCCTTGAAAATGAAATTGTGTGCTTTTTCTGCTTTGTCAGCAGAATTTGTATGTTTAACACTTAACCCTCTCATGCTCAGTTTTTAAACAGTTTAAGCATAAAAGTACTTAATCTTACTGCTAGTGTGAATGCTGTTGCTTTGAAAGTGACTAAGGTTAAGCATAGATACCACAAAGATTAGGAAATGCAGTAAATGTTTCTGTGGTAAATGTAAATGATGGAAAATGTGTGTGTGGGTGTTTTGTATTTTGAATGATGTGATTTTTGTGTATGGCAGGTGGTGTGCGCATGTTGTGTGTGTATGTGTGTATCGGTTGTGTGTGTATGATGTGAGAGAGTATAGAGTGCCTTGCCAGCAGAAGTGACAGACTCACAGCAGTTGGACAGCGGTTCTTGCAGCAGTACATAAACCTCCTTTGACCTTGCACCATAAAAAGAAACCGTGCAGTCGAACTCTCGCATGCCTGCGGGTACACAGAGCGTAACCATGAGCGCACACCTGCTCAAGAGTTTCACCAAGAGAGGAGCAGGCTCACTGCTCCACTGCTCACATCGACGCATCTGTCACACACACACACACACACACACACACACACATGCTTCTGCGAATCTGTGGACATGTACGCATCTCGTGCGCTGACGTACACATAGGGGTTTGCCAACATACCTGCACATAACGTTAATACGTGCACTAGGGGGTCAGTGTCACATTTACTAGAGAATGTACATAAAGAGAAGAAATCCAAATCCGTTTCCCGTTTGATGTTTTGGTTCTTTGTTTTAGTTCAGTTTTGGGTCTTGGTCCAACCCCAATGTTACCAGATATACTTCCCTGCTCAATCAATCAGCATTTGTTTGACGCACACGACCACACATACAATCAAAGAAACACACACAACACACACATACTAACACACATACTAACTGAAAGATACTAACACACACACATGCAGGCACAAAGAAATAGACATGGAAATAAACAAACACATTCAAAAACACTGTATATTTCAGTAATGCACACACACACACACCCACACACACATGTATATTACTCACATGTATAGTACCACGTAGCTTATGTAGTTACTGACTGAGTACAATGGTATGATTTGGTTGCTTTCGCGTTCAATTTTTAAATTGAGTTCAGCCGGGAGGAGAGAGTGAGTATGGGAGTGCTGTAGATCTTTAAATGGCACCCAGCTTTGTTTAACACTTTTACCCTGCCAGTTTCTGCCAGTCACTTACTGTCTATTAAATACTGTGGGGCTCCTGTGGTCATTAGAAACTCCTATCTGCCTGTACATCCTGAAATCTAAACAACATTCCCCTGAATCTCACACACCATTCACAGTTCATGCCACACAAAAACATTGTGGCCTAAGGTGTCGGCTCGTTATAATTGTATGGATGATTTAGTCAGATGTGTTTCTTTGAAGATGTGTTTGGGCAGTGGTGTTTTAACGGGCTACCTAGGTCATTAGAAAGGGTTGCGTAAAAGCAGGCATCCAGATTGGGGCCTATTTCCTTCATATGTATACCAGGAAACTGTAGGAAGGCTAGTACAGCTAATGCTGGATCATTGTCACTGGCCACAGTGCAGACACAGGTAGTGGCCCAAAAGGTGGAAACACCAATATGATACAAATATGGTATATCCTGCTCTGAGTTCTTGATGGACCATTCTTGATTAAACCTGCCTGCTCACGCTCTAGATTGAGTGAGATTGTAGTCAATTAATTTAGAGTTGCTCGCCTGTTTAGCCTTGCACCTCAAACTAGTGCACGGACATCACAATCCAGGACTATGCTGTTCTGACCAAAGTTGCCCTTTGTCGATGATCTGTTTCACGCTGATGGCACCTTAGGCACTGTTCCTCGTGAAACATCGACACGTTGAGCAGTCTTTGCACTGGAGCTCCTGCCAAACATGCCCCCCAACCATCACCCCTCTTTCAAAGTCACTGAGGTCTCGTCTTCTAGCCATGGTAGCCATAATTATAGGCACCCCGCCCCGCCCAGCATTTTTGTACACGACCCTGAGCATGCTGGGATGTTAAATGCTTAACTCCCAACAGAACAACCACTGTGGAAGCACCTGCTTTCAATATGCTTTGTCCCTCATTTATCCGAGCGTTTCCACCTTTTTGGCCACTACCTCTACAGTAGCACTGCCTCGTTCTCGCTGGCCGCGTTCAGGTGTGGGCACAGTAGATCTTACCATCTGCTCTGGGTTGTTATACGTATAGATATACTCATGTTTTGGTCTTGTTCTTGCTGACAATTGGCCCTCTGGATGCAAGCTCGGGAACCATTAGCTCAAATCATTTTTCCACAGGTTGTTTTTGTGATTTCGCATACACTCCCAAAGTGTGTTTTTTTTTTTTACCTTTTTTGATCACTCTTGCCATTTCATGAAATTTGGCTCATTCCAGTTGCGTTTTAAATGGCACAGAATCGGCGTTCGATTGCATTTAGACAAACAAGTCATTTTGAAACATGCAAAGCTGCATCAGCTGCACAAGCGCTGTAGCGAATGATGTTTCTCTAGCCATGAAAGTGCATGGAGGCTCCTGCTCACTACACTGTATTCCAGTACAGTGTTCAACTGCCTATGCAGATTCAGCTGCACTCTCTCACACAATCACTGAAACATTTACTACGATATGAATCTGGAATAATGGGCTGTGGGGGGCTCTTTATGTCGGAGCGCTGGTGTCTGTGTAGTGTTTGCCCCACCGCCTGCAATAGATTCTCTGACTGTGCCACAGCAGGTTGTACCAATGGGACAGGCCTACAAATACAACTGGACATCCATGAATTTGATGAAAAGGAAAAATTGGCAATGAAAATGTTTTTTCTTTTAATTGTAATAAAAGGAAATGAGCTATTGGCTGTATTTTCTAGAATGTTCTCCCATTTTGCAATGGAGTGAATCCGGGCAAATATGAATGACCTGTGACGTGCTTAGCACGCGTGGGTTCAGTACTGTCACGGTTACGTCATTCTTGAAAACGCAACTCATGTACAATGACACACAAATTCATGGGGGATCACTATCGCATAGTGCGTACATTCCAGCGTGACAAACGCCAGTATTATACAGTAGACAAATGCGTGTAATCATACAATGCATACATCTTTAATTTAGTGGATGAAGAAAGGAAAAAACTGTTTCTATGGAACATGGCTGAATTGGGTGCCCTCTCTCTGTGGTGCTGATGTCTCTATCTGACCGTGAAAGAAAACAAAAACAAAAAAAATAGCAATTATCTGAGAACATTTGTGTTACTCAATGTACTCAATGCTAGGAGCACTGACCGCTCCAGTAAATGCATGTGGTTTCATGGCACTAAAGTGTTTTTGTTTTAATGCGAGCCGTTCGTTTTGCACAGTGAAACACAGCCGCACGATGGAAATGTCGCCTCATTGCCTAAATATAACATAGCGGTGACCCGCTCAGTCAGTGCATTAACCCTCAGTCATAAGTGTTTTTATAATATGAGCAAATGTTAAGTGTTGCAGATTATCTGGAAAAATCTATGCCGTTCTAATTCACTCAGGCCTCCATTTGCGACTCGTGCCTCATTGAGCACTGGCTGACAGTGGGGAAGTCGAATGGAAAATCAAAAGCCTCATTATTGGCCTAGTCATTTCCAGACTGCAGTTATAGGCGGGAAGAAAAAAGCCATTAAAGAGATGGGATTTTACTGCAGGGAGATTATTATCTATTGGTATTTGTCTACAGTAACCATAAACAAACTGTGAAGGATGTTGTTAGAGGAAGACTTGTCCTGTAGGGTGTGTTGTAATGCCCTGTAGTTCAGACACCATTATCACCTCAGTACTTTTCTTGTGGATGTCATACATTCGGACGGCCACCGGGGGCACTGTGGCGACGTGTCAGACGGCCCGACAAAGCAACCGTCACCAAGTGATTCTATTTTCGAGCAGACTGCCATCGATTTCTGAGCGGCTGAAGATCACATAACCGTAAATTGGTTATGAAAGCTGACAAACTAAATCAGGCGCCGCATTGATCTCATCTCGCCAGTATCTCGCCCGTGCTAAAATCCACCCGTGTTCTTGCCCTGAACCCTGAGGTGGCGACTCCGCCGGTCGATGGATTGTTGATTCAACACCAGATAACGGCTGCCGTGTCCGCAACCTATCCGCGCGTAATTCGTCCCAAAAGGCCAAGATCCGAAGCCTTATCTTGAAGTGGGTCACTTTATCCCATTTATAAATTAACAAAAAAAGAAGAAGTTTCAATCCATTTTCTTGGGCTTCCCAATTGACTTACTGTGTGCTAGCGATCTCATTTAGGAGGTCATTCACTCTCTAATTGGAATCTCCGACTCGCGCTGCAGTTCTGTGACCCAGAGTCAGTCTATACTTAGATCTACTCTTTTTGACTTTTGATCCTGGCTTAAAATACTTGCCCTTAAAACGTGACCACATCTGCAAATAGATTGGTGGACCCTTTACTTTCAGCTTAATACATTTTTTTTCTCAAAATTTATTTTTTGGAGGGTGAGCGTGTGTGTGGGAGTGCGTGTGTGTGTGTGTAAGAGAGTGTAGTCCCATGCCTACTTTCAGCTTAATACGTTTTTTCTCTCAAAATTTATTTTTGGAGGGTGAGTGTGTGTGGGTGTGGGTGTTTGTGTGTGCGTGCGTGCGTGTGTGTGTGTGTGTGTGCGTGCGTGGCATATGGCTTAATCCACAGTTCCCTATATTAGCCAGTATAGTATGGTTTCTGTTTCAATGCTGGTTGTGAAATGCCTGTGCTTTTAAACAAGTGCGGCGTGGGAGGGGTGGGTAGTTACGTTGGTGGGAAATGAAATTGAACAGAAAAGAAATAAATAAAAGAAAAAACATTTTAATGTAAGAATCTATGGGATTCTTTCCCCCTGGGCTCATGGAGGTTAGAGGCCTGTGTTTTGTTGAAGATGTGCATTTGGGAGGAGGAGCTTGTGTTGAATTTGACATCAGGCAGCAGTGCGGGGGGGACGTAAGCCCTACCCCGCGGATCTGGCAGGAAGATGGGGGCAGTTGCGCTCGCTCACTGCAGTGCATGCGCGTGAACAAACAATGCGATTATCTCCTCAGCGATTATCTTCAAATTCACATTCAGTTATGTACCATTAACTCTCGCACCAAAATGTACCGCATTCAGATTTTAACTCCCACTTCTGCATCATTTGCAATATTTCACTTATAAAAACCTATTGATAATCTTAAGTGTTTAGGTCAAATTCATCTATGTCAGTTTTTTGGACCGCCAAAGCAGTAAGTAATTTTGCGGAAAAACTATGCACCCATAGGTAGAAGCATTTTTGGATCTTTTTAGAAAACTGATATTTGTGCGGCTAGTTCATCTATTATATTTTACACAGCGTACTGTTAATATATTCCAAAAAGCATTTCTAAAAGTATAGTAACACGTGCTTTGTTGACTGATTGAAAAGAAGAAAGAAAGCTACTTTATTGATCACGTCTAGAGATGAAAAGAAAAACGTATTTACTTGTTGTGTGTGTCACGTGTCCGCATGTCTGTGTTCACGTGTGTAGGGGTATGCACTATATGTGTGTGTGTGTGTGTGTGTATATATGTTTGTATGAGGATGAATATCAGTTTATTTGCTGCATGTCTTTGAATAATGTCTCAGAAGATGTCGTTTTACAGTACGTTGGTGTGCCTTTACACCACAGATGACAATAAGATGCATAACGATGGTGGTGTTGTTTTTTATGGGCCGGTTCATACACTGGTACCACTCACTGCTCCTGAAGTATGGTTGTGGGAGAGCTAATAAAAATGAAGCCTTGTGTTTTTCCCACTCCGATCTGCACATTGATGCGGGGAGAGAGCAGGGAACTAGAAATTGCTCTGTAATCAATTTCCCAACCACGTTTGCTAATCGAGATAAGCCTATCATCACTCTTAAACAAACGCCTTTATTCACTTTTAAGTTTACGAAGGCCATATCAACACAAACACACACACACACAAAAGCGCGCGCGCACAAAACATCAACTATTTAGCAAAAATGCACAATTTTCTTTTGGTTTCTGCAACAAAACCTATTGATAATCCTACTCAAGCGTACAGGTCAAATCATCTTTATGACAGTGTTTTGGGCCAACAAATCAATAGGTAATTTGTGGGGGAAACCCCACACGTTCCCCACGGAATCTGACACACACACACACACACACACACACCGGCAGTTACTTGGGTAGTACTTTCGTATTGTCCTGGAGTCAGGGATAGAGCCTTTTCACTGCTCCGTGTTTTGCAGCTGACCTCTCCTCGGTCCTGATTTCTTACGCATGTGATCTTTTTTGTTCTAACACTAAGCGGTTGCTCATTGCCCGGGCAGCTTTGCCTTTTTGCCAGGAGGCGAGCGGTGCGTTCTGCAGCGCTGTTAAAGGGCTGCCCACATGCCGTACATTCAAATACACACATTACATCTGCCAGTGCATAATTAGATACCATCTAACACTATCTCACCTACACACTCCCACACAAACAAGTTGGCAACTTCCAAACGCAAAATCATACCTACGCATAAAGCACACACGCGTTCACACACACACACAGTACTTTCAAACTGTGATCTGTGTTTAGCAATGTATCACACACACACACACACACACACACGGGACCCACTGAGGATACCGCAGCGTAGGCATGTTCAGGGGCAGAGTGGTGGGAGGGGAAACAGGGCCCCCCCGTTGCAGGTTGGTAATCTCTGGTGGATTGGTAATCCAGTCAGTCCCCCTTGTTCCTGCTCTCATTAATCTGGCCCCCTCAGATTCAGGGCTGAGCCTCGCTTCATTAACTCCAGCCCGGGCTGCAGGGATACTGCAGGGGGGGCACTCAGAGATGCTGAACAGAGGCAGGCACCCACGCGCACACTCAGAGAGAGAGAGAGAGAGAGAGGGAGAGAGGGAGGAGGGACCCCTGGGTTAGAAAATGAACTACCTAAAGTTTAGTCACTGAAGGTCTTTGTAGGATGATTTCACACGTTGTGCGTTACGTTACCTACATGCAGAGTTCCACAACACACTACCACACAAACACTACTGTACCACACACACACACTGTACCACACTGTACCATACGCACACACACTCTACACACACACACACACACTGTACCATACGCACACACACTCTACCACACACACACACACACTGTACCATAAGCACACACACTGTACCACACACACACATCTGTACCACACACACACACTGTACCATAAGCACACGCACTGTACCCACACACACACACACTGTACCACACACTACGTACACACACACACTGTACCACACACACACACACTGTACCATACACACACACACTGTACACACACACACACACACTGTACCATAAGCACACGCACTGTACCACACACACACACACACACTGTACACACACACACACGGTGCATTACACACACACATCTGTACCACACACACATACACAGTACCACACACACACACACACACACGGTGCATCACACACACACACACACAGTACCACACACACACACACTGTACCACACACTCTCTATACCACGCACTGTGACCCTGTGCCCTCCTGTTCCTCCCTCACTCTGGCTTGCTGCCCAAACACGCCTGCGATATCACTCTCTCCACTTTGTCAGTTTCTTTTTCTTTTTCTTTTTCTCTTCCTCTCTCTTTCCACTCTCACTTTCTCTCTCTCTCTCTCTCTCACACACACACACACACACACACACACACACACAGCCTCTTTACACACAGCAGTTCATCGTGAAGCCACAGTAAAGTGTGGGACATGGTTAAATCACAGTCTAGTTCACAGTTTAAAGGTGTTCTACATTACAGTGCCTCTCTTTTCCAAATGTCTTTCTTTCACTGCCTCTCTCTGCAGTATTCATCCAACACTTGTAGTGCCAACCTGTCCCACTAATGTCCCCGTCTGTCACCCCCCCCTTCCACACACCCCTCACACACGCAGTACCGGCACAAGTCACACGCATCCTAATAGCTTCTTTTGTCATGGTTCCTTTCACACTTTTTTTTGCACGAAAGTACTTAAAAGGCAGTGTAAAATGGTAATGTAGCATCGCTACAGGGAAATTAGTTTAAGGACAATGAGAAGACACAGAAGCTGTCAATTTTGAACTCCATTAGCTGGGCTGGGCACCGCGAGAGACGATCACATTTGCCAGCGAAGCTCTCTGGCTCCTCTGCTTCTGTGCCCGTTCTTTTCTCTCGTGCGTTTACCCTCCCCTCGCTGTAATAATAGCTGCTGAAGCCCACTCACTACTCTGCCTCCTCCTCACTCTTTCCTTCCCTTGTGCTTTAAATCTCATGCTCTCTCTCTCTCTCTCTTTCTCTCTCTTTCTCTCTCTCTCTCTCTCCCTCTCACTCACAGGCTCGCTCAACTTTTGATTTCTAAGAGAGCGCAGAAGCGCAGGGCAACGCCAACAGCAGCGGTAACTTCACAACAGCACCGACTCCTGTAGAGGGAAACTTCCTCTCTCCTCCTTGTCTCTCTCTCCCCTCTCTCTCTTTTCTGCAGCATCCCTTGTGCTATATTAAACAGTTATTTCCCCCTCTCTCCCTCTGCACTTTCTTTCCTTTCTGTCTCTCTCACCCGTTCTCACTTGGGGAGATTGTCTCTCTTGCGCTGACAACGCCACCCTCTCCGCTGTCTCCTCGTCTCCCTCTCTGGGCTCCCGTGGTTCCGGGTGTCCCCCTCCTTCCCCCTTCCCCGCTCTGTGGGGCGCAGCGGTGCCCATCCCGCTCTTACCTCTTGTGCGTGTGTGTGTGTGTGTCCCAGGCGGTGTTCGACTTCAGCCGGAGCGGGCCTTTGGAGCTGAGCCTGCGTGCTGGAGAGGTGATCTTTCTGCTCAGGAGAGTCAACGCTGACTGGCTGGAGGTGAGCTGAAGGGGAGAGAGAGGGAGAGAGAGAGAGAGAGACGGAGAGATAAAAAGGCAATGGGAGGGAGGGAGGGAGGGAGGGAGGAATGGATGGAGGGAGGGAGGGTATACGGTGATGCAGTGTGGGAGGGATTGCAGGACAGGGAAGAGGGAGGAGGAGAGAAGGAGGAAAGGGGGATGGAGAGAGAGGGAAGGTACATGAAGATGGGATGATGGAGTTGAAGGAGGAAAGCCAGAGAGCACTTGCTAAATGTTTGAAGCTGGGCTGATTTGGGTCAGTCTCTGGACCAAGTAGTGACACTACTTGATGGGGACACTGTGCTGCAGGAGATGCCGTCTTGTGGAAGAGAGATGATAAAATTGATGTCCTGATTCACTGAGGCGATTAAAGATCTTAAGACACTTATCACTCAGGGAAGGGGTACCCTGGTGTTCCGACCAAATTCCCAATCTAGCTCTTTCAATCTGACCGTCAGATGAAATAAATATGATATAATAATAATTTTCTAATAAACTGGAGCCCCCATCATGCTCCACAAATGTGTAATGAACAGTAAAATATAGAATTGAACGTGTACATATTATGTTTAAAATTGTACATTTGCTCTGTGCATCTGTGTGGGTGCGTGCGTGCGTGTGCATGTGTGTGTGTGCGTGCACGTGGGTGTGTGTGTGTGGGTGCGTACGTGTGTATGTGTGTGTGTGTGCATACGCGCGTGTGTGTGTGTATATGTGTGTGAATATGCATTTGTGTGGCTGTTTGTGTGTCTTCCTCTTCCCTCCTCCTCATTTCTCTGTAGCCAGACAGGCCTTTTCTTTCAGCAGTTTGCTATGTTGCAGTGCCTTAGAAATGATTATAATGCATCCATCAAACCCATGTCCCCCCCCTCCTCAGGGCACTGTGAGAGAGAGGACGGGCATTTTCCCACAATCCTTTGTGAAGATCATTAAGCCCCTCCCCGAGAGTGACTCCGAGGGGGAGGGGGAGAGGGGGCCCTCAGGGGCCTTGCAGGGGCCCTACAGCTGCATGCGCTGCTACCTCTACCAGGCCCAGGGCGTGGAGACCAGGTGAGTGCACCACTGAAGGACAGACTGACAGACAAACCTGCTCACAGATCCTCCCCCATTTCCGTCACACCACCTCTGTGCACAGAGAGCGTGAGACGATCAGGGCACTGAGCAGAAGTCTAACAAACACTTGTGGGTTTCAGTAACGTGGAACAGCCTGAATTAGCAGGAAGAGTGAATCAACGAGTAAACGGAGGAATGTGTGTGCGTGTGTGTGCGTGCGTGTTTTTCCGCAGGGACATCTGTGTGGAAGAAGAGCTCTCCACCCGGCCTGCCTTCAGCGAGCTCCTCACTCTTACGAGGTACGTTGCGGCGCATGCAAGCGCGCACCACCTGCTCACGGCTGCTGCCACCACTCCGCTCGGCTGCCAGACGAGCCATAACCCACAATGCACCACCGCCGACGAGCCCCACACCATACGGTCCCGTAGATGCCAGTTTCCCCACACGGTTCCACCCCCGTTTTTGTGTGTCATGTGCCCTATTTTGTATATTATTTGCCCTATTTTATATGTTGTTGGGGTTTTTTTTCATTCTGCTGATGAGGGCAGAATGAGTGAGGCAGAAGTAGCCGATGAGGAGAAGCAGGGAGGGCCAAAGAGGAACTGCTCCTTTTCAGTTCAGATTTACTGCCTTGTGGGTTTTTAGGGGTGGGGGTTAAACAGCAGAAATGTGCTCTTGTGCAATCATTTATTTAGGGAACATACTAGTTTAGCATCCATCAGTATGCATTGTTGTTGTTCATAGTTTAACTTTATGACATGTTTGTCCCTGCCACTGCAAGTTCTGTCTTCAGCTTGGCACAGCCTACGTGTCTTGCCTTCACAGTGGCACGGTGTGGTTAAATTACCACAGCGTGAGGGAATGTATGAAGCGTGAGTGTGGATGTCGATATGCATGTGTCAGAGTGGCATCGGGAATGATGTGGAAAAAGCTACACAGTGCAGTTTATGGAGAAACCCACAGCACCCTGACTATGGTCTGTGTCATCTCATGCCTCTTAGAGGTTTCTAAACTCTTAGGTTTGCATGGGCCTCCGATCCACTGCTGGAACATATGTACACTGTGTGCATTTTCAGAAAGAATTACAAAGCACAATTGCCATTTTGTCTTAGCTCACTTAGCTTGGCCGTTTCAGTGTTATAAATAATTAACAAAAAGCTTTAGAGTTCTTTTTTAATTTGGCATTACAGAGTATTTGGTATTGATCAGTGGCAAGAAATCCCAATTAAATCAATTTTGATTCCATGAAGTTAAGAAATAAAATGTGAAAAATGCCAAAGGGGGTGAATAGTTTTTATACCCACTGTGTATATATCACTTTTTTTTAACCTGTGGCAGTTTACCGCTTACCTTTGTACCATTTCAGGTTATTCACTGGACTTGAACTGCTTACATTTCAGTAAAAACTGGAAAATGGCGGTGTTCTAAAACCTTTGACCGGTAGTGTATATACAATGTCACAACATAAAAATAAATGTTCTCTTTCCCTCTCAGTGAAGTGTTCAAGTTGAAGGACATAGCGCTGAACTATCGTGACCTGGAAGGGGACCTCATTCGCATTTTGGACGACGAGGACGTGGAACTGATGGTTTCGGAAGGCCAGCTCCACGGGTCGGAGGTCAAGCGGCCTGTCAACCAGTTCCCATGGGAACTACACGTCACGCTGTCATCCGACCTATCTGTGTATAACACAGAATTCTAAGGGTGCGTGCGTGAGAGAGAGCGCTTAAGACAGGGCTGTTTCAGGCACAAATTGTCTTTGCACCAGAAGGGCTTGTGTGAGAGAGGAGACCACACTGTGCCACATGTTGATAACTTAACTTCATCTCAGTGTACTGTAATGGTCCTTCTGAAAACTCTCAGTTCCTCTTGAGATTATGGCAAATCAGGAAACACATTTGGATTGCATTGTGTGGTTCCCTGCGGCAAGAATTTACCCAATCATTACTGGTACTCTCCTTGGGTTATGCAGACCTCAAAATGACAGAAAATTTTACTTACGGAAATGTAATTTTACCGTCATTTAAATTGCCCACCAAGTTTGCGTTGGTTACGGAAAGGGCGGGCAGACTGTCACTGAAAGTGATGGAAAGTACGTAATTGATTAAAATTGTCATTTGGGTTCTTTGTTGTTTTTTGGCTCTTTTAAATACAGTTAATAGTACATCCCGACTTATGGAAAGTTTTCAGGAACGGAACCCTTGCATAACCCGAGGAGCACCTGTACTGCTCAGCAATATTAATCAAGTAGGAATTTACAAGAAAAGACTTTGACTTGTGCAGCTGTCTCTACGGCATCAGAATGGCTTTTTTTGTGGTGTTTTTGTGTGTAAAATATTATACAGAATTGTGTGCATGAAATAAACTTCTCTGTACCATTGTGCTGGACTTCATTAACTTGCTTTTGTGAGCTGGCTGAGAAATAGCATGCTGGAGTGCACATACTGCCCAAGGCCTCCATGAGCATATTTTTACATTCACATTTTTACACAGTTTACATTTCTTTACACACAATCCATTTATACAGCTGGATATTTTACTGAAGCAATTCAGGTTAAGTACCTTGCTCAAGGCTACAACAGCAGTGCCCCACCTGGGAATTGAACCTGCAACCTCTGAGTTACAAGCCCAGCTCCCTAACCATTACACTACACTACCAGCCATAAGTGTATGAGTGACCGCTCATAACATCGGGACCGATCAGCAACCGCTGCGTGACCGTATGGAGTATGGTCATTCAGTTGTGGGCCCCAGTCTAGTCCTGTTTGGGTTTGTGAAGAAAAGTTACGGCGAGAGTGAGAGTGGTCAGACGAGCGGGACAATTCATCCATGCCTCCAGTCTGCTTCATGGTCTGGGCAGTAACCAGGAGAGGGGAGGTGGTGGAGCGGTCTGTAGTCTCAGGGGAAGAGAACAGAAAGGTATATGAGTTACTAGCTATAATAATATAATGCTAAGTAGGGGCATGTAGAGGCCAGAGTGTAACATGTGACAGTCCCAGCAGTCTATGCTATGGCAGCATATCTAAAAGATGAGCAGATTAACACACATCACACGAATGACAGATTAGCACGCATCATATTAGGCAATGTAATGCCTAATAATTATCTGTACAAGCAGCATTGCCCATACCTTAAATTATAGTGTTTACATGGTTCCAATCAGTGATCAACACAAACCTGTATTGTGCTGCCACACTCATATCGACTAGTTTAGTATTACAAAGAGCAAGATTGTGCAACATCGGATTGACCAGAATATTGTCTCAGAGTTGTGTCACGTTGCATGATTGTCTCAGAATTGTCTAGCCCATGGCTAGCACTGTGTGTGTGACAAGTTGTGACAGGTTGAAGTGGTGTGAGTCACAGTGAAGTGCTGGGAGGTATTGGATGTGGTGGCGTGATTCTCCGGGTAGCTGCTGGAAAGGACAGAAAATTGCCAGCCAGGTGTAACTCCAGAGCAAAATGAAAAAAGTAAGACATTCCAATTGACTTTTTCCAATGGTCATATACTCAAAATCACTGCTTCCTGGAGAGATTGTGGCTCGTACGTTGCAATGCAAGCCCCTGAGACCTGATGTTTGTCCCTTTGGAAAATACAGAAATAGCCAACCAGCCTGTTCCATGAGGAACATATATACGGATGCACATGACTGTGGGTCTACAAACTTGGACTGGCCTCTCACGACCAGGAACACAGATGGAGATGCTGCTCTCTCTCACATATATACAGCATACCCCCGGCGTACGCTCTCACGCGGTACATTTACACTGAGACGTTTAGTCGATGCTCTTATCCAGATTGACTCACGAGTGCACACAAAAAGGTTTAGTCGTGACACTGTCCCTCAGTGTCACAACCGATAACAGCAGTCAGCACGTGAACCTAAACACACAAATACAGTAAAGTACAGTGGAGCACCACCTATCATTACTATTATCAATATCACTAGTTTTACTATTATTTTTTATTCTTTCCCACCTGCACTTTTCAAAAAAAAATTTAGTTTTAGATTTTATCCCATTTTTCTCCAAATTTAGTAGCCAATTACACACTCTCTTTTTCATGTCAATCACGTCCTCGTATTGTGAGTTCGCTGCCATAGCCTTGAGACCGGCAGTGACAAAGCCTATGTACCGCCTCCTCCGAGCTGGCACTCACCAAGCCGTCAACTGTAACTCCGGGACACAGAGCCACTCCTATATGCAGATAACTCATATCGGCTTCCCTCCCCCCTCCCTGGGGCGGACAGCCAATTGCCACCCCTAGTGGCACTCCCGGCCAGAGCTGACACTCGCGCGGCTGGTGGAATTGAACCCCGGTCACAGTGGCCAGCGTCAAACTTTGTAACTGACAGACCACCCGGGAGGCCCACACCTGCACACTTTACTACTACAGGAGAGCTTTTGTGGATCGTAGGAGAGGAAATTCTCTCACTGAGGCCAACTTGTAACCTGTAGGGAGCCTGGTGGGCACCTATGGGGTGCATATGTGACAGTAACCTGAGGGAACCTGCCCAGCTTTAGCCAACCTCATACCAGTAGCGTGGCACAACACAACATAGTTAGGCCCTGTCCCAGAACTAGTGGTGTTGCAGCTATAGGGCTTCGCCTACACACAGGACGAGTGCATCCTGTTTGGCTTCTTACAACAATGTCAAGACCACTGCTATACCAAAGTCTTTTTCAGATAGTATACTTTGTAATTTAGTACCTCCCGCTCCCACAAAACAAATCATGTCGTAACATGTCATGGACCCAGTTTTACATTTGACAATGTTACGTTTAATTTGCCAGGTGTTTGCCCAATTCTGGATCCAGAAATCAAATAGCATTAGGCTGAAGTTGATAGCTAAGAAGTGGATCTCTTAATACATGTCTGTGTCCTAAATCTTCTCTAATTTTAGATTTGCTCTTCAGAGGGTGCAAAACCACAAAAGACTTTCTGTCAGCTAATTGTATGATTGCCAAATCAGTTAGCCAGCTGCAGTAGCTAGTAAACTTGGTACTGTACCCATTTGCCTGTGCTTACTTCAGTATTTCCATATTTACTTTCATTTTTACTTTCACTCCCCTTACATTTCAAAGGCAAATGGGGTTAAATGTAAGACTTTTTACTTGTACTGGAGTAATATTTTATCAGGGTGTCTGTCCTTTTACTCAAGTAAAGGGTTTGTGTTCCTTGCCCACCACTGATTATACGTAACGCAACTGGCGCAAGAAAACAAAAAAAGCACAAAAACACAGATGATAAACTTCTGCTTGAGTACAGAAAACAGTTAACAGGCAGGAGCAATCAATCAATCAGGCTGAAGCAGCAGAGCATCAGGCAGAGATTGTTATTCTGGCAAATAATAGACAGCCCACCTGTAATAATGAATCACTGGCTGTGTAACTGAGGTATTTTGTTGAAGCAGACATGTTCTCTTGGCTACAGAAGACAGGCTGATGGCGGTGTTAATCAAAACTATCCAACCACTACCACAGGAAACACGCTGTACTAACCAAACTGGGATAAAGGAACTGCGCTTGTAACCCCTGGAGGTTGCAGGTTCAATTCTTGTAATTGGTACTTCCGAGGTATTCTTGAGCAGTGCAATCAGCAAGTATCAGCAAGCTGTGCAAATGGTTAATGTGAAAAAATGTGGGCCACTGCCCGACCTGGATAAAGGGATACGCTAGGCTAACACTAATAATAGCTTACGTATGGACCTACACCCGAACCATATTGTTTGAGACAGCTATTGATCAGTCATACGGCTATGTTTCTAACCTCCCCAATCCATCTCGGTTTTTTTTGGAGGGCAGAGGGAATTATCAATTACTGAGGACCTTGAGAAAAAGAAACCTTGAATCACACCGTAGTCTGGGCCAATCAGTTTGTGTAATGGAAATACTTCGGCCATTATTGCCAACAGAGAAGCCAGAGCCAATGTGTTGAAATTAGAGGGTGTCTCCATCGCTGCCCCTTCTCTTCCTGGCGTCTGCAATGGCAGCGTTGTGAGGATGTGGGCGGGTTTGGCTAACTTTTGTTTCCCATTGTTACGAGGAAATAATAGGAAATGTGACTTTGTTTTCACACACCAACCGTAAATATGCACACACACACACGCGTACACGCATATATTCTTCGGTCTCTCTGTCTCTCACTCTTTCTGTCCTTCTCAGTCTCTCTCTCTCTCTCTCTTGCTCACACACACACACATAATCTCAAAATATATTCAGGTGGTCACTGGGGGGCTCATCCCCTAAAGCCAGTCATTGATTCCTGACAGTGCCAGCAGTCTAATTGGCTGTAAATGTTTAAAACATTTACAAAATGTTTGTAAGTGTAAGATTTATGAAAATGAGTACTGCTCAACTGTTATAAATCACAGATTAGTAATGTGTAAACTAGTGTTTTTAGTGCAAGAGGTAGCTACAACCAAAAACACTGAAACGCCAAAAAATGAACTTCTAGTTCCACTCCTAACCCATTAAAAAGCCCTTCACAACTGTAGCCCACAACAACATACAAATACATCCATGGTGAGATTAAAAGGCCAGGGGCTAAAGTCTGAAGCAGTGTGGTTCAGGATTATTGAAAAATAAAACCCATTCATATCTCTTTCTGTGCACCTTGCTTACTAAAATAAGCAAAGGTTGCTATTTAAAGGTGATGTCTGAAAAGATGTTAATACATGAAATATTTGTAAGATGTGTCATAAGTTTAACTAAATGAATGTGACATTTAAGCTATTTGATATTTGTGAAACAAAAAAAGCAGTCAAATATGAAATATTTAGCCAAGGGTATGATTTAGTTAAAAATGTATATGGATGTAATTCTATAATTTTGGAAGAGCATATATTTAGATTTGGTATTTAAAACCTCAAACAAAAATAACTTGGAACATAAAAATTTGGAAACACACATGTAACATAAAATGTTAAATGTTGTTTCAGTTATGTAAAACCAAAACTGTGGGTTAAAATAAATGAATTTATATAGCAATTGTCACCCCAGACAGTTTAAAAAATAATACATTTAAAAACAAAAGCTTGACCATGTGTCAAGTAAGTCAGTAATGAATGAACTATACACCTACGGTGTAGTTTCTTCAAACATCTGTTATAAAAGTTGTTATACAATCTGTTACAAAGTGTTGTAAACTTGGGCCAAGATTTAATTGTTTTGGTAAAAAAAAGAAAAGAATATGAAGCTAGATTCGGGGGGGTGGAAGGAGATGGTGGAAGCAGCGTGGGAACTGATTACGAAATTGAATTGTTGAGCTGTTAGTTATTCGAAGCGGAAATGTTTCCCCATAAGTAGGCGCAGAAGTTTAGCAGTCGCATTGTAGCCCTGATCAGTGAAACACCTTCTAGCGACTATATTAAAAAATAAAAATAAAATAAAAATAGCCATGAGGGCATCATTTCAGAAAGACCACTCAGTTGGGAGGAACCATTCAGGAAAAACAACCGCCGAAGACCCAGTTTCGGACATCACCATTCTGTTGTTGGCAGCACGCTCATAAGGTATGACGTCTCGCATTGATTTATTTGGATACTCTAGGCCATTTTAATTTACTCTTGCAGTTAGCCTATCATATGCGCTCAGGTGAATGGAGATCAATGTCAAAATACAATAATACCCTATCACTTAGAAAAACTTAATGAACTTTCTACTCGCCCATGTATTGGGGGGCACAAGTTCATCGCAGTAGGCTAACAGAACCGCTCTGACAAAGTAAACCGTAAATACACTTTTAAAAATACTTTTTCTGTTGGAAGTTCAGCCGGTGAGAATCACGGAGACTCGGGATTGTCACTTGGCATTTGCCTAACTCTGACGGCGATGGTTGTGTTTGCTTTTATTTACGTTGTGAACAGCTCGTCTGTTTCATTGGAATTCATTGATTTGACCTGTCTGGCTCATCTCCCTTCATTTGCCTATAATCTCATCTTTCTGTAGTTTATTCTTCCCCTCTTTTATTTCGCACCCCTGTCCATTCAACTGCTCCACCAGCGTCGCTGTAGCCTTTTCTAGTCAGAGTTGTTTATTTATTTATCACCAAACCCTTGAAACCTTTTTCATCGCAGTTTTATACTTCTCAGGGTTTAATTTCAAAGTCCAAGTTCGCAAATCATTTAAAATGCATTTAAATCGAAAACTGTGCATTATGGGCGTCAGTGGGGGTTTAAAATAGGGGGCAAAAGCACCCCCTGCACCCGCGGTAAAAATCGCCACTGATGGGCGTTGTCTGTCTTTTCCTGTCTGTTTCAATGTGGGTTCAACTGTATGGGAGAAAAAAATGTACGACTGTATGCGGTTTAAAAAAGAACAACTATTTGATTCAGTAAAACGTGATGGCCATAAAATAAATAAAACGCGTACTCTTCTGTTGGAACATAATGGGATATGTATTATCAAGTGTTCAACTTCAAACTTTATTGGTTTACAGGTTTATGGCTGATGTTTAATTTTAAGTCTTGAATGAATACGTAAATTAAGTGATAATGTGAATTTGATCTTCTCTGTGGACATTTTTATATTCTCCACACTTCCCATTTGATCACTCATTGATTTGATTTGCATGAATAGGTGGAGAGAAAGTGAATGACACTAATAATACATCCGGGTCAATACAGACATATTAAGATAAATGTTGGTTATAAAGAACATGTGGTATGTTCGTTCAATACAGTCTCAATTAAAAATATGCAAATATGCGCATTTGTGTTTGCAGCTGTTATGGCAGAGTGCAGCGTTACTCAAATCACGGTCCTCGTGGACCGAGCACTGCTGTTTTCCCCACACTCCCTTTACCTGGGAGTCGGGTGTGAGAGACACTCTGGCCAATCAATTGCACTAATTGTTCAATTAACTACCTGAGAGGAAGGAAAACCAGGACCGAATTTGGATTTGTGGGCCAGATTTGAGTAACTCTGGCATAGTGCATCGAATCCTCCTTCTGCATGCCTTAGCCACTGGGGTAAAAGACAATATTGTTTATATAAAATATTGCATATGTATGTTTATTATGGTAGAAACAAATACTGTATGAAACAATGCATTCAATGTTGTATACTTATTGTTCCCCCTCAAACTGTAATATAGCGGCTTTAGTTTTGTGGTAGTTTCATTGTCAGACCATATTTTTACAGTCTTAACAAGGGAATTGTACTGAGAAGGAAATGCTGTCATAGTATGTTCGGGAAGTGGTTTCCAGAGTTTCCAGTCAGTGGTAAACACTTGTAATAGACGGTGATTCGGTGAGTTGTGACGCATGAGCAACATAAGGCAAGATATATTACATACATGGAGGAAGTGGCTTGTGTCTCTGGGGGGGAAAGCACAGAAAAAATCTAAATGATGAAGGTCGGTTTTAAAAGGTAACCATCAAAAGCATCAAGTTTTCCACAGGCACGGGCTGCGTGAGATTAACCTTGCGGTTCCTTCCAGGCCCCTGTCAGGATCTCTGTCCTCCAATGGCCAGGGCTGCCATCTCTTCCTCAGACAGCATGCTCCTCCTCTGGGTGCTGTGTGGGTCTCTTCCCCCTACCCTGGCTCTGGCTCCTAGACCTCAGCACAACTGCACAGCACACAATGTCTCCACACAGCACTGTAAGGACACTCATCTCTCTGGGGGACAATGTTGGGAACCTTTTTTCTCCTACCATGATATTCACCCCATTGGGGCGTCAGATAGCGTAGCGGTCTAACACATCATATTTTGGCTTATCCGATACGGTGTGCACTGCCTATCAGGGATGCAGTTCGAAACCTGTCTCTACCAGACCGGCCCTGGTTGTCAGCCCCGATCGGAGGAGGGGGGAGGGTGAGCCGGCTTGCGTCCGCCATGAAGCACGTAAGGGTCTCCAGAACATGGGTGGGCAAATTCTGTCTCGAAGGCGGCGGAGTTCGCTGCCCTCAGAGAATTAGCTTGCCTTGTAGAGACGAGTGGCGGACCCATGTGGGGCGGGCAAATCTAAATAAATAAAGGGTGTAATTGGCCACTAAATTAGGAGGAAAAAAAGGGGAAAGAAAATCAGAAACAAATATTCACCCCATTAATATTGCGAGAATTCTGAACTTGATTGAAATCCGCCCCCTTAACGTCACCCCACCCTCATCTCTCCCCAGTCTCCTCCGTGCTGGAGTCCTTGCAGTGCTACAACGACTTCACCTCCCACATCCGCTGCAGTTGGATAGAGAGCGCACGGACGCACCCTCGAACCCCTCTGTCCCTCTTTCACCTGGACATCGAGGAGGACACGTAAGGAGAAGGAAGAGTGTCGGGTGGGAAAGGCATTGTGGGGGAAATGTGGTAAACGGTTTTGGATTAGGGGGCATGGGATGAGAGGGCGAGTGCGATGCAGGGGCAAAAATAGAAACAACAGCTTGTTCGGTTCGGTTTATGGGACAGCAAGCCAGGGGCAATTTCAAGGAGGGTTTTAAGGGATATGCATGGAGGAAGATGAGATGAAGAGGAGTGTAGAAGGAAAGTGGAAAGGGGGGAGGTGGGGGTTCATCAAAGCGGAAAACTCCATTAGACCTGAAAGCTTAACACTGAACCTTTTGTGTCCTTTCCTTGCCAGAGAGTCCCAGTGTCTCCCCTATGGCCCTGCTGTCCCACTGCCTGAGGGCCAGCTGGCGGTCCACTGCCAGTACAACACCGGTTACTTCCCCTTCGAAAACGAGGACACTTTCTTTTTCAAGACCCCCCACGCCCACCGCCTCTTCAGATCGCTGTCCCTGTCCCAGCTCGGTCAGTGCTATGGGTCTGTGGTGGACAGGGGGGGACCACTCCGTGCTTCCTCTGAAAGAGCTCTCCGATGATGTCTCTTTTGTTCTGTCCCTTATAGGCTTGCTCTCTGTGAATAATGCCCCCCTGGAGGAGAGCATGAATGTACAGTGTTAGTATTATATTGTGTTGAATGTACAGTATTTGCAAGGGGGGTCAATGTATTGTAAATGTTATTGAGACTACCTCTTTGACTAAAGTGCTGTTGTCATTAGCTCTTTCGATTTTCTCTGTGCGCAGTGAGAGTCCGCCCCCCCCATAGCCTGTCACAGCGAGCCGCAGAGGGAGGGGGCAGCGTGCTACACTGGCAGAGCTCGTACCTCCCCAGCTCACCCCTCTACCCGACTCTGAACTACCAAGTGAACTACAGACGACTTGGTCAGGACTGGACGGTAAATTCAATGTTGAGGCAATGTGAAGTTTCCGGCTGAAAAGTTGTTGTGGCAAATCTGGGTGTTTCTGCACAGGGTGAATCTCAGGGTGCCTGTGTCCACCTCTGTTGTGTGTGTGTGTGTGTGTGTGTGTGTGTGTGTGTGTGTGTGTGTGTGTGTGTGTGTGTGTGTGTGTCTGCCTCTGCATTGTTTAACAGTGTATAAAAAAAGAATATTAAAATATAACATAATACTATTACTGTTCTCCAGAATCACTGGCTCTACCGCTGTGCTGACAAATGATCTCTTCCCTTTAGGTGCTGGCAGTTTCAGGGAAAGAACTGGTGTTGAAAGCTGACTCGTTGGTGTCTGGCTCCTGGTACGAAGCCAGGGTCAGGGGTCGAGGAGGAGAGGGGCTGTGGAGCGAGTGGAGCCCCCTGGTGCAGTGGAGGACTGAGGACGGTGAGCGTTTTTTGATGAAGGTCAAATACTCAAAATGAGAAAATCAAAATACTGCATTGTGATCAGAAAGAGGAAGTCAGCATGACATCACCACGTTCCAAATTCGTGTGAGAAATGCTCTACAGCTACGGGGCAGAATGTCTGCCCTCACTTTTGAGGTGACGGCCCCGATACTCTGGAACGCCCTCCCCCCTGATCTGAGAGCCGCTCCCTCAGAACTCATGCCAATTAAAGACTCACCTGTTTAGGCAGGCTTTTTAGTCATCCATAGCCACCCTATGTTCCTGTTTATGTTTTTATCTTATTTCTTAGATGATGTTTGATTGAATTTTGTATTGATGCATTCTATTTTTATTGATGTAAAGCACCCTGTGCACCCGTGCTGAGAAGGGCGCTATAGAAATAAAGTTTTACTTACTTACTTACTTACTTAAAGAGACAAAAAAAACTACCGTGGCAACAGAAAAGACGGGAAGAAAATATATGTTCACTTATAAAAAGTTTAATTAATTAATGTGGTTAATCGTCAGCTGCCAAGAATATTACAGATGTTACCAATATATACCAATTTTGTTGATGTATTGGCCCTTGTGCTGGCCATGTGATTTTCCTTGTCTTAAAGCTTGTCACTGTCACAATTGGGGGGGGAATCATGACTTTTCGGTGAGGTAGGGGGTGTCTCTGGAGGAGCACCCTTGTTTGTACTGCCAATGTTTTATAGAAATTCAGATAATTTTATGGAAAATCACACATTATCCTATTAATACTATTGTGATATCCACTGGCTCGAGTGCTCTCACACCAGTGAGCCATTGATTGATTGGCATGATAATGATAGCTCTGCCCATTTAAAAGTTTGTGAAATTTGGAAATTGCTGTAAATTACCCTTTTTAAAAGGTTCTGATGAGAGCAGTACTTTCTCCCTTACTGGCAGCAACTGGGACTTGGCCTCTCTAACATACAGTGTGTATTTGGCCCCAAGAACTAGGCCCCTCTAACCTGCAGTGTGTGTGACAGCCCCTGTTCCAGGCCCCTCTAACCTGCAGTGTGTTTGACAGCCCCTGTTCCAGGCCCCTCTAACCTGCAGTGTGTGTTTGACGGGGAGGCAGCAGTGAGTTGCAGTTGGGAGGTGAAGCCAGACCTCGCCCAGTTCATCACCTACAGGCTCTCCTACCGTACCGATCCCACTGCGCAGTGAGTCCGTCTGCCAGTGTGTGTGTGTGTGTGTGTGTGACAGAAAGACTGTGAATGTATTAATCATCTCATCGTGTGACTCTTTCTATATCTCCATCTTCCCCTTTTTCTCAGATATCCTCTCTGACTCTCTCCCAGCGTCCTTCACCACTTTGTCCCTCTCTCTCTCTACCTCTCTCTTTCCCTCTTTCTCCTGCTTTCTCCTGCTTTCCCTCTCTGTACCTTTCTCTCTTTCCCTCTCTCCTTCTTTTTCTCTTTCCTGCTCTCCCTCTCTCTCTCCCCTTCTCTTTCTCTCTTTCCCTCTCCCTCTCTCTCCCTTTCTCTCTCCCCTTATATATATAGATATAGAAGCTCTTGGAAAAAGTCCAAAGAAGGGCAACTAAACTGATACCTGGTATGAAAGGTAAAAGTTATGATGATAGACTTAAGGCACTCAATCTATTTAAACTTAGCAAACGGAGACTTAGGAGGGATTTGATTGAGGTTTTTAAATTCCTAAAAGGGATTAACAAAGTAAAATACCAAAGATTTTTTAAGATAAGTGGGGTCAGCAGAACAAGAGGCCACAGGTGGAAATTAGTTAAAGGCAAATTCCACACAGATATTAGGAAGTTTTTCTTTACACAGAGAGTTGTCAATGCCTGGAACAGCTTGCCAGGTTGGGTAGTAGTGTCATGGTTTTACCTTGTTCAGCCGCTGGAGGGCGCTTGACCATGTGATGGTCTGTTCCCTTAGTTTTTTATGAGGAATCATTGTCATTGTCATTTCCCTTATATGGTCTTTTGTCGGGGTATTTCCCGGTCACGGCCAGCTGTGGATTATCAATGTTTATTCCGCCTACTATTTAAGGGCTGCGTTTTCATATCACAAACGCTTCTGTGTAAACCATTGTTACGCTCTAGCCGGTACTAGAACTAAGGTATTAGTTTTCCACTTGGTGGTCTCTCAGTTAAAGAGAGAAGGTACTATTTAGGATCTCTTTAAAAAGGTTAGCGTTGCCACTCTCTGGTTGCCGTTCTAGGAGGATTATTTCCTTTCTAGCTTTGGTTATTGCTCGTCACTCCGGTGGCATTTCCTTTTCGAGATTCATTCTTTTGTTTTTGGGTTAAAAAACTCCCAGAGCTAAAGTCTCTAAAATCATTTAAGTTTCTTACCTCTTCGTTGAAGAGTCCACAACCTTTGGGTTGTTATTATTTTCCGGGGACTTTATGCCCGGAGTTTCTTTTTTCTTTGTCCATCCATTTTTTCCCCTGCTCCCTTATCTGTTCGCAGACTTAGTGGTTGACTACTTGTAGTTAGCTTTTAGATATTCGTGACATCTGCGAGTGGCTCTTCCTTCCTCGACCCACACTACAAGTAGAGGCAGAAACACTTGGGCTATTCAAGTCCAGGCTAGATGTAGTACTAGATACTCTTTAGATTAGGACATGACGAGCCTAGATGGGCCGGACGGCCCGTTCTCGTCATTATGTATTCTTATGTTCTTAGGTTCTTTTCTCTCTCTCTTTCTCTCCCTAGCTTGGATTCAATTAACATTTAACCACCAAAATTTGCATTTACTTGTAAATCAAAGTTAATCAAAATGTTGATTGAATCCAGGCCTCTCTCTTTTGATGCTTTCTTTCAGTTTTAATTAGCTTTATTGGCATGACAAACAGTATTTCATACGATAATGCAAAACTATATACTAACTGTTGGCAGCAGCCCCACAGGGCATAATTGGTGGTAATGTCCCCCAAGGAGGGAGGTATTCAGTTGGGAAGGTTATCAGTGTGACATTGCACACCACCTACCCCTGCTGGTCAATCTTTTATATATATTAACAGTTTTAGCAGTTTTTATATATTTTAGCAGTTACCTGTGTATATATATATATATATATACACAGGTAACTGCTAAAACACTTTAAATTAAGCATTCTGGTGACTCTGTTATGGTGTGGGGTGCATTTTCCTGTCATGGTTTAGGTCCACTCAACCCCTTAGAGGACAAGATAAATGCTAATTAATACAAAGCCATTCTGAGTGATCACCTTCATCCTCAGGTGAAGCATTTCTATCCTGATGGGAGGGGTCTCTTCCAGGATGGCAATGCCCCCATCCACAGGGCACGAGTGGTCACTGAGTGGTCTGATGAGCATGTAAACAATGTAAACCATATGCCATGGCCGTCTCAGTCACCAGGGGCCTTATTTATAAAACGTACTTACGCACAGATTTGATCTTAGAACGTGCGTACGGTCAAATCCACGCCAAAGTTCAGATTTATAAAAACTGTCTTTTCAGACTCCACTACCACTGAATTCTGTACATCTAGCTAATTGTCATCACCACTGCCTACTTGCTCAACACTATATACCCCTGCTTACTCCATAAAAAAAATGTACTAACCTTTTCCTTCCCAGTGTTACAGGTATGGTACGCAGCTGCCTGCTATTATGTCTATTGCTGTATTACTGCACTGATCTCTTGCGCGAACTATGATTGTTCCTACCATGTATTAATGTACATATTGTCAGTCGCTCTGGATAAGAGCGTCTGCTAAATGCTTAAAATGTAAATGTAATGTCAAATGTATTTGGAAATCTAAGAGCGCCAACATATCGTCTGCTGCCTAATTGTTTCCATCATTATTATTATTATTATTATTATTATTAGTAGTAGTAGTAGTAGTAGTAGTATGACCAGATTGAACACATTGCTTAGGCTATACGTAATGGTTTGCACAATAAAGTTATTAATAAATTAAAACAACATAAGCTAGGCTACTTGTGGAAAACAAAACAAAAACACACATTGGTTTTCCAAAAGTACCCCTATTAGCATAATTGACACATCCTTGAAATTTATTTAGCCTAATACATATTATGGTTCCACGCGTGTAAAACATTTCGGTCAATCTATAGGCTATAAAATGTCCAATAATGCAGTGGTTTGCAAGAGGAAGAATGGCAGCATTGTCGCTTCTCGAAGATATCGCCAACCACGCAATAAGAAGGGAACGAGTTATTAGAGATTTTGACCTCAGTTTGAAATCAGACAACTTTTTCTTTACGTCCTTCAGGGACCTTTGCTGCCCACCCCACCTTGTTCACAGCCTGGGCTACAGACTGCCAGGCCACGTACTTGGTTTTACTGGTAAAGCCACTGGAAAGGCTTCCGAACAGCGTCCCTGCACGCATCTGCACCTCCGCCAACAGGACCTCGATTTCGGCCTCGCTAAAATAATTTTTCTTGCAGTTCGCCATTATCAAGTAGAGGATTTGTGTTTTTATTCGAGCTCCTTTATATGCTAATGATATTAATTAGGGGGCGTTTACAAGGCGGAGATCTAAAACCATTCAGCTACGCACAATTTCAAGATCATTTGTGATTTACAGATTTCACATCTGGGGGACTGGCGCACGCACGTTTTTTTTGTGCGTACGTTCAGTTTCTCTGAATCACACTTACGCACATTTCAGAAATGATCTTAGATCAAATATAGGATGGTTTCTACGCAACTTTTTATAAATAAGGCCCCAGATCTCAACCAAACTGAACACTTATGGGAGATTCTGGAGCGGCGCCTGAGACAGCGTTTTCCACCACCACCTCTCTCCCCCTCTCTCTCTTTAAGGCCCCTTTGGTGCTGTGCGGACCCTCCGGTCAACGTAGGCCCGGGTCTCTCGGCACTGCGGTTCAGCTGCTCTTTCTCCGTCTCGGACCCGGGGCAGCTCCAGGTGGAGCTCACCCCCTCAAAAAACAGCAGGCTGTTCCTGTCGCAGGAAAACAGTGAGCGGTCCTCCTTGTCCTCCATCTTTCTTTCAGCATCACCCATCCCTTCCCTCTCTCCCCGCACTCGACTGTGTGTCAGACATGCCCTGTAGGACTGCAGAGAAACGATTAGAGGTCTTCACCGGATCATTTGAGACACAAATAAGATGCCAGGATATTGTTTTAATTTCCCTGCAGGCAAGGATAATGGGAAGGAGATATCCCCTGCATTTCAAAGTGGCGTACAGGAAATGCAATATCCATAGTGCATTTTGCCAAGATGAGTTTTATGTCCTGTAGATGGCATCAGCTTCTTTCCCTCTCCCGAGATTTTGTTGTGTATCAGTGGCGCCACCTAGTGTCCGGCTGTGGCGCTGCAAGCCAGTGTAGCGTAAGGACAGAAGCAGCGCCCTTTCTGTTTAGTCGGATGTGAGATGTACACATGCAAAGCACAAGCATATATTTTAAATACATTTACTATTACATTCCCCAAAACTAAAACACCACAATGGTGGTCGCTCTCAAAATTGTGATTTTGAAAAATAGGTATTAACCCATTTAGACCTAAAATGCCTGCTTTTTAAAAAAGCAATTATTCTACAAACCTCTTAAAACCTGAGGGTTTTCTGGAAAAAATTTCAAAAAAAAAGCCGACACCAACGCACTTCATTTCCACGCTAAAGCGAATCACAGCGCATTTAAATCGCAAAATCGGGTCTAAAACTCCAGGTCTTAATGGGTTTCAAAATGTTTTTTAGAAAAGAATGACTAAACATTTTCAAGGGAGCTGAGATGAAAGACACGGGGGCTAAAGCCCACCTAAATAGGGTCTAAAATCGCCACTGGTTTGCTCTTTTAAACATTTTCCTCCAAAATAACCACTCCCCCCCCCCCATCCCTCCGCAGTCCGCCCCATCCCTCCGACCAATGTGAAGCTGCAGGAGAAGGGGGAAGACTGGGTGCTGAGTTGGGCCTCCCAAAAATCCAGAGCGCCAATCACCTTCCAGGTGTGGTACTGGAGAACCGACACGCCGGTGAGCTGTTGCCTGTCTGTGTGTCCCTCCTGCCTGTTCACCACGCCACCCCGCCCATCTCTGTCTGTAGAGTGTTTCCTCTTCCGATGCTGGCCACTGCGACCGGGGTTCGATTCCACCGGCCACGCCAGTAACGGCTCTGGCCGGGAGTGCCACTAGGGGGCGGCAATTGGCTGTCTGCCCCAGGGAGGGGGGAGGGAAGCCGATATGAGTTTGCTGCGTATAGGAGTGGCTCTGTGTACCGGAGTTACAGTCGATGGCTTGGTGAGTGCTGGCTCGGAGGAGACAATACTTTGGCTTTGTCACTGCCAGTCTCAGGACTATGGCAGGGAACTCACAATAAGAGGGGGGGATTGACATGAAAATAGAGGGTATAATTGGCTACTAAATTTGAAGAAAAATTGGATAAAATCAGAAAACTAAATCTTGAAGGAATGTCTCCTCTTCAGTGTGCAATGTTATTGCGTATTCCTCTATTCACCACCTTCATCGCCTACTCTTTGTTCCACTTTCCTCTCTTTCATAGTTACTCCTCCTCACTAACGCCTCCCCCCCAGTCTCGAGCTCTGATAAAAGCAATAATTATAATAATAATAACATGAATCATAATAATCACAATAATTATTGGTTGCATATACACCGGTAACTGCTAAAATAAAGGCAACGCTTTGGAAAGCTGAGAGGACACTGAAAATGGCCCTGGCCTGGGCTAGATAATCTCACATTTAAGTGGTGCCTTTAACATGAATCATTTAATAATCACAATAATTATTGGTTGTATATATAACATGTAACTGCTCAAATAAAGTATATATACATACAGTATTATATAAGCTGGGGTCACCTTCCATCTGACTAAATGGCCCTTCATTCTGCGAGATAAGATGAATCACACCTTGAAGTTTTATCTGGTGAAGGAGGAATGTGAACAACAACTCAAACTAAAGACCTGGCCTGCCCAGTGTCCAGACCTCAATCCCATAGAACTTGTATGGGACAAACTGGAAAGGAAGAGTCAAAGCAAAGCAACCCACAAGTTTCTCTGGGAATTGCCAGGATAGCTGAAAACATGTTGGGTGATTTCCTGCTAAATATAACCGAATGGCCACTGTTTGTGAGGCTATTCTCACGCCAAAGGGTGACTATTTTGAGGAATCCAAGATTCAATTTTCAATATAATTTTCTTGAACATTTCTTTGATGTTCATTTTGTTCATTGTTACATGTGTTTTTGTCATTTAAAGTATTTACAGAAATGTATACATACAGCATTGTCAATTATGAGATACAAATAGTTTCCAGCAGGTGACCCCAAACTTTTGAACGGTAGTGTATATATTTACATACATACAGGTAACTGCAAAAATACACCAGGAAACACCAACATAAAGTGTCTTAATAATCTGTTGGGCCTCCACGCACCACCAGAACAGCTTCAGTGAATTTGTTGTTTTGTTGGTGGTGGTGGAAAATGCTGTCTCAGGCACCACTCCAGAATCTCACATAAGTGTATCAGTTGGGTTGAGTCTGGTGACTGAGGCGGTCATGGTATATGGTTTACATTGTTTTCATGCTCATTAAATCATTGTGACCACTCATGCCCTGTGGATGAGGGCATTGCCATCCTGGAAGACACCACTCCCATCAGGATAGAAAAGCTTCACCATAGGATGAAGGTGATCACTCAGAATGGCTTTGTATTTATTGGCATTTACATTGCCCTCTAAGGGGCTGAGTGGACCTAAACCATGCCAGGAAAATGCACCCCACACCATAACAGAGCTACCAGAACCCTTCATTCATTGAAGCTGTTCTAGAGTCTCATGGTGGCCCAACGCCCTATTAAGACACTGTATGTTGTTACAGCCAATTGTGCACTCCTTCATTCTTCAGCAAGATAACGACCCGAAACACACCTTGAAGTTGTGCATCTGGTGAAGGAGGAACGTGAACGACAACTCAAACTAAAGACCTGGCCTGCCCAGTGTCCAGATCTCAATCCCATATAACTTGTATGGGACAAACTGGAAAGGAAGAGTCAAAGCAAAGCAACCCACAAGTTTCTCTGGGAATTGCTGCAGGGTAGCTGGGAAAACATGTCGGGTGATTTCCTGCTGAAACGTATTAACCGAATGGCCACTGTTTGTGAGGCTATTCTCACACCAAAGGGTGACTATTTTGAGGAATCCAAGATTCAATTTTCAATTCAATTTTCTTGAACATTGCTTTGATGTTCCTTTTGTTTATTGTTACATGTGTTTTTGTAATTTTCAAGTATTTACAGAAACGTATACAGTGTAAAACATTTTCAATTATGAGATAAACCTAGTTTCCAGCAGGTGTGTCCAAACTTTTGACTGGTACTGTATATATATATATATATACAATAATTATTGGTTGCATATATACCGGTAACTGCTCAAATAAAGGCAACGCTTTGGTAAGCTGAGAGGACACTGAAAATGGCCCTGGCCTGGGCTAGATGATCTCACATTTACTTGAGTGGTGCCTTTATTTTGGCAGTTACCTGTATGTACCTGTTACCTGTGTATATATTTATATATACTGTATATATATATATATATATATATATATATATATATATATATATATATATTGTATATACAGGTAACATGTACATACAGTTAATACAGGTACATATACAGTATATATACATACAGTATACACTACCGGTCAAAGTTTGAGTACACCTGCTGGAAACTAGGTTTATCTCATAATTGACAATGCTTTACACCGTATATTTCTGTAAATACTTTAAAATGACAAAAAACACATGTAACAATGAACGAAATGAACATCAAAGAAATGTTCAAGAAAATTATATTGAAAATTGAATCTTGGATTCCTCAAAATAGCCACCCTTTGCCGTGATAACAGCCTCACAAACACGGGCCATTCGGTTAATAAGTTTATATATACTCAGAATATATATATATATACCCAAAGTGCCTTTTACCTGAAGATTTATTCTCAAAATGCTTATTAATGTAGGGGGAGGTGAAGGAATACAATGAGACTGCTCCCTCACATCACATCCATCAGTCTTCTCTGCTCCCCTCCACGGGGTACATGGCCCAGGTGCGCTCCATGGTCACCTCCAAGGGGGGCGTGTATTCGGGGACCCCCTCTGACTGGACGGAGACCATACATTGGATGACGCATCCAGGTGACCTCTGTTCCTCTCAGAACGATTGACTGGGCCTTGAGATAAGTGTGGTTCTGCGTGACTCAGCAGGTAGAACATAGCGTCGACAGCGCTTAGGTTGTGGGTTTGATTCCCACTGAAAGATGTATGCATTCACTAGTGTAAGTTGTTTTGAATAAAAACCTCTGCTAAATGGCACATATTTATATGTATATAAGAGCGCAGGTGTTGGAAAGGAAGACGACAATGCGCCCCCTGTCCTGCTGATTCGTGGGGTGCCCCGTCTGCTTGGTATCATTACGATGGTAGTTTATTTTTAGGTCTGTGTTTATTGAGCTATTATTTTTCCACCATTCCATTCCACCATTTTGCAGGAGTTTAGCTCTATCTTTTTGTAAGAGGTCACAGATTTTTCTTTTCCTGTTTTTCAAAAATCAGCTCAATCATTCCCTCTGGAAATTGTCCATTGTGAAGCACTGTGTTACAATCTGTTTATAAATGTCACTGTACAAAGATTGCTTGATTGATTGATTGATTAATTACTAGGCCAGGAGTGGAGTTTTGCATATATTAAGGCATGTCTGTGTGTGTCTGTGTCTGTCTGTGTGTGTGTGTGTGCCCACCTGTTTGTTCTGACAGCTCCCTGGTCCCTCTCCACTCTCCTGTCCCTCCTCGTCGGTGTGTGTGCAGCTGTCGTCTTCCTGGTGCTGCTCTTCACCTTCCCAGCCTGCAAAAGGTACCATCCCACTGCGGCTGGTTTGCGTTTATGTTACCGAATGCGACTGGTTTGCGTTTATGTTACCGAATGCGGCTGTCACTGAAAGTTGGGTAGCAATAACTGTAAATGAGTACTTGTAAGTGACTACTCTCTTACTTACATTTCTTTCTTCAAATTTCAGGAGGGTGATGGAGTGGGAGGGGTCCATACCTTCCCCTTTCAAGAGTAAAGTGTTGGTGGAGATAATGAAGGTGAGTTTATCGTGTCTGCTGCAGCTTCCATCCTCTCTGCTTCCTCCTTCCTTCTCATTGTCCACATCTTTTCTGTCTCTTCCCAGATCTTTCCACCCCCCCCACCCCCAGCCATTAAACTCTGGCGTAATGTCTCTCCCACCCTCACTGTCTCCTTCTCTGTTCCCCCCTCTTCCTCTTCCTCTCTTCCACTTTCCCTTTGTTTCCTAACCACTGCAACGTGGCTGCCAATGACATATACACCAATTAACATGCATCCCTACTGTCTGATATGTATTGCATAGACCATGAACATTTAAACAGTCAATTGTGTGTGTGTGTGTGTACGTGTGGGTGCTTGTGTTTACGTTTCTGTGCCTACATCTTACAGAAATCTGCAAATGACTGCTTAGAGTCTCGGACGCAGTTCGATAGAGCCACTGTCAGAGACATTCAAGTGCAGGAGAATGTCCAGACAGCTCGGTACAGTCTATGGTAAGTTTTTCAATTCACGGATGTACTGTAGATCTAAATATTAGCTCGGTGGCTCTCAATCCTGGTCCTTGGAGAGCCGCATGGTTTGCTGTTTTTTTGTTTAAACAATTTAGACACAGGAAACCAGGTGGTGTGAGTTAATCATGTAATCAACCGCTTTAATTGATCAATCCAGAGCGACTTGTGCAAGATGTGCATTTTTACATGGTAAGATCAACCATTGTTCACGCAAGAGATCGGCGCAGTAATACAGTAATAGACATCATTGTTGGCAGCTGCATACCATGCCTGTAACACTGGGAAAGTTAAGTGCTGAACCCAAGGCCGTAACCATGGAGTCAACATTGGGGGGGACCAAATCAATTTATTTATATTTTTTATATCAGCTAGGCTATATATTGGGGGGGACATTTTGAGCATATCTGAATATTGGGGGGGATGTGTCCCCCCCAATATATATGGTAATTTCGGCCTTGGCTGAACCAGCATACCCTGCAACTCTCCAGGACCAGGATTGAGAACCGCTGTGTTGGCTTCACTGAAAATTAAAATGTTGATATGCCCTTACTTATTCTACAGCTAAGCAGATTTACATTGTGAAAATAGAACACGTGAAGGATACTGGACACTACAGCTCCTTGAAACAAGTGTTGTTTTTCCCTATCTCCTCATGAGCCTCCAAAGCAGGGGTGGGCAATTCCGGTCCTGGAGGCCCGGTGTGTATGCAGGTTTTTGTTTCTACCAATTACCCTGGCTCAATTAGCTTAGTTGGATAGGCCAATGCTGGTTCACTTGTAGATTAGAACACAGTAACATATGTCTCATATGGGAACACAAGAACAGTCTTCAGCTGTCATTCATGGGCTTATCAAGAAATGTAGCTAAAATGTCAAATCGCATAAATGATTGGGCTAATTAAATAATTAAGAGCAGAAGTTGGCATGAAATCCAGAAATGGATACGGCTCTCCTTGCCCACCCCTGCTCCAAAGCATCTGCAGGTGGCTTAGCTGAACAGGCCATCTTAAGCGATTTATATTCAGGGAAACATCAGGAGAAGGAGGGAGACTGGCTGCTGAACCTTCTGAACTCATGCCTGCCTGTTTGTATTGGACTAGCAATAAATTAAATAAAAATTCTAGTTGACAGTAAGCCACAAACCGGGCTTGCCATGCAGAGAGTAGACTGCATGTATGGCTTAACTGCTGCAGGCATGTGGAGTCAGTCTGTGTGTGAAATTACACCTGTAAAAATCCACTTCTGTGAAAGAATGTGATTGGAAAGGTTGAAATGAATAGGGACTTCATGCCGTGTGCCATGGCTATGGACTTCTCCTTAGCAAGTATTTAAAAATGTAAACAAAACACAATTGATAGATTTGTTCTGGACAGATAAATAAATAATAGCTGGGTCAATATCGGTATGGGGTGCCTTTGGTATTCATAACCTCCAAAAATATTTGTTTATATTTTCAATTTCTTTGAAGGTTGTGGACTGTAGACTACCCAAAAAGCATTTATGTCAAGCTTAAGCACTTTTTATCAAGTAACTACAAGAAGACAATTTGTGAATCAACTACAAGATATGTCAGCCCTGTCATGGACAAATACAAAAGAGATTAATTTTATTTCCATTGTATTGTGGTGATAGAATTTACATTTTCCGAGAGGTATTGTGTCCCTTTCTCAACAATAATTCTTAGTTTATGTCAAAAGTATTTTTTAATTAATTAATTTACTGTAAAATAGGTAGTTTTTTCAATCAAATCCATGACAGTTACACTTTCTCTTCTAAACAAAATCTAACAGCAAATATATTTTCTAGAATTTTCAAATAATACAATTTGCCCCCTCCTGTTTATAAACAAATCACTCAAAAGTGTTTGATAACTTATGAGAATGATTTGCTTATTTTGATAAAACATGAAGATGACAGGGTGGACAAGGGCATGACAGGGTGGACCTGGGCATGACAGGGTGGACAAAGGCATGACTTGGTGCTGTAGAAGAGGACACATCATTTGTGAAACATGAGGAAACACCTTAGAATTATGATGAACAGTATTTAATGAAAACATTTTACTATCAATTAAATGAACAAATGAGAAAATAATTAAGAGCACTAATTTAATCTCATCATAGTAAAAATAATCGCAGGTTATAGAAATACAGTATGTCATTGGTATTAAAACACAACCTTCAGAGATTTGGATGCAGTTTCTTTCTTGGACCTGTGGTACCTCTTCCTGTATTTTTCAGTTTTCCTTTTCTCTTTTGCTAGCTGTGCCCTCAATTTTTCTATCAAATTTTTGTTGTTTTTGTTTGCTCTCCTTTGACTGCATTCTGCTTGGCGCCATTGCCTAAAACACAAATTATTTGTGAGGTTTTTTAGTAAGAGTTACAGCTTAGTGGGAGTTAATTGTCAGAATATCATTATGTGGGGAAATAAGCAGTTAGAAAATGTGCTTCAAATAAATCTCAAAATGTTAATAAATCCTTTCAATATCCAAGCTACCATGTTGTAACCTGGAGGGCCCTGGCTCAGGCTGATCTGCAGGAGTTGTGGGTGGTGTCTCTGACTTTAGCAAAGCACTATCCCTGGCTTTGGCCCTGGTTAGCTTTTTTGCCTCTTTCCATTTCTTTCTTTTGACACGCTTCTCTCTCTCACTAAGCTCATTACTGACCTTCTTCTTTCCAATCTGCCTGTCTGCCTTCCATTTCTCCCTCTCTTTCTCAAGGTACTTTCTTCTTCTTTTGGGGTCGGCATCATAACGTTCCCTATACCTCGTTGCTATCTCAGCAGGAGTCATTCCTTGAAAAAGACATATTTTCATGACAATTCATGTAGCTGTAAACAAATGCATGGATGTGTAAATGCTATATGGGGTTGCTGCAGCCCTGCAGCACAGACAGCTCTAGAGGACCCAGACAGATACAGGCCCACAGCTACAGGACCCTGACGAAACATTATCAAAACATTATAATAATAACCATATTTATCAGACAGACGGTGTCGAAACATTATACATTGATATCAATAACCATATTTATCAGACAGTGACATTTTTTATTATGTATATCATATATTTTATAACATTATATTTTTAAGAAACTATACATATGTCCCTATACATAGGGTGGACATTTTTAGTTAAAGTTAGCTAAAATTAGCATCTATGGTTGACCTTTAGTTAGCAAAGATTTGAATTGAATTGAAGCTGACCTTGAACTGTTTCACAAACATATTTGAATATTCTGAAATTGTATTCATTAACTGAAATTTTCACCCTGACAGGGTTGACAAGTTAAGTTTGACCACATCCAACTACGAACACAATATGATGAAAATTAGGAAATAAGTGTAGATACTTACTGCACTTGGAAAAGTTGTTTTACCTCCACTGAAGAAATACAATATTATGGCTGTGATGCCACTGGATTAAAGTCAGGGTTCTTAAATGGGGAGTTTACCCCATCATGACAGGGTGGACAACGATTTCACAGACACACGCAAAATGTTTAATATCATTATGAAAAATGCAACATAAATTATCAAAAGACTTGAATTGGGAAATAACTTGTTTATGACTATAAGAAAATGTAACCACTTATTACACTAATTGAAGTTGACTGGGTAGGCGCTGGGACATGTAAAAATCCCCTACACCCAAAGAAAATGGTACAAAATGTATAAAATGCATCTTAAGGCACATGTCATTATACTGATATATTCATAAATGTTTACCCATTTAGAATACAACTTGAGAAATTATTTGTTTTGCAATATTTTCATGAAACTTGAGTGATTATATTGAAGACACCAAAGGCACCTTATACTGATATTGACCCAGCTGTAATGATAATAGTTGATAATTATTGATATGATAATCATTTCTCAATGTATTGAGGTCTTAATTTTCCCCAGTTTGTCAGAAGATTGCAGCCAGCTGACGTATCTGACTACCACCGAGGACGATGAATCATACCGACACATTTCTGGCGTAGGCGCCAATCCTAGAGGGCTGTCTGGGGAGCGACAACCCGAGGACACCTCCTGCAAGAGTTTGAGTGACCTTATTTTGTGTCCCGAGTTTTCGTGGCCCAAAAGCAGGGGTGTTGTCGGCTGGCCCTGCATGGAGGACAGGGCCTTGGATGCACCCACTTCCCAGCAAACACTCCTCGAGTGTGGGAGTGAGTATGTGGCGGCACCTCCAGCTAAAACTGTCCCGTCCTGGGATGTGTCCATCAAACGGCTCGAGGAGGAACTGGAGGTCCAGTATGGGTACATAGACAACCGCTTTGTTCTGTTGGGACCTCCCGAATCAGGAGTAGAGCCACAGCCAGCCCCAGGACCGGTGAATTCAGACCGTTGCCCCTATATACCCATCCCCCCCAGCATTCACTCGGTTATAATCCAGCAAAATATGGACGGCTGCCACTGCCCAAATCCCGGGCCAGCTGTCAGGGGCACTGCTCCTCCCTCTACACCCCCTGCAGGGTACAGATCAAAGGACATCACAGTGGACCATAACTACGTCTCCCTTTTAACTGGGAATTTAGAATTCTGAGTGTGACACCGAGAGGTGCAGTACTGTCAACCACCTCCTTCCCAGTAGAGGGCAGTACAGAGCAGCACAGTCCAACCATCCAGTGAGATGCTGAGAAAACTACTGAGATTGAGGTATAAGAATACATTGTCAAAGGAGGGTAACTCAATTTGTATGACTCTTTGGTTGCATTAATAATTGACTTTTTTTATAAATCAGTGAGATGGTACTATAATAACAAAACATTACGAGAAGTCACGTCAAAAACTATGGTGATCTTATAGGATCTGTGTCCTTTACATACAGAGTGTCTGCAGCTGATTGGCCAAGGTGAATAGCTTGGTGAATAGGTGAATAGCTCTTCATTCATCAAGATAGGAAGAGATTAATGACTTTGTTCGGAAATCATCACTAAATGTATTTTGGCATTCATCAGCGTTTTCATATGTGAAATGTTTTACGAGTGACCAAAGGGTATTGTCTGTGTAAATAAAAGGAACTGTTGTAAACCTTGTTATGCGTGTTTTTCCTTTGACTTATATTAATAGATATTATCAGTGTACAATGATTAGTGCACAATTATAGCACAATTAGTGATATAATTAGTGATACGACACTCAATGAGATTCAATATAGAAAAATGTTACAATTATATAAATTTCATTTTAAGTATTGATTAATTCAGTATTAAGCAATTAACCCTTTGTGGGACGCATTATGAAATACTGCTTCAAATAAAATCAGTGACTTTTTTTTGTTCTATTGTACCCTAGAAACAATTCCACACATTTATCTTTCATGTTTGACCTTTAATTTAGGGTAAAGTCATTTATAAATGCACTTTACATTCCCATCACCGCAGCCCTGGGTGAGCCACAGTTGTGAGATCGAAAACCCAGGGTTAAGCCCAAAATTTGCTCACTAACCCACCAATCCTGCTTTGTAAAACAGTGCTCTGGATCTGTCCATGTTGCATGCGATTGGCTGTGTTACAAACGCCGCCCCTTTTGTGTGCACGCGCTCATAGCTCGAATGGAAAAACCAGGGTTGACAGAGTGAGACAGGTTAGCCGTAATTGCCTTTGTTAGGCTTTGTGTAGCCAGATAAAGATACCCTGACTATGTTGAACTTCCTTCATCAGACAGGCCCCTGGAGGAGAACTTCTGAAATTAATTAAATATAGAAATAGTGAAATGTGGCTCAGTAAGTAGAGCATGGTGTTGGCAATGCTTAGGCTGTGGGTTCGATTCCCATTGGGACCACATATACTGAAAAATACAACAACATCTGCTAAATGGCATAGGCTATATTAAATAAAATTTGGAATAATTAATTTACATTTAATTATTTATGTTAACATTTCACTTTTTATTTAATTAATTAATATTGCCACATTTTTTCCTCCATACTTTTTATCCTCCTGTCTTGTATCGAAACACTTTCGTTTTGCATGGTCTGCGGAACAGACGACACAGAATTATTATTAAATTAAATTACACTATTTCCCTTTGAAATACTGATGTTGAACATGTTGGAAATTATTTTCAAATTTGCACTTAAATTTCAACCCCTGTTGAAACTGTGGTCCCAGTTTGGGAAAAAGATACTTTGTCTGATAAGTCTGTTCCCTCCTATTGTACACTTTTTAGTGTTTTATTTTGTTTGTTTTCCAATAGTTTTTTATGATTGAAAATATTTTTTAAATCTCACAATAAGATTTTTCTTATCTTGAATTTTAAATAAGAATTGCAGGTGTTAATGTGAATTATGGATCGTTAGAAAGTGAGACACTCACCTGAATTGTCAGTCTTTAGCTGCTCTGGCATATTATTGCAATAACCATTCAATAACCATGATTTTACCATGCCATAAACAGACCCCCACCCCCCCAAATATGCAACGCACAGCAGGTACATTTTTAGGTGTAAAACGGGTGGGAAACTCCGGTCCTGGGGGGCCAGTATGTATGCAGGCTTTTGTTTCCACCAATTACCCTGGCTCAATTAGCTAATTACCTGTATACACCAAAGCCGGTTCACTCATAAATTAAACCACAGTAAGATGTTTAATATCAGGACACGAAAAAAGTATTCAGCTGTCATGCATAAGCTCATGAATGATTAGGCTAATTAAATCATTAAGAGCAGAAGTTGACATCAAATCCAGAAACAGATACGGCTAACAGTGTTAGCGGCTGTGTCCGTTAGCTCTCTCAGGAGGAGCATGGGAATGGAGGGCCCCATGCTGGATGATTTTAGGTAGTTACAAAGCTGCGTCCACAGGTGGCGATGTTTCTCAATGAATGTGTTCGAGTGTAAGCCATCACCCATGGATAGGGGCAATAGGCAAATGATTGTTTTATGTTTGTATTTATTGGGTCTCATTATCGCAGTGACAATGTCACAAGATCAGCAGGACCCACTGTAGGGGCTGTTGGTTTATATTACAGGTCTGTGACTCCAGAGAACTTAACAACTTTGCCAGGCCCGACTACAGACAACACTGAATTCACACATTTCAGTTTGTGTGTGTGGTATGCGCCTGTGTGTGTGTGTCTTGTGTGTGCCTGCTTGTTTGTTGTTATGTGCCTGTGCGTGAATTCAGTGATGATTGTTCCATAAGCCGTTGAGAAACATGTTGGTCAATCAAAGCAAGTCTTTACATCACCCACCACTTCCTGCACCAACAGGGGATGGGGGAGAGGACGAAAGACAGAATATTATTCAGCTCAGACCAATTCTATTTTTGTATTTTTATCTCTGTGTGTTTGTCACTGAATGTGTTCTCGTTATCTCTTTCTCTTTTTTCCATTTAGTACGTCATGTCTTGTGCATTTATGACTTTTGGTCAAAAAGAATTACTGGCATCTTAATTTCCATTTTGCTCTTTCAGAAGCGGTGTGTTTTCTGTGTGTGTTCAGGCCTGTAGCTGTGTGTATTTCTCTCTATGACGACGCACGCCTGTGTGTTTTTCTGTGAATGTATAACCGCTGCCTGTGTGTCTGTGCATGTCTGTATGCGCTGCGTCGCTCTCTCTGTGCGTTAACATCTGGCACAGGAGAAACCAGCTGTGTGCTGAAGTCCCTCAGGATTTATTTCCTTCCCCCTCCTCTCCCCTCCCCGCTCACAGCTACACCCCCTAAGGCAGAGCCTCACTGGCGCAGGAATTTGGGGACTTTTGCATAAAATTTGTGATCCCAGTGGGACCACAGAACAGTATCAGCGGCCGAGGCTAAGGAGCAAACAACAACCCCCCCCTCTCCCGAGCCCCACCCCAACCCACCCAGCCCAACCCCAACCCAACCCCAACCCACCCAGCCCAACCCCAACCCAACCCAATCCCAACCCAACCCTACCCACCCACCCCCAACCCAATCCTAACTGCAGCTCAACCCAACCAAACCCCAACACAACACAACCGCACCCCACCCTCAGAACCCCAGGTTCTGTATGTCAACCTCATCAATTGATCATTTTATTTCCACTGTCCAAGGCCAAATATATTGAAAAATTCAGTTTAGAAAAATCGACAATAATCTCCTCCTCACTGAACAGAGCCCTCTGGGGGTTTCAGACCCAATATGCCCTGGGTTTATTAATCAAATAATCACAATGATCATATGCACGGTACAGGAATAGCAAAGATTACATTGCGCATCATGTCAATTTTCCCGACTACTGGCCTAAATTTAGCCTTGGTGAGCAGAGAACATCTTCACTGCTTCTGGTGGCATGATGGATCTTTCCTGACTGGTGTGGCTAGGGGGGTCGGGAATGAGCTAATGGCAAATTAATCTGTCTGGGGCTCAGACTGGTGTCATAAAGACAAAGTAAAAGGGAGCAAACGATGGTAATACAGGGAGAATCACACGGCACAAGGGACAATGAGCCGGCTTTGAGGTTAATAGGAAAAGTGAGGCAGGCGGGGGTGGGGTTTGGGGGTGTGATGGAGGTGTGGGGGTTATGTAAGGCAGAAGAGGACATGAATAGCTTCGGGAGAAGAGAAGAGAAGTTCTGTTCAATGGAGAAAGGGAGGCAGGAGGCCGCAGTGGGGCAGCAGATGGTATTTTGCCGTTTGACAGAAACGGGTCAGGATGTGTGGAGGGTGAGAAATGAAATGGGTGCTGTCCCATAAAACACCTACCTCTTTAGAGTTTGTGTTTATAACACTGTCTAGTGAGAGTAATATTCAGAGTTTGTGTTTATAACACTCTCTAGTGAGAGTAACATTCAGAGTTTGTGTTTATAACGCTCTCTAGTGAGAGTAACATTCAGAGTTTGTGTTTATAACACTCTCTCGTGAGAGTAACATTCAGAGTTTGTGTTTATAACGCTCTCTAGTGAGAGTAATATTCAGAGTTTGTGTTTATAACGCTCTCTAGTGAGAGTAACATTCAGAGTTTGTGTTTATAACGCTCTCTAGTGAGAGTAACATTCAGAGTTTGTGTTTATAACGCTCTCTAGTGAGAGTGACATTCAGAGTTTGTGTTTATAACACTGTCTAGTGAGAGTAATATTCAGAGTTTGTGTTTATAACACTCTCTAGTGAGAGTAACATTCAGAGTTTGTGTTTATAACGCTCTTTAGTGAGAGTAACATTCAGAGTTTGTGTCTACAACACATTTTGCAATAATGACAATAATATTAATGCAGACTTGGTGTTTCCAACACTCCCCTGTAAGAGTAACACAGCAGGTCTTTAAAACGTCTGTCTCCATGAGTGATGGATAGTTTGTACTTGCCCAAGTATTACATATATCACGGAGAGGTTGGAATGGAACACACATTTTGACCCACTAGCTTACGAGCTATTACAAAACCATTATGATTAGTGGTTGCAATTTAGGTAGAGAACCAACTGCTTTCTGACAAGTAAAACTGCTTTGTAGTTTTCTGATTTACAGAGGCTGTCACTCTGACCCTATGAAAATGCACACTGCTGCTAAATGGCTATTTATAAACTGAGTCATGGCTCAAGTGCAGGGGTGTCCATTCTTATCCAAAAAGGGCCGGTGTGAGTGCCTGTTTTTGTTCTAGCCCAGCACTAAAACACTTGATTCAACGAATCAAGGTCTTGATTGAAAACCGTGATTCCTTGATTAGTTGAATCAGGTGTTTTAGTGCTGGGCTCGAACAAAAACCTGCACCCACACCAGCCCTTCTCGGGTAACATTGGACACCCCAGACTTAGTGTCTCTTTGCCTTTGATTTGTTGGGCTTCAGAAAATGCAACATAACAGAAAATATTGAGAGGGCAAAATCAGGAAATACCAGCACACTGCTTAAAATGCTCTCAAGTGATTTATTACATTTTACCCGTGAGCAGTGTCAACGTTTCGACCATTTGGTCTTTGTCGGGTGACATGGGAGTATTACAAACAGTCTGCTGACATTCTTTTTTGATTTTGCTTTATTAATTTACCAATCACCTGGGGACATTTTGTCACTCTATATTACAAGAGTGTGTGTGTGTGTGTGTGTGCGTGTGTTTGTGTCAGCACAATGTCAGAATGTGCGTTGGTCATTGTCTGCAGTGGCGTGTGTGTCAGTGCAGCAAGACAATGCTGGAATTCCAGGCACGCAGTTCGGACTTCCTGTGTTTTCATCCAGTCGCTAGGTACCACTTCCTGTCTGCTGGGGTGAAAACGCGGGCCGATAGCACACATGACCGCTCCGTGCAGACAAGGGGATCCACAGCGCTCTGAGATGGTGACAAGTGCACACAAACGTGCCCGGTGCTCAGCACCTTTCCTGAGTAAGAATGTGGTCTCGACAGAAATGGTAAATAACAGTCTTTCTTTTCTCCTCCCCTTGATCTACAGACCTTGATGACGGACACATTGCCCAACAACACTCGCATTCTTGACCTCTTACTCACTTGCAGAAATGCCATTGTTCATGGCAGGAGAGGGGGGGCGAGGGGGGCTATTGTGTACTGGATGTCCCTGTGGTTTGTGGTAAATAAGAGGGTGAACACTAGATAAGGGGAAAACAGCAGCAGCACCTGGTGCTTATGTAACATTTTCCAAGGCTGAAGGGCTTCTTTTCACCCAGTGTCTGATTTTCCATGTTTTCTGCGTCTGCTACAGTGCAATTAGCATTGTAGCCACTGCAATGCAATGGTTTCCGCATTACAACTGAATCTCTCATGATAGGAATATCTGTTTTAATGTGTGATTACACCAGCCTTGTTTACACATCCCTCCACCCAATCAGTTCTTGTTATGCTGTGCAGTTCTATGCTATATTGGACTGACCATGATACGGTCTTGGACTGACCAGGATACGGTCTTTTTTGGACACACCCTGTGCCGGCTAGAAGAGGATAGGCTCCTCCGCTTTAGTCTGGTTCCTCCCAAGGTTTCTCCATATCGTTTTGACCAAAGGAGTTTTTCCTTGCAACTGTTGCCTTACCCTTGCTTTTTGGGGGTGGGGGTTAGGCCTCGGTTCCCATTTGTTAAGCGTTTTGTGATGTTTTGTGTATTTGTAAAAAGAGCTATACCAATACATTTGATTTGATTTTGATTTGATTTGATATGCACTAGCATTTTCTATCAGTTTGACGAGGGTTATTTTCCTGAACAAAACTCTGCCAAAGTCTTGAGCCACAGTACTCAGCATTGTTATGTTGAGTTGTGTTTGCACCTGTCCCAACATCAAAACAGCCTGAACCGGCCACACATACAGCCAAATGAGACTAATGGACTTGTACTCACATTTGATGACGCGAAATGAGTGCAAAACTAATCTGGGAATGTGGAGAGTGCTGCTGTCAGCATTACTGTGGTTATGTGAGGGGAGCACAGGTGTAACGTCATATCTGGTCCCACTGAATAATGTGTAGATTAAACATTCTAAAACATTCCTTTTCAACATGTCCACCCCCCAATATTTAACATGTGGCTATGCCCATTGGAGTGGAGTCAGTGCCCTGAAACAGTGAGAAATCAGAGGACACAGAATTAGATAATCATTTCTATTGGCCAGGGGAATCGCTGATTACTCTTAAGATAAGAGAGAGAGAGAGACAGCTATAAAGAGGGGAAGGGAGAGGTAAAGAGAGATGAGAAATGTGAGAAAGGGATAGAGATAAAGTAGAATAGAGAAAAATACAGTATAAGGAGAGCTAAACGTAAAGAGAGACAGAGAGGTAGAAAAAAATGAAAAGGGAGAAAGACGAGCGGAATGGAGAGAGCAATCTGGTGCAGTTAATTTATGAATGTGTGAAATATTTATTTGGCAGTTGAAATGGGGACAAAGTATGGAGAGAATGAAAGAAAGAGAGAGGGAACGCTGGGTAATCTGAGGGGAAAGGACTGGAGAGGCGGGCGGAGGAGGAGGCGGGATTGTACTGGTGTGAGAGACCTTACAGGGTAGCTGGAGGACTTGAGAACGTGGTGTGACAACGACAGAGACATATGCCATTTAGCAGACGCTTTTATCCAAAGTGACTTACAGTGGTGAGTGGGCCATTCTTCTTTACAACATTTTTATTTGTTTCAGATTGTTTCCCATTTTTTTCCCAATTTTGGTAGCTAATTACACCCTCTATTTATTTCAATTTACCCTCCCCAGACGAGTCCGCCACTCTTCTCTACGAGACAAGCCACTTCCTTTGAGATGGAATTTGCCCACCCACGTACTGGAGACTCACTTACGTGCTTCACGGTGGACCCTCCCCCCTTCCCCTGGGGCGGACAGCCGAATGCCGCCCCCGATCGGGGCTGACGACCAGGGCCGGCCTGGTAGAGACGGGTTTCGAACCGAGACCCTGACAGGCAGCGCACACCGTATCGGATCAGCCAAGATACGGTGCATTAGACCGCTATGCTATCTGCCGCCCCAGACCAGGCCATTCTATCAGAGAGGGGCCACAGCTGGCGCTCTGCACTGGAATATCGGTGACTCCAGAAGGGTGACTTCTGTATTTCATATATTGTTTCGGTTCAATGACCTCAGTGTCACGTCTCGTGTTCGTGTTCCCCGTAATTAGGTGTTTTAGTTTATTCCATGTATTTCTGGTTGTCCGGTCCGTGTTTTCACTTTCACTTACCTGTTTCCAGTCTTGTCATATTATCGTTTTCACCTGTTCCTCATGTGTCTGATTGCAGTTAGCTGCATTTGTGTTAATTCCTGATTGTTTCTTGTTATGTCTGATGTATTTAGCTGTGTGTTTTCCCATGTTCGTTACCAGATTGTCTCATCATTGTATTATCGTTTTCACCTGTTCCTCGTGTGTCTGATTGCAGTCTCCGGTGGCAGCTGCATTCATGTTAATTCCTGATTGTTTCTCGTTATGTCTAAATGTATATAAGCTGTGCGTTTTCCCATGTTCGTTGCCAGATTGTCCTGTGCTTTGCTTATGCCTACACAACTTTCCAGCATTCTCTTTGTTTACCCATGTTTTGTTTCCTTGTGTTTGTGCTTCCGTGTTCAGTCCTGTCTCAGTCTTGTTCCCGATCCACCTGTTCATGCTCCTCGTGGTTCCTGCCCTGCTCCTCTCTGTGTTCCCCGGACTGATTCCCTGTTATCGACCTCCGCCTGCCCATTGACCACGTCTTGCCTGCCTCTGACACACCTGAAGCCTGGAACGAACTTTGCCTGTCCCCGACCACTCTTTGGATTCCTGTATTGCCCTGATTGCTCCCGTATGAACTTTGCCTGTCTTTGCAATAAAGAACATTATTGCATTCTTGGGTCCGCGCCTGGTTTTCCTACTCCATTCCTGACACTCAGTCAATGTTTATTTTGGTCAGGGCTGAAATTAAATCTTTAAAAATAAAACCTCCTGTTAATTGCTGAGCACACCCCTCGTGCTCTGTGTTGTGACATTGTCACATTTTAAGATGCAAAAAACAAACATATAAATAGTTTTTTTTCCTATTCACTATAGATTTGGATTTATAATAGCAAGGTTTTGATCTGATTGAATTAAAGATTCAGTGCTTGCATGAAAATGACATTTTCATTTATATGTTTTGGACATGGTGAAGAAAGTAGACTTAAAGACAGAAGTTATTAAAGCTATTCTATAGCCCCTTGAGTGTTTGCTTTTCCAGCAGGCCAAAACGTTGGTAAGGGGAAGTCGAGCACATGATGTGTGTTTGTTTTCTTTCCCTCAAATCTCTGTTTCTCACAAGGGGCAGAGATAAAATAATTCACACCCACGTTGATATAAAATGAGCAGTCGAAGCAATTCCCCCTTCTGTTTTTCAGTTCTCAGTCTAACTGCAATGGGCCCCCAGGTGGCGTAACAGTAAAAGCACTCGCTCGGAGTGCAGGTTGCAGGTTCAATTCTCCGGCTGGGCCAGCCTGGCCCTGGTCATCAGCCCGATCGGGGGCGGCGATTGGCTGTCCGCCCCAGGGGGAGGGGGAGGGAGAGCCGGCACGAGCTCGCCACGAGCACAGAAAGCTTCCCTGTGGGTGAAGTGAATAGGCAAGTTCTGTCTCGAAGGCAGTGGTTCATTACCAGCACCTGGGTAGTGGCTCTTCCTGCAGTCGCGGGCGGTGGGTTCATGGGGGATGGTGAATTGAATAAATAGAGGGTACAATTGGCCACCAAATTGGGAGAAAGACTGGGCAAAAGAAATCTGAAATTAATTTATGTCAACCAAAAAAATGTGATGGGTATTTTAAAACAAGTGATATACAATATAAAATAAATGAAATACAAAACTTTTCAAATTTTTTTCCAAAATTGTCACTGGTGCCCTCTCATCCATCCAAAACTGAAACCCTCGCTGTCTTTAATATGCTATGTCTTGTGTCTTTCCAGATTGTCAGGAAAGGTGAAGGTGCCGTCTGCAAGATTGGTTACCTGCAATCAGATCGGTCCTAGCAAGTGTTAGCCAGCATTATGCTATAGCTCAATGGCAGCAACCCGCCTACACAAGTTTGTGATTCAGCAGAAGAAATAACTGACCATAGGTCTATTACCAATGCACATCCTGGGATGTTGGACTTCTTATCTCACATCAAAGTGTCAACCTGTTCAGGCTCATAGTCACCTCATCAGCTCACGTGAGGCTACCTGTACAGAAACACCTCCATGCACTTCTCATTTAATATAATAATATATGTAATTTAGCAGACACCTTCATCCAAAGCGACTTACAGTAGTGAACGCATACATTTTTCAGTATATGGGGTCCCAGTGGGAATTGAACCCACAACCTAAGCACTGCCAACGCCACACTCTACCTACTGAGCTACACAGAACCATTTGGAAGAATATGCCATGCCATGCTGCTGCTGTTGGGGGTCAGAAAGTAGAGTCTGTTTTGTGATGAAGGAGAGTGGATGTGGGGAGACAAGAGGAACAAAAGTGGAAGCATTTCGTCATTTCGCTGTCCTTCTTCGAAATGGTCCTAACGGAAGCAGGCGTAAAACAAGATGCGGGAAGAGGAACGAGCTCCTTGTGCCCACGGCATCTGTTGTTGACCCGCCATTTTTTTGTGAAAGAGAAGTTAACAGATGCATGATTGGCAATCCGGTCACCTCTGAAACCAAAGGAAGGGGAAGGACCGCTGGAACTTCTCATTTCTCCAAACCCAAGCGTAGGGGAAACGCGTGGCACTTGTTTCTGGTTTCATTTCTTCAGGTCTTTCTCGGGTCACTTAAGTTGCTTAGCTCAGCCTGGTAGAGGCGTTGTTTACAAAGTGGTGGTGCAATGGCACCATGCGAAAAGAGAATGGACAGGGATGGACAAACGTTCTAAAAATGTATTTCATCATCTGAGAAATCCCCCAAGAGTCCCTGAGCTTTCTTTTAACAACACGCTGTGTGTGACGCCTTTATCTTTTGGGATATTTTACTTTATGCAGTGCCTGTGTCTATTTTGTTTCCGGTCTCGAAGCCATCATCTCATGAATAGCAAAGCACTGATTAATACATTTCCAAATCAGAAATTTGGATGAGGGAAAATGATACACAACACTCTTAATGAAGGAAAGAGAGCATAGTTATGTTTTGGAAAATGTCTCTCTCTCCCTCTCGCTCTCTCTGTCTCTCTCTCCCTCTCTCCCTCTCTCTCCCTCTCTCTCTCTTACACATACAAAGTGAGAGATTAATCTAGTCAGAAATAACATAACAGGAAGGGCTTCTGTGTGCTGCCGGGAGAGATAGAGATCATAGGCTTTATATGTGTGTACATTTGTGTGTGTGTGTGTGTGTGTGTGTGTGTGTGTGTGAGAGAGAGAGAGAGAGAAAGGGATGGAGAGGGAGATAGAATGAGAGCAGGTTGTGTGGGGTGTTACAGAGACAGCTGCTGCTACAATGTCTCATTGCTGAAAAAGTCCCCATTGATAGAGAGGGCATTTCAGGGACAAACACGCAGCGGACAGTGTGTGAGAGAGAGATGGAGACGCGGTGAGAGACATAATATCAAACACATAGCCAAGACCAAATGAAAACTTTGTCCCACCCCGGCAATCACAGTTTCTGAGCCCGACAATGCCACCAACGAGGAAGAATCCCTCCAAACAAAGCTGTGTTGTTTTTCTTTCTTTCCTTCTCGTAAGTGGGTGTATCCCAGGTTTCACTCTAAGACACAGACAGACAAGGCGAGACAAGACAGACACTTCAGGGCCAGAGACAAACAGAGACAGTCAGATAATATTGACACAACAAAGACACACGGAGACAAAGGTAGCTGCGCTGGAGACGCGGAGAGACAAAGGAAACCTGAAAGCTCTGCCTGCACCAATATCTCCCGCCATGAGCAGCTCAGCCTCAGCATTAATCCCAGAGAGAGAGAGAGAGAGAGAGAGAGAGAGAGATAGAGGGAGAGAGAGAGAGGGAGGGAGAGAGAGAGAGAGAGGGAGAGAGAGGGAGAGAGTGAGAGAGGGAGAGAGGGAGAGAGAGAAACAGAGAGAAAGCCTGTATGTAGACAGAGAAGGAGACACAGAGGCTTAGAGACAGAGAGACAGAGAGAGAGACAGAGTGGATGGACAAACAGAAAGAGATAGGCACAGACGTATGGCGGCAAGTGACTGGAACGGATGCAGGTGCCCTGACCTGAAGCTGAGTCAGCTGCCCCAAGCAGAACGGTGCGTCTAGGGTCACCCCGTAAAAACGCGTGAGCTGTGACGTAAACCCGGGTTACTTGACTCCCCCTGCAGAGAGATGCGTGGGGCCGGAGCAGAACCGCCTGTACCCACACACACACAAACCTTAAAGAAAATAGATGCACCCCCAGCTCAAAGAGGTTTGTTTGATGTTTTCGTTTTCTTTTTAAGTTCGTTTGGAGGGTGGGGGCACTTGGAGAGTGGACAACCCAGCCACCCTTTTGAGGGAATGTCAACCCTGTGCTCAATCGGAGAGGGAGTGTGCCGTTTGGGTTATATGCTGGGGTGAGGGGCCGAAAGTGAATTTGGCTGTGTGCAATTTGCCGCACGAACAAAAAAAACTTTACAATAAATTGTTATGACTTAAAATGTACAACTCCACAGACTGGATGCCCAGATCTAAGCATGATAAAAAAATCTTGTCAAGATACATTACGTAACATCCTTGTAACGGAAATAGGATGACCTTGCTGAAAAGTGAAGCCGGTTAGAATGACTTGATTGGGTCGATCAAGTATTTATATATCGGCCCGTCCAATTACTTTATATATGTATGATTGTCCAATAAAAGACATCCCCTTTGCTTTATAAGGCTTTTTGGAGTCAATAAAAGATCCACTTGAATCACAATTGAGTACATTCTAGATACTGAAAGGTTTGAACGATTGAGCCTAAAATGTTCCAATTAGTTGAACATGTCTAAAAGTGTATTTTAAGAAGTTGTCATTAAATAAAAAACTGGTGCATGGTCTTACTAAAGACCATCTCATTTGTAGAGAATTCTAGGCCAGGGAGCCTCTGCCCTCAGTGCGCTTGTGTGGAAACAATGCTCTGCTTTCAGGGCCGAGTGAGCGCTCAGCTCGGTGTGCCACCCAACGCGGTTTACACAGGGCATTAAGCACCATTGATAAACCTCTCCCCGCGCTGCTGATTCTTATCCTCTTTCTCTGTATTTCGATGAGATCTTCACACCCCTCCCTCTGCTGGTTTTCCGCCCCCCACCTCCGTTCCTATCCCTCCATCTCTCTGTGTCTCTCGATCCGTTTCACCGCCCGATAGCTCAGTGCTTTCAGGGCACGGCTTGTGCTTTGGCAGCCGAGCGTGACTTCATAACTGCATGTAATGGGTCACACAGCGACGTACGGTAAAGCAACAACAGTAGCCCTTACCAAGAGGCTGTAGCCGGAGCAGAGCACACACAAACGCACAACCAGGCTTAAACACACACACAAACACACCTAAACACACACCTAAACACACACACACACAAACACACCTAAATACACCTTGCACACAAACACACCTAAACACACACACACCTAAACACACACACACACAAACACACCTAAATACACCTTGCACACAAACATGCCTAAACACACACACACAGAGACACACACCTTACACACAAACACACCTAAACACACACACAAACACACCTAAACACACACACACAGACACACACCTTACACACAAACTCACACCAACATAAATTTGGAGGTAAATAATGACCTAAAACTCTGTAGATGCAGACTCCATATTGATGTGGAATGTTCAGGTGTGTACTCTAAAATGTCCTACAAAGAACCCAATCACAGGCCATGTAAAGACATAAGCCAAGTGAAACTATCTATGGTCATAATATGGACTAAAAACATCCTATCAGCAGTCTCCATCCACAGACTCAAAACAGGAAATACTTTATGAAAAGGAAGGAAATGGGTCTACAGAACACGATTCCATTAATAATGAATAACCCCGATAACGAACTCGGGACTGTCATCTTTGTTCTGCTATTTTTATCACTCTCTTTTACTAATAGCTAACTGAATTTTTAAAATGAATGAATTACATTTTGAAATATTCATGAAATCCATGGGCCCTTCTACAGCAGTTCAACATTGAGAGCAGAAAGGTACGTTTTCTCTTTTTTAACAGAGGAACTTTATTTGTTCTGTATAAATAGGTGCTTTTGTGATCGCCCCACCAATGCAAAGACCATTATAAATGTGTGAAAGCAATTCTGTGTAATAAATGAGAACTGTCCATATATATATATATATATATACTGTATATATATACATATACAGTATGTGTGTGTGTGTGTGTGTGTGTGTGTGTGTGTGTATTTGTGTGTGTGGGTGAGTGTATGTGTGCATGTGTGTGCATGCGTGTGCGTGTGTGTGTGTGTTGAGGATGTGGGATTTGATTTAATACTCCAGTGTTAAAAAACCCCAGACTGTCAATGTGAAGAAAGACACAATAAAGAAAAATTACACAACATATTTATATTAATATCATTCTGGCTTTATGATAACATTAAAAAATAGCATTAATTATAATAACAACAATAACATTCATCAAAAAACAACAATTATAATTACAGTCGGGACAAAGGGATACAACGACCACCTTTTTTAAAATAACTTAAAAATATGCGGAGAAAAAGTTCGGTATTTACACACAGTGCTAGGCTAGCTAACTGTTTTCACTTTTTGCGGGTCGCCCCCGGCCTGTTTGCTTTCCCGACCTGGCCAAGCGAGGGCTCCCCCAAACCGGTGCTAAGAAACAAGCGCCAGGGCACTTCACACAATCAGCACTGTCCAGTGTCGTTTTTTTACATTTCTTTCTTTTGTAATTCGCTGCCTCAGCGCTACAGCTGTCCCAAGCTACGACAACAACAACAACCAAAAATCCAGGAAAGGAAGGGAGGAGAGAGGGGGGGGAGCACTCTGAGCGTTCTCCGCCGAGCCACAGCGGCGGAGCCTCAGTAGTACGTGACCTTTCCTCTGCGTTTAAAAATACAGCCGCCTCGCTCGCGTGTGTCCGCGAGGCAGGGCACTTGCGCTGGGCCTACAGTATGTCCACTCACAGGGCTCCAGTCCCTGTCTCGTGGCAAAGTGCGCACCAGTAGGAATCCCCTCAGACTTCCAGCAGCTGTTGCAGTCACTCCTGTGTTCTAGTCTCTACTCATAGACCATCATGGTGGCCTGGAAGCTGTTGAGTTTGTAACTCGCCGATCGTCCGTTGACTTGATATCGTGATGCAGGTATGTTAGTATAGTCTGCCTTCAGTGTGAAGAACTTGGGTGAGCGTTGCAGCCACTGCCCTTTGAGTATGGATCCGTCTGCACGGCGATGAGCCTTGTCCCCCTTTTTCTGGTAACCAGGAAGTATCAACAACAGCACAACAATGACTGCTTTCGTGACCACTCGTTCGCCTGGTACCGTCCTAACTTCCTTTTTCTGTTGTTTTATCGGAGTTCATGTGAAGACATCCTGCTGTGTAGTCAGCACTTAAATCTTACGAGACAAACTTCAAGCTTAATTCAGGTCAGTGATGTTCTTTCCAGGTGCATTGTGGGACGTTTCTGAACTCAAAGACCCAGACAGAGGCGGGCGCTAATGTGCCGTATTACTTGTACTAAACGCGCACCTGTGATCTGGCCGCAAGCTTTGCTGTCCACCGTGGCATCCGGCTTTGCGTTAATACTGTGTCCACTTGGGAAGGTTTGGCACAATACGGTTCTCAGTGTTTGTCCGATCACTCTCTCGCCTACTTATTCCAAATGTTAGAATGCAACCTTGGGAGTTTCCCTCGGTGAAGTTCCAGTGTCAAGCATAAATTAAATAGAAATATATTAACCAAAAAAATAATAATATACATATACACTATACATTATTGCGCAAATCATGCGTGTGGTTATCGACATGTGTGTGGGAATCTCGCTGTCTTTTAGTCCTGAGTTTTGGTTTTCAGTGCTTTTAAATCAGGGTTAATCGAGCTCCCCGTCCCAGTGATTCAGCAGGTCTGACTGTCTCTGACCCCGCTTCCCCCAACATGAGGGAAGCTGCTCTTTGGATGAAACAAGTCCAGCCCCACCCAGCCCCACCCTCTTGTTTGATTGACACAGGTCCACGAGGGGCACCAGTGTAATGGTGTACCATCGCCTAATGACCAGCACGACATCACACGACGATGTTCCACACCATACTAACACCGTTCAGTAATGGACTGTCCAATGGGGAAACCGCACATCTGTCAAGGCCAGAGCCCTTGTAAGGCGCAGGAGTGAGGAGGCTGCTTTCACTCGAAGCGGAACAGCAGGTTTCAGATCCAGGGACCGAACAGGTCCATGGGGGTGGGACCAGGGTGAGCGCCCGTCCCATCTCGTCCTCCAGTGAAGGTGCCCGTCCAGCCCTGTGCGACATTCCCAAGTCCTGCGTCCAATCAGCTTCCGAGAGTCCAGCGGAACAAAAACCGCAGTGGCTGATGGGTGTTGTAGTACTGCTCCGCTCCTTTTTGCGAAAGGTGTTCGCCCCTTTTGTCATCTTCCAGTATTTTTAGTGCAGTTTGAGATTTTATTTTCCCTCTTGCTGTTGCCTTTGCACGTGTAACCGGGGTAAACATGCGACAAGTGGACGACGTTGGGAAGCCGCTGAGAAAGTCATTTCTATTGTGAAAATAGAACAGCAACAACAAGAAAACGGAGAGGCTGTTATACGGCCGGTGTCCGTCCACACCACAAGGCAATTTCCTGGATGCCCTAATAAGGAAGGGTCCCTTTTTCAATGTGCAACAAGGAGAAATGTCCATATCATCACCCTGTTGTGAGCGGGGAGGAAACAGAAGAATGCGTCAGATTAATCAAAAGCTTCGTAATAAAACGGTATTGTGTTAAAAACAAAAGCACATAACCTCAGAGTGAAAATGAACTACCTGTTGATATATGTATGTATGTACGGTATATGTAAATGTGTGCGTTAGTGACGTGCGAGTGAGGCTATCGGTGACAGCACGTGGTGCCTCTACACATCGCAGGGTTAATGAAGGCTCACTCTCTCTTGGTGAATCTAAAGTCATGCCTCAGTGTTCTGGGACACACCCTCTCTCTGTCTCACTGTGATAGTACTCTAGTGAGATAGACAGTGTGCATATGATCTCTTTCAGTGCACTGTTCACCGTCATACACCATGGCTATATCTTGGCTGCGTGTGTTCCCTTGTTTTTATTTTACATTTTTACATTTTAGGCATTTATTAGAGGCTCTTATCCAGAGCGACTTACACACTAAGACTTGTACTTGTACACTTACATACAATCCATTTATAGAGCTGGATATTTTACTGAAGCAATTCAGGTTAAGTACCTTGCTCAAGGGTATACCCACCTGGGAATTGAACCAGCAACCTCTGAGTTACAAGTCCAGTTCCCTACCCATTACACTACACTGCCGCACCTTGTCTACCACAGTGTTTATTGCCATCTCACCTGTGCGTGCTCCCGCTCTACATCAGCAAGGCCCTCATCGCAGCCTTGCTCATCCTCCTCCTGTTCTTCCGTAGCCTCCTGTGGAAGGGGTGGAGGGGGGCGGGGGGGCGCGGGGTCGGGGGCCGGCGCGTGGTGCTGGGAGCTGCCGTCACTGAGGGAACGAGAGAAGCATATGGGTGAGGGACGCTGTGCCCCGCTGGCTGACAGAGGCCGCCTAACTCCCCACAGGCCACCTTCCACAATACTCTCCGCTTCCTCCACCTGCCCGGTGTCCGTCCAGCTGAAGAATCACAGGACGCATACGCTTATATGATCAGCTGAAAGGGACCAGGGGAAACTATGATCAGCTGAAAGGGACCAGGGGAAACTATGAGACACACACACACACGCACACACACACACACACACACACACACACACACTCACTCACACATACACTCACACACACACACACACACACTCACTCAAACATACACACACACTCACGCACACACACACACACACACACACATAAACAACACACACACAAACACACACACACACACTCACACATACATACACACAGACATGCAGACACTCACACACACACACACACACACTAACACACACAGATCCAAAGGACAGATATAGTGTATTTTGTCATTACCTGGCCTCTGTGTGGTTGTGTGCATCTTGTGCACCTGATGATACACATAATGCTGTTGTTGATTATGATGATTTTGATGATGAGGATTGTGTCGTTGCTGTTCTTCTTCTTGTTGTAGTTTTACTTGCTCCTTTTCCTGATCAAGTTTTCTTTGCAACACTAAAAGTTCTTGTTTCTCTTGGTGCAAGCGCAGCTGCTGTAATTGCCCTCCCTCCGTTTCTGGAGTCTGTCTGTCCTTGAGCTGTTCGGCAGAGTGCCGGCTCTGCTCCGGCGCCTCCGTCTGGCTGCGTGTGTGGTCGCGGTCCTGCTGCCCGTGGCTGTGTGTGTGGTCGCGGTCGCGCGGCGGGCTCTGCTCAGCGTGTGACGCGCTCCCGTGCTGAAGGTGAGACTGGGCCTGTGCGCCGTGTGTCCTCTCCTGGCCCTCCCCCGGCGCGGGCCTCTCTGGGGCTGTGGGACGGGGCATGACGTGGGCCCGTTCCCCCTGGTGCCTGTGGGGCTGCGGCCTCTCTGTGCCCTCCGGCCTCCTCTCCTCCTCGCCTGGGTGAGCTCTCTGTGCCTCCTGTGTGGGCGACGGCCCTCCTCCCCCCCCCGCTCCACCATGCCGGGCGTCGCCATGCCCCTGCACGCCCTGCAGGGGGGGTCGCTGAGTCGACGTCCCGCCCGCGGTGGTGGGAGAGTGGCTCGGCGGCGACTGTGTCGCAACGCGCTTGGCCTGCCAGAGGGGCCGCTGGGCGTCCCTGTCGTCCGGCCGGAGGTTCTGGTTCTGCTTCAGCTCGTCGTGCCGGTGCAGCTCCTCCTTGGACGGCGATTTGGGGCAGGGGGTTTGGGGGCGGGCCTGTGGGGCTGCGGTGCATTCTGGGGCTTCTTCGCCGTGGTCCGCGGGGCCGCGGGGGGGGCGGAGCTCTGGCAGCGGCACTCCACGTGATCCTGGACGGAGATGACGGCCTTCTCGTAGTGCGACCGCTTGTTTATGTACTGGATCTTCATCACCTGTTGGTCAGAGAAGGGGGCACTGGCGTTACTGCCGAGTATAGCTCCTTGCAAGAGGAGGCTGCAGGTTTGATTCCCTGGTGGGGCCCTGCTGTCGTACCCTTGAGCAAGCACTTGACCGGAATTACAATCAAAATATCACATTTTAAGTATCAAATATCTAAAAGCCAAAACAGATCATATGTAATACATACAGTGTGTATGTACTTTCAGTGGGGTAAGTACCTGTAGGTTTGGGGTGTGAGTGGCAGTGTAAGTACCTGTAGGGTGTGAGTGACAGTGACAGTGTAAGTACCTGTAGGGTGTGAGTGACAGTGGCAGTGTAAGTACCTGCAGGTTTGGGGTGACAGTGACAGTGACAGTGTGAGTACCTGTAGGTTTGGGGTGACAGTGACAGTGTAAGTACCTGTAGGTTTGGGGTGACAGTGACAGTGTAAGTACCTGTAGGTTTGGGGTGACAGTGACAGTGTGAGTACCTGTAGGTTTGGGGTGACAGTGACAGTGTAAGTACCTGTAGGTTTGGGGTGACAGTGACAGTGTGAGTACCTGTAGGTTTGGGGTGACAGTGACAGTGTAAGTACCTGTAGGTTTGGGGTGACAGTGTAAGTACCTGTAGGTTTGGGGTGACAGTGGCAGTGTAAGTACCTGCAGGTTTGGGGTGACAGTGACAGTGTAAGTACCTGTAGGTTTGGGGTGACAGTGTAAGTACCTGTAGGTTTGGGGTGTGAGTGGCAGTGTAAGTACCTGTAGGTTTGGGGTGACAGTGACAGTGTAAGTACCTGTAGGGTGTGAGTGACAGTGTGAGTACCTGTAGGTTTGGGGTGACAGTGACAGTGTAAGTACCTGTAGGTTTGGGGTGACAGTGTAAGTACTTGTAGGGTGTGAGTGACAGTGACAGTGTAAGTACCTGTAGGTTTGGGGTGACAGTGGCAGTGTAAGTACCTGTAGGTTGCGGATGCGGGTGACAGTGGGGGTGCACTGCAGGGCCCTGGAGTTACAGCACCCAGAGCAGCGCTGTACCTCCACGCAGGGGGGCCACAGCAGGAAGTTGGCATTGCGACGGTCCAGCATGTCACGAGTCACCTCCATCACCTCCGTCCGCACCTTACACACGGCCTGCTGCGCCTGCTCAGCACCTGAGAAAGAGCAGACACCATTTTAACACACCGCACACACTCACACACACACCACACACACACACACACACACACACACACGCACACACACGCACATACACACACCGCGCACACATACACACACACACACACACACGTAACTACTTAAACAGACTACCAGCCGGGGCAGACAAGGGAGTTCATACAGTTAATATATAACCCAAGATATATTCTCTCATCTCATCTCATCTTCAGCCGCTTATTCCTAGTTAGGGTCACAGGGGGGCTGGAGCCTATCCCAGCATGCATTGGGGCGAGAGGCAGGAATACACCCTGGACAGGTCGCCAATCCATCGCAGGGCACTACATACACCATTCACTCACACACTCATACCTACGGGCAATTTAGACTCTCCAATTAGCCTAACGTGCATGTCTTTGGACTGTGGGAAGAAACCGGAGTACCCGGAGGAAACCCACGCAGACACGGGGAGAACATGCAAACTCCGCACAGAAAGGCCCCCGGCCTGGATTCGAACCCGAGACCTTCTTGCTGTGAGGCGACAGTGCTATCCACTGCACCACCGTGCCGCCCCCAAGATATATTATAGTGAATTAATACACTGATTAATATTACAATGAGGCAGAAGAGTGTGAAAGAGAAAGAGAGACAGAAAGAGAGAGAGGGAAAGATAGAGGGAGAGAGGGAGAGAGACAGAGAGAGAGAGAGAGGGAGAGAGGGAGAGTAGGGGAAGAGGAGAGTAAGTGACTGAGTAGGGGGTAGAGGAGGCTCACCGAGGCTCCTAGGAAAGCGTTTGGAGGTGCTGTTGGCATGGTGACGCTTGGCTGTCTGAGTGTCTGGGAGCTCGTCTGGGGGAGAGAAAGAGATGGGAAAAATAGGGACAGGGTTGGGTCATTTAGATATCATTCACTTATTGTCTGATAACGTCGTATCTAAGGAGGCTAGCAACATAACAGTTGTCATTACAAAAACTTGATAGAAACTGTCAACATTTTTGGTCAGTGTGTGTGAGTCTGAGTCTGAAAATGAAACAAAGTTCATAAGACAGGGGAAGTTGTTATTGAAACAATTGTGGCTATTTTTATAGCCATCAGTCTATGAGCTGTCAGAAATGTGGCTGGGCGGTGATGCATGAGAGTATAATTGTAGCAGTGGCCGCCTGTGTGCACAAATACGAGAGGTTGTTTGTAATTGTTTTTGGTGACTCAGCTGAATCTGATTTTGTTAATGGAGTCTAGTTTGGCCAAATGGACTTTGTGCGGTTCTCACTCAATATATTTCATTACGACAAAGGACCTTGGTTACATTAAATAACAATACAGCAAAGATTTTAACTTTAACTTGAAATTTTATTTTTTCCATCGTAAATACGATCAGACTGGAATAACCAAAGCTAGCACTACCACATTAGATACGACAGTGCAAAATGGAATCATCTGCTCATGAGTGGTCCTTATTTAAACATACATTCTACTTATTATCACAGAACAACCAGATTCAGGACAATGGAAGAATACAGGTCAAATCTTTGCACAACAGGGCCTCGGGTGGCATAACGGTCAAAGCATTCGCCTGGAATGCAAGTTGCCCACTGCAGCCGTGGTGTGTGTGTGTGTATATGTGTGGTGCATGTGTGTGTGTGTGTGTGTTTGTGTGTGTGTGTGTGTATACGTGTGGTGCATGTGGGTGTGTGTGTTTGTATACATGTGGTGCATGTGAGTGTGTGTGTGTGTTTGTGTGTGTGTGTGTGTGTGTGTGTGTTTGTGTGTGTCTGTGTATTTGTATACGTGTGGTGCATGTGGGTGTGTGTGCGTGTGTATGTGTGTGTGTGTGTGTGTGTGTGTGTGTGTGTG
>JAINUG010000042.1:1684085-1724085 GCA_029706075.1 Aldrovandia affinis
CCACATCCACCTCGACGCTTTTCAGAACCGTTTGGCCGAACGGTCTCACGCTCTCACTGCTTTCATTCTTCCAATCGTGAGAAGATTATGTCACGCTCGAGACGGATTACAACTACCCTAACCCCTGAGAAATGTGTGAGTAAGTGGCTCGGCATTGCATTTATATCATTACAAAATACACTGCCCCAAGACACTATTTAACATGCCTTGTGACTGAAGCACAGAGATCGCTCTTGGAGGGGGCCTTTCTCTGAGGGGACAGGCGTAAAGACGTCCAGTGAAAGCCGCCATGTGCCCGTCTCTGGAATGCCATTATGATGTCATGATGTTATGATGTTGTTATGTCAAAGTGAAGTTATTAGCAAACCCAGGCCTTAGGCCCAATGTTAAAGAGTGCTGTGGGGCGGGCAATTTCACCCCCGACGCACGCAGTCTATGCGTACGGAACGCCAGATCAGTCATAATGTGTGCAAGGTCCGTCAGGCGTGGTCAGCTCGAGGTTTGGGTCTCCCGAACACTCCCCTCTTTAGCAGCGCTGCATGGCATGACGCTTACAGGGGGAGGCCGGGACACTGTGGGAAGAGCATCTTTTACTCTTGCGTTTCAGGACACTCTTCCTTTGTTACCGAATTCTCTGACGTGCTCCTAGAAATGCATTTTGCGCCGTTTCCCTGACTTCTGACTCTCAGTACTCAAACTGTACCGCCACACCACCCCTGTGTGAGGATGGACATTATTTATGAACTTCATGGAGGATAACGCAATGTTCTTAAATTCTGAATACCAACGAGCAAAAACCCGAGCAAATTCTTTACAGTCTTGAGTGGAAATCCTTACTACAAATGTGAATGTGATGTAAGGGTGATTTTTGCACACTAGCAGGAGTGACTTTTGTGCCTCCTCAGATTTAAATTAAAAAGTGGAGGGGAGGGAGGGGAGGGGAAGCATTGCTTCATTTTTGGTTAGGAAGTAAAACATTCAATGTTGGATGTTATCAAAATGTCCATATAACTTTGAGCCACAATTGTGACTATAACCCGGTTCAAAATGTCCCTTTGAGTGTATCGAAACGGGTGCGAAACTGTTAAGAGTGAAAACATAAGATCTCCTTCAGGTCATTATCGCAGAGTGAAATGTTTGTAGTTTTCCACAGCAGGCTTTAAATTGCCCTGAAAAACCATCATTACTCTCTTCAGCATTATGCATAATTATAGTGCTCACAGCAGTAATCAACGAATACGCGAGGGGGTAGTCAGAGGCGATTGCATAGCAGTCAGCAGCCACACTGTACAATGTAATCACACACAACACAGCAGTGACACACTTATGATAAATGCACATTACTAAACTCTTGCTAATAGAACCAATTGACACAGGTACATTGAATTCACGATATAACACGCGCCTTTGTTTACGATCTTGTTGAAAAAATGTCGAGCTCATATTTTAAACTTGTCCTTGATCTTATAATGAGAATGAATGAATGACAACTCGAGCCCGATGTCAAACAGGTGAAAAACAGCTCACACTTGGATTGCACGAACCAAACCAAAACTGTTCAAAAACAATATTCAGTCAATTGAGCACATTGTGGAATACTCCATATAATAGTTCATAAGATGATAATTGACGTAATCTTACCTCGGTGCTAGCAAACCGCACGCACGCCGCGAGTGCCGCGAGCAGCAGAACCCACGAGCTCATCTTGCCGCCCAGCCTCGAGACTCCGCGACGGACTGGGCATTTATGGAGGCGCGAGGCGGGCGCCGCTCAGCACTTCGGCACGAGGACAGCGGCGCTCTGTGGAACTCTCACGCAAAGGCACGCACACCTCAGCAAATATCCAATAAGCTGCTTAATTTGGCGAGTTATTGACGTCTATTTTTAACAAAATCGTCTGTTAATTCCTCGGTGTGAGTCAGAGAAGAATTCCAGAAAGCCCAGGTCAGTAGTGAAAAGTATTTGGGGTTGACTGACCTGCTTTTTTTCTGTCTCCGTAAATAAATGTCGCAAGAAAACACCAGACTACCGGTGCTGCAAAAGGAAAACTTCACTCCAAATAACGTGGCTAAACATTAAAAAAATAATTGAAACACGTTCAATTAATCAAAAAGATTGTATATGATGAAATTGTCGGAGAAAGTATCAAAGGAGCCCACTTTGTGAGGACGTCGTTACGTTTCTTCAGAATTTGTGCAGTATGTTTTCAAGAAAGGAAAAACCATGGTCTTCATAACGATTTCATTTTTAGGAAAAAAATGATTACGAAAAAATAAATTTCATTTTCTATTGCTACAATTACGTCGAACTTGACAGGTGGTAGTAGTCCGGTGGCTGAATTCAATGTAAAAATAACATTTTGTTTCCCAATGTCACGGTAAAAATATGTAAACCACCGAAGTCCCTTTTATTGCGTCCAGTTAAGATCAGCGGTCTTCAAACAGCGCACACTTATTTTCTGTTATTGCTTAGTTACTTATTCACGCTTGTCGCTAAAGGTATTTTACCAGAGCGCCAACTCGTAGCCAGCTAAAAACCTAACGGAATACTGTGCAATTCAGTCCGTCTCTAAGCGGGCGGTCGCCTTCGCTTCAGTTGATTAACAGTCAGGTTCTTGTTCCAGTCTGGTTGCGCTGTACCGTGTGCAGGTTTCCATATAGAAGCAGACTCCGTCAGCCTCAGAGTTACTCGTGTTATCACCCCGCCCCTTGAAGGCAGAGACTGCGACATCCATATTAGGAACAGGGGGGATTCTCCTTGGAGGAGTGAGGGAGGTTTGTAACACAACAGGACGGCCTCTGAGCAGTAATATTTGCTGTGATCTACTGCCAATTCTAACCGTTAATTCCACGCGTTTGTGTCGTTTTTACTGTTGTATGGGCTCAAAGTTTGAAATAACAATGACTCGTTGTTGTGCAGCGCAATCCTGTCAGGGCGTTGTACCTTTACACTGAGGGGGGTAACTCTCCCCAGCCGCCACCAATTACAGGAGGCTCCGTTTTTATTCACACCCTTGATAAAGATGAACAAAAGAGATCGTGTAAATTAAACTATATAAGTAATTAGGTATATTTTATGAAGAAAAAAATATCGGAATATTCCAAACCTACATTACTCATACAATTGTTCAGAAATGTTCAATTGTTTTTCAAAATATATATAGAAAACATCTGGATCACAATTATTCATACCCCTAACTATTCTTTTAAATTTAGTCCAACAAAAACAAATCTTCATAAATATATAACTTATGTAAGGATCAATGGAAGGTTATGGAACTATACAGTGGCCTACAATTGTTTCCTGTTTCCCTAAGGTATAAAAAGTTGGGAACACACGTTTGAAAATACTGTGGTCAGATATCATGATGGTGAAAGGTAAGGAACTCCCTGAAAGCATCAGACAAAAGGTTATTGACCTCTACAGATCAGGAGATGGCTACAAAAAATGTTAAAATATACTGCTTTCCACTGTTGTGTCAATTATTAGGAAGTTTAAGGCCACTGGAACAGTAGTTAACCTGCCATGTAGTGAGATGGATGGTTCGAGAGGCAAAAAGAAGTCCATGGGGCATGGTTCAAGACCTCCAAAACAACCTGGAATCTTGGGATTACAAGGTGTCTAAAGCTACCATTTGAAGATGCCTACATGACAATGGCCTTATGGCAGAGTTGCAAGAAGGAAGCCTCTTTTGAAGACAATTCAACGAAAAAAGCGTCTTGAATACGTCAAACTACATCTGAACTAGAATTGGAAGAAGTGTCTTATGGCCAAATCAAGCTTTTTGGACATGCACATCAGCATTATGTTTGGCATCCAAAGAATGCAAGTCATGTTGAAAAGCACCTCATGCCTACGGTGAAATCGGATCTGTAATGCTTTGGGGTTGTTTTGCATCCACAGGCCCTGGGGCCCTTATTATAATAGATGGAACCATGAACTCCAGCATATACCAAGACATTTTGTCCAAAAACCTTATTCCCTCTGTCAAGAAGCTACACCTTGGCCTCAGATGGACCTTCCAACAAGACAATGATCCCAAACATATGTCCAAAGAAACTAAGAAATGGTTGACAGAGCACAAGATCAATGTCCTAACGTGGCCATCTCAGTCTCCAGACCATTGAAATTGAGCATTTATGGTTTGAACTCAAAAAAGCAGTCCACAAACATCAGCCCAAGAATCTGAAGCAACTAGAACAATTGGAATTGCATGGAGGAATGGTTGAGGATCCCTGACTCAGGGGATCAATAGGTGACTACTTGCTGTTATAATGGCCAAGGGAGGAACCACAAAGTACTGACAACAGGGGTGTGAATATTTTAGATTCTTGATTTTTCTGGGGAAAAAAATATAAATTTGTGAACCATTTGATTGTGGTTTGTGCCAATGCATTATTATTAAAGAATATAATTTTCTGCATTTTTTGAACATACAATATACCTCATAACTTATGTAGTTTATTTTATACTATCTCTTTTGTTCATCTTTGAACAAGGGTATGAATACGGACAGAGAGGGAGTGTTTAAATGGACAGAACGAGAGGACCTGTTCTAGAAATATACTAGGACACCACTGCACTGTGCAATAAGTGACAGTACAGGGCAATAGTGTAAAAACACTCTTACAATATTAACAATTCTTACGTCATTGTTTGTTGCAGACTAAATGTCATTCAGGTTGGAAATGCTGCCACTGGTCTGAAGTAAGACGCTGGCAGTGGAAATTGAATTAGGAACAAACTAATGGAATTTAGACACATCAGATTGGTTAAGCAGCTTAAAATGTGTCTGGGTGCAAAGCACGATTTCAGGTAACGCAGTAGCCCAGTGTAAGTAGCACTGTCAAAAAGTGTTGCATTTGTCCACCGTTGTAAAACAGTCGATTTTCCTGTGCAGCACTGTTGTATTTCTTGACACAGTTTTGACTATTCAGAAATACCTCAGCCAACCTGCAGCATATTGTTTTCAAAGCTGGTCTGCTGGGAAATGCATTTTACCTGATGAATGCTGGGGTGGCCCGTGGCCTAATCTTTTATGCCTTGTCATATTTAATTACATAATCTATAATTATTTTGTATAATGCCAATATAATGTAATACAGAATATTACACAATATAATTGCAAAGTATTAAGACCGATAAGGCTGACTTTAAGAAATGATCTACTACACCTGGCTTGCAGAATATATTGACAGGCAGGAGGAAATAATGTTGCTCTCCTTTGATCCCCTCTCAATCATATGCATAACTTCAATTACTGCAGAATCCTTCTAATATTTTCACTGACATGCAGACATAACTGGGCACCAGAAGCAGGTTGCATAATAAACTGAGAGAATTTAATATGGAAACCTGTGAAATGATGCCTGTCAGAACAGTAAAAATAAAACATTAAAAAATAATAATCTTGAGTGTGAGTCTGTAGGGAGATTATAGGCTTGCTGCAAATGTGTGGAATCTGTTAAAAAAATTGTCTACAATATTGAAATATTTACACCTTTGTTGGAGACTTGTACTAGACAATTTTCGGACATATTTCTTGCCAACCAGAGTCAAGCTCCTTTACCAAGAATATCACACTTTCCAAGAAGTATCATTGCAAATGGCACACATCTGTACATTCCCAGTGCAGTCATCAGCAGCAAAGGAAGCAGAGATTCATTTAAACATCTCTAGTTTGTTATTTTTAGAGTCACAGTAATGGCTTTTCATTTCCACATGAGTTGAGTGAATTATGATTGTGGAAACAACTATGTCAGAGTCGTCAACTGCCGTGGTGAAAATACAAATGTCCTGATCGGAATCTGAAGTGTTGTTTTTTTTTTTGTTTCGGATTTTCCCCCCCTGTATTTCTCCCAATTTGATGGCCAATTGCATCCTCTATTTTTCAATGACCCTCCCCCACGAGCCCACCACCTGCAACTCTGAGTCCAGCCGTTACCCTGGGACCGGCAGTGACGAGAGTGAGCGAACCGCCTCTTTCGAGACAGACCCCACCGACCGTGAATTCGATACACGTAGGGAAGCTTTCTGTACATGTGTCAGCTTTACATTATGTGCTAAAATATCTTTATATATATATTTGAAATATATAAAGGCATAATAATAGAAGGTTTATAATCTTTGATCTGTGGGTGAGTGGGCGAATGCTTTTAATCATCGCCAGCCTGTATGCATTCATTCTCCATTCTCTAACTCAACTGTGAACCCAGAATGCATTGCTCATTTGCCTCTGTATAGTTGTGTGTTGTTGAGTTGCGTGGTCCTGCATTTCGTGTATGTGTGTGTCTGTATGTGTGTGTGTGTGTGTGTGCTGCTGTGGGTCTGGACTATACCCTGTCTGTCTGGATTCTTAAAGGTTTGTAATTGGGGTGGTGTTGCCAAAGATGTGATCTGGTCCTTGAGCCCCTTAATGCATTTACCCTGTTTCTGTCTCGTATGTGAGGCTGGTTTGCAGGACCGACAGTGAGTGGCTGTGAATTTTTGTGACAATTAAGTTTGCACAAAGGCAACGGAGACAGGCTGCGCTGTCTGGGGAGTGGAGCAGGGGTCAAGTCTGGTTGAAGCGAACCCCCCCCACCTCTCTCTCTTTCTTTCATTCCATTCCTCTTCCTCCCTTCATTTCTCTCTGCCTCCCTCCTTTGAATGTAAATTGTGACAGTGTCCTACAGTGTTAGCACAAGTGCAAATCCTTCCAGAAGGTCTTTAGTCAAACGTTTGCAAACGCAGCTTCCTAGCAGACAAATCCACACCTCAGTGCACGCCTGCCTACTGTGCACTTAATCCGTTTCTTTTCCTGCCAGGGGCCCATGAAAGAAAAAATTGTTCACAAAATTGTGGCACTGAAAGCGATGAAGCCCTCTGATCAGTGGGTCTCCTTGCAGTTTCTTTGTTACACTTCACAGCCTCTCCTTGAATGCTGACTTAACTGATAGAAGACGTTTAAAAAACCTGTTGCCAACTGCCAAGAGACAGGAAGGATTCCTCAAGCGCCTCCCAAGAGTCCTAAGACAAGAATCCTGGCCTCCCGGGTGGTGTAGCGGTTACAACATTAGACGCTGGCCACTGCGACCGAAGTTCGATTCCACCGGCCACGCCAGTGTCGGCTCTGGCCGGGGGTGGCAATTTGCTGTCCGCCCCAGGGAGGTGGGAGGGAAGCCGATATGAGCTCGCTGCGCATAGGAGTGGGTTAATACCGGAGATACGGTCGACAGCTTAGTGAGTGCTGGCTCGGAGGAGGCGGTACATCGCCTTTGTCACTGCCGGTCTCAGCGAGCTCACAATACAAGGGGGGATTTACATGAAAAAGAGGGTATAGTTGGCTACTAAATTGGGAGAAAATGGGGAAAAAGTCTGAAACAAAATCTTTAAAACAAGAATCCTAAAACACCTCCACCGCCAACCCCTCTCACCCCAGGCCAACGCTGCTGCAGTATTGCTCTAATGTAAGCCGGGAGTTTATCAATAATTTTCATGTCTTGGTTCCATTCTCAATTAACTGCTCAACCATATGCATAGACAGATAGATAGATTCATGCCCAGACAAAAAAGAAATGTATGGCCTTTCAGGTTGTGGGGATGAGAAAGCAGATGTTTGGGCCTTGTTGTGCGGAGCAGCCAGTGAATTCCGTGGTTCGAAACCCACAGCAGACCAACCTCCATTACACATGCGTCATATCTGTTGGGATCTCCGAGAGAGGGAGAGAGGAAGGCACTTGTACAGTGAGAATATAAACTGTTTGTGAATGGGAAAATTAAGGTCTGGAAATGCAAGAATGGGATACTGCGCTTGAAATGGAAAGGGACAGGGAGTTGTAGCTCTAAATGACACACAAAACCGAAACAAGGGATGGAACACCTCCCCCCAGTTTCATTATTGGGATTATGGGAATGGGAAACTACACTGAATCATACGTTTCTGTCGCATCAGGGCTCAAGAGTGTCACTCACTGGGTGCTGCTTCCTGCAAAACAAGAAAACAGTCTGACGATGTTATTATCCTGTGAATCACTTTGGTAACATATGTCTCAAATGCCTCTCACAAATAAACGGGGAAGGGGGTCTGTTTCACAGCCGGTGCCGGTCGAAGTCAGCGGAGGGAAAAATAACAAAAACTGCATTGTTTGTGTTCCTGAGTCAATACCAGAGGAAATGAAGACATTGGGCTAAATATATGACCGTACAATACAGGGCCGGAGAGCAGATGGCGGCGTGGACTACTGATGCAATGTGAGTGTAACGGCAGACATGGCCCCAGCGGATATCGATGCATACGGTACATAGGGACAGAGAACAGAGCAAATCGCACGTGAAAGAAGGGAGGAAATAAAACGGTCAGGTAAGGCTGGAGCGACGGAGGGCCAGGAGAGGAATGGAACGAGTGCAAAGAGCTTGGATGGATTTATTCTGCATATTTGACCAGGCTTATGGGATCTGTTCATCAAAGAGTCATTGACCAAAGTCAGGGCTGGAACCTCTAGAACAGCACCTCCCCCCTATCTTTGATGGAGTGACTGTGTGTGTGTGTGTGTGTGTGCATGTCAATGTGTGTGTGTGTGTGTGTTTGTTTTAGTTTGAATAGAGTAGCAGAGAGTCATCGGGGAATACTTGTTTCAATGGGAAAAACAGGAAGTAGTGGTGGAGATTTTCCCTGCCCCTGTAGCGGATGCAGTCATCATGACTTTATATGGCCTCATTAGAGGACCTCCGCTGTCGGGGACGTAAGCCGCAGCTCAAAAGCACCCCGTGGGCTCACAATAATGGACTCAGCGCTGGGCAGCGCACTGACACAGCGGCAGTCTGCCTATAAATCAGATTGGGCTGTTTTATCAGAGAGCCTCCTTTCCTCCACTCACAAACATCCATCCGCTGCTCAGCTGCAATTAAGGCGGGCAAACGTTTTCACTCTGTCCAGGCCAATCGATTAACGAGCCCCCCTCCGTTTCGTTCTAATCTTAATTCAAACAAACCCAATTGCTGACACTCCCCACTCCCCCCTGACGCACCCACTAACAAAACTATCATTGGTGTGGTCATTAACGCAAATAGCGATTCACGCCATCGAACGCATCAGATTTTCCATTCAGATAAACCAAATGCTCAATTACAATTATGTTAGACGGGACTCTCCCAGCCTCGCCACCACGTGAACATTTCCAGCTAAAAACATTTATGCACTAACCTAAAAATACCATCCCCCTAAAGTATCTGTCTCTGTCAAAAAGTGTTTCCTTTTCCAAGGAAATGTATCAATGTCCTGATCTTGACCCTCCCCCGCTTCCTAAAGGTTTCGTCTTTAACTGGATACAGCATCACCTGCTCAGTTGGGCTTGCCTTGTTCGTGACCATGTGTCAAGTGCACAACGGGATCTGAATCTGGCAGACCAAAGCTAGGGCTTAGTGTAGGAAGAGGATTCCAGGGCACGGACCTGAGCTATGGCCATTGAGAAAGGGGTTAGAGGGAAAGGGTGGGCTAAGTCATTCTGGTTAGGGTCAGACTTAAAAGGTTTATGATTAGGGTAAAGCCAGGTTAATAGGCCACAATTTGCTGGGAGGAGAAGCAATTCCATAATTCCACTCCGAAAATGTTTCCAGCAGGTAACAACCACAAGTGTATTCATCCCTGCTTCAATAGTGAAGAGGTATTTCTTCTTGTTTTGGTGTTATGGCCCCCCAAAAAATGAAGCAGAAAGGTTGCAGGTTCAGTTGTCCAGTACCACTGTCTAGTTGTATAAAAATGCAAGCTACGCAAGTCATGGATGACAATAATGTCCTCTAAGTGAAGGCTTGTGTGTTTGAAACAGATCAGAGACCTAACACTAACCTTTATGCCACCAATTTCTCTGATCTTTTGATTGTTTTATCTGATTGAAAGGAGTACCACAAGCAGCCGGTTACTTTTATTAAAAAATATCCTCTAATATGGGGCTTCCCAGGTGGTGTTGCAGTAAGAACGTTCGACGCTGCCCACTGTGACCAGGGTTCAATTCCACCTAAGTGCTGCCAGTTCAGCAATGGCTGGGAGTGCCACTAGGGAGGGGGGAGGGAAGCCGATATGAGCTTGCTGCATATATGAGTTATGCTGTGTGTTACGGTGACCGTAGCGGTGCCGGCTCGGAAAAGGCGTTGCAGCGCTCACTCACTACGGCAGCGAGCTCTCATACAAGGGTGCGGATAATGGACATGAAAAAGAGAGGGTATAATCGGCAACTAAAAATAGAGAGAAAAATGGGGAATAAAAGCATAAACAGAAAATATATTAAAAAATAAATAAATCCTCTAATACAGTAGCATTACCTTTCAAACCTTTCTGCACATCTTGTGGAATTATGACAAAAAAGATTGATATTAAGACAAGATTAAGACAAGATATTAAGACAGATCTAAAGTCTTTTTCAATGGCAACCAAACACAGAGGGCCTCAGAAGCAGCGAGCTGATCCTTGTTTAAACTGAGCTCCTGGTAATCCAGAACCATAACAAACCCGGCTGAGGGTCATTAGCAGTTTAAAGATACGTTTTTAGTCTCAACCTTCTTCAAGCTCAGATTCAAAATCAAACCCCAACCAGGGGAAATACGCCTTTGAAGTACCCTTCTGGCCCTCTGTCAGTACTCAGATGCTCTAGTCCTCCCGATTAATGTGAGAATTTCTCAGTTTCTTGGGTAAAGCATCTCTGTTTGAAGAAAGCCGTGGTGTGTATGCATGGAGACCCTGCAGTATTAACTTGTCAGATTTCTGGAGATATGATTTATGGTTTATTCCCTCTCTCCTCCCAGGTTTGGTGTGGGTTGTTGCAGTTGCAGGTGTCCCGGGAACGGACGCAAATGCCTTTTGATCTGATGTGGTGTTTTACCTCTGTGGGAATTTCCCCCTTCTGTGCTTTTTGGCAGTGTTCCTCTCTTTCTTATTCTCATGCTGAAATAATAATAAATTAAAAAAATTAAAAGCATCCGTCCCCCGTCCCCCCCTCCCCAAAACTCTCAGAACCTCGGGAAGGTCCGCCTGGGAGCCCTGTTGCTCAATCCACAATCCGCTTTATGATCTCTTACCAACACAAATATAAACACATCCAATCATGTTTCCTAGTGTGCCTGAGCCTTTAAAAAGGGGGTCAAGCTCCCGTGTGGTGACTGTAGAAATCACCTGGTGTGTTTACTGCCTCTTACCGCCTGTCTCTGATGTGTTTCTGATGCATTATTGCACTTATCTGCTGAAATCTCCCTCTTTACGCTTATCCATCATGCAGGGCGACTCCGGAGCATTCTGCGAATTCAGCTCGATGCCCCTGGATGCCTCTGATCTTCACCCTCCTTCCCTCCCCATCACTCCTTCCTTTCATGTGGGATTCAGAGAGAGAGAGAGAGAGAGTGAGAGAGGGAAAGCTAAGGAGAGAGAGGGGAGGGGGGTTCTCCCTCACAAATTAGTGCGGTTTTGTTTCTTCTCTTTTTTTTATGCTGCTTTCCGTCGTTAACACAAATTATTACTTACAGTACGAGCATCTGTGTTGGAACCCCCAAACAAGTCCCTCTGCTAGCCCCTCCAGGCTCTTCCAGGATGGGCCCATCACTGCTCAGAGTTTTCTGAGCATGACAACAGCAAGGGGGAGAGATCCCCTCTGACTGACATGTAATTACTTTGGGGAAACGTGCACACCTGATTAAAGAATATCCCATAAATCAAACGAATGAGGAATCCAAAGTTCCTCGAATTTGGGGGGAGGTAGCAGGTGCTTGCTGTATGTTGGGGGGGATCTCACAAGGCAGATAACAGACTGAAAAGTAGAGTCAGAGTCAAAAGTAGCAAACTCTTCATATTGCATATCTGTTCTCTGAAATATTTTCACATTTTCTTATCACCAGTCTATAATCAGCAGCTTCCGTTTGGTGATGCTAGCTTCAGGAAACGTGGTTACGGGTAAATTTGGAGAAACACGGCTATTCTGGGTGATTCTAAGAAAAGTGCTGTTGCATAGTGACCACTAGTTTCCTAACGATGGACGTCAGTGGGCAGTGTGAAAACGTAATCATGCACCCATATGCAGGACTATGCGTGTTTATGTGTGCGTGCAAACAGCAACCTTGTATTTCCACCTTGCGGGTAGTTAACAGCTGCATATGAATTTGCAGCAGTGTTATGGCTGGGGTGCACAGATTACCTAATTAACCCAAATACGCGTGCACCTCAATGGCACGACTCGGTTCAGCACAAGCAGTGCACTTCACTGCACTGCGAGAATGAAATAATTCAACGTCGTGACCCGTCCGCCGAGTGCAGTATTTAACCCGGACCTCACGGGGCAATAAGAGGCAAGGTTTGTGTTTGGCACAGAAGTGCCACTTTGACGTTCCGTGGCGTGCGGGAGGGTGTGAAGGGCCGTATGCGTCCGCGAAGCCTCGGTGCAGCTCGGCACAGGGTGTTCTCAGTTCGCGCCCTCAGCACAGACTTGTCAACAAGTTCAGAACCACTGTGAATCACGACACGGGAGAAAGAGGGAGGGAGAGGGAGTGAGTGACTGAGAGGGAGAGGTATTCCAGGAATGCGCCATGCATTCAGTAGCACAGGCCCAGGGAGCCGGGGATGGGGAGAAGGGAGAGGCAGACAGAAACAAAGACGCGCACGCAAGAAATACAGACCATAATAAGGGCCACTTGGATATACGGCATGTGTACGGAAGTGTGCAAATATTATGGGATTGATGGGATAGCAATTTAAAAAGCGCAGAGGGTGGGTCTGTGAGAAAACCAAACCCAGGGAAACGTTTTGCTTGGATACACCAGGTATTATAAATCAGTTTAGTCTGGGTCATTTCATTAGTCTGTGTCCAGTACAGGGGTGGGGTGGTCCTGGGGGGCCGGTGTGTGTGCAGTGTTTTGTTTCTGCCTATTACCCTGGCTCAATTAGCTAATTAGCTGGATACGCCAATGCTGGTTCACTTGTAGATTAGACCACAGTAACATGTCTCATATGGGAACACAGTCTTCAGCTGTCATTCATGGGCTTATCAAGAAATTGAGCTAAAATGTCAGTTCACATAAATGATTGGACTAATTAAATAATTAAGAGCAGAAGTTGGCATGAAATCCAGAAACGGCCCTTCTTGCCCACCCCGCTCTAGTATGTCCACCTTTACATTTTCCCCCGGGGTACATGGGTATTTTTGTTTTACAGAAAACGTCAAATCAATGTTAAGATATAATCTCCATAGATGGAAATGTTACAGTGCCCCTGGGGGACATCTTTTAAAAATGATCAATAATTAAGCAAACTAATAATAAATAAAATAAATACAAAGCCATTCTGAGTGATCACCTTCATCCTATGGTGAAGCATGTCTATCCTGATGGGAGTGATCCTTTCCAGGATGACAACGCCCCAATCAACAGGGCACGAGTGGTCACTGAATGGTTTTATGAGCATGAAAACAATGTAAACCAAACTCAGTCACCAGATCTCAACCCAACTGAACACTTATGGGAGATTCTGGAACGGCGCCTTTGATAGTTTTCCACCACTATCAAAAAAATGTATCATGGAAGAATGGTGTTGCATCCCCAAGTCACATTAAAGCTGTTCTGGCAGCTCATGCTGGGCCAACACGCTATTAAGACACTTTATGTTGGTGTTTCCTTTATTTTGGCAGTTAGTTAGTTAGTTATCTACAAGTTGTAAATTCTTAGCACATCGGGCTAAACACTTGGTTGCTCGCTGTTCAGCAAATAGCCAAAGAGTTAATTTAAATCATCATAACCTGTTCAGTGAGCAGCCTTTGAAGTCATAAAAATATTGGTGAAAAATATTTTATTATGACCAACATAATATACGGTGGGCTTTTGCGTCAGTATTCCTCATTGGTCTTCATCCTGTTTTCCCGCAGGAAGACATTACATGGAATTCATTGCATATTTCCCTCCAGATGGCAGATTGCACTCAGATTGGGCAGCGCAGCATTGAGTCTCTGTATTTGGCTCTATGCTGTGCTTCTTCCCTCCTACCTCCACTCTGTAGCTGTCTAATAGAGGGGACTTCCACTTTATGTGATATTAATATCTTGCGAGTTGCTGCTTGTGTTTTTTCCCTCGCCAGGAAATGCGTTACCTCACTACACCTCCATCGACCTCAGCGAGAGAGAGAGAGAGAGAGAGAGAGAGAGAGAGAGAGAGAGAGAAAGAAACGGGACAGAGACAAAGACAGCAATGGACCAGGAGAGAGTTATAATTCTGATTGTCTGAAAACTGCCCTGTGGCAATGTTGGGGGAGCAGGGTTGGTGGGGGGGTTGAGACAGACCGACAGGAACAGTAACACAGACACAGAGATAAGGAGGGATACAGGTGTGTACTGATCTTCCCGAAGGTGCTTCCACTCCCCACAGTTAAAATCCAGTCTTCTCTCTTTCCTGTTTACAAGGCAACTTCCCGCTATAGGTGTGCGTGACTCTCCACCACACATTCTACATTCCAGTTGGTCTGAACCAGTGCACTGGTGTCTGTGGGCATGTGTGTTTATTCCACCGGACTGTTACTGCAGTCACCGCCTCCTCATTCTACTCTGGTGATAAGATACTACAGATTTACTATATTTCCTTCAAAATTAGTTGAAGGTTATTAATAGACGAGTATAACCCCATATCCATATACATGCAAACACACGCACACATCTACACAGACACAGACAGACAGACAGACAGACAGACAGACAGACAGACAGACAGACACACACACACACACACACTTGCATAGGCACAGGCAGGCACACACACCTACACAGGCACAGACAGACAGACACAGACACACACACACACTCTAAATCCCATATAATACACTTTATACTATGAAAATGTTAACCAAAACACTGTCCTTATGATTTCACACCAGATGCCATTGAGTGCCACTGAAATGAGCTGTTTCTCCATTTTTCACATCAACAAGCAGCATTGCTGCTTCTACCATTATTCATGTATTGAGTGAGCAATGGACTTCACATCTGCACATCCACTGCACTTGGTAAAATTCACACAAATCACATGACGTCAGCCAGGAAATAGTCCCACGTGGAGACACAATACCACACACATGTCACGCTCTCTTCCTTATCCTGCTGTACTGCATGTGGCAGGTTTCATGTGTGTGCATATTGTCTTAGACAAACCACCCTCTCTGTTCTCATGCTCACCCTTTCACCTCTGTTTCATGGGCTGCCATGCAGCTGTGTCCTACTCGATGTAATCCCAATATTAATATCAAATTATCATCAAATATCAATATACTACAAATGCAACATGCACACATATACACATATACATACTTACACATACTCACACACATACTCTCTCTCTCTCTCTCCCCCCCACACACACACACACAAATATATAGACAGAAACTTTAATAAAAGAATATCTATCTAGCTAGACACATACACACACTCACTCACTCAAATGCACATGCACACACACACACATACTCACACACAGACACACACACAAACATACAGACAGAAACTTTAATGAATGAATATTTTATATTGCTGGAGGAACAGTCTGAAGTTGTACCTGTCAATTAAATCAGTTTATGAGACAAAGGCAAGCACAGACAGAACTGAGATTGCTGCAGGCTATGCTTATCAGATAATATCACAGCAAACACTGACTGAACATTCTGCTCATGAGAAGTATCATTGCATATATCCAGAACACATAATGCATACTGAATGCCAAAGTGTTGGGTGAGTAATGCCGCCTCTCTACACACATTTGGAAAAAGTGTCGAAAAAAACACAAAAGGAGATGTAATCATCATCTCCAAGAGTCCCTGTCCCCCTGTTACTGACCACATTATCTTGTCAGCTTGGATGATTTTTGAGTGGAAGAGATAGAGTGCGTGGGCTGATGGATACCTTGAATTTAGAGAGGATGCCAGGGCAGGTGGGTAGAGAGAGAGAGAGAGGGAGAGAGGGAGAGAGAGAGAGATGTGGAAATGTGGTTTGTGGTATGAGATAGCGAGAGAGAGAGAGAGAAAAGAGAGAATGAGGCAGAGAGGGAAAGTCCAGACTTCCCACTCAAAGCCACATTTCAGGGAGGACGGCCGGGGGCAGCTGGGCGGGGCTTACACTGATCACTGAGCCCTCTCACTCACAGCACGAGTAACTTCACTGTCTCGTATCGGAAAATTGAATAAAACAACGCCAAGGCAACTGTCTAATATCCCCAAGGACTGGAAAAAAAGTGGGATGTTGTGGCAATACAGTAGGACATTGTCACTCCTACAACTGCTCCCTTCTGGCTGCGAGCTCTGCTAATTGCACAAAGCTTGTATTTGACACTGCTTTCACAACAAGAATAACCATGTCACAATATGGTTAGCACGTTAGCATTGCATCAAGGCGAACGATGTAACGCACTCTGGTCTCCCACAACGGAAGTTGAGAACAAAAATGTGCAGGTATAAGAAACAGTTATGCAGACAGATAAGTGTCTCTCACAGAAATGTGTCTGTTTCTAATGGTGGAAATGAGTAAATACACTGGAGGCTTTGAGTTGTGAGATGCAGTCATGTATTTCTTACATTGTCATCGCAGAGGAACAATGGACGGGCGACTTGTGAAATGTGTTAAGGCGTCTGGGCCCCTTTGTGCGAAACATCTCAGAGTAGAAGTGCTGATCTAGGATCAGGTTCCCCCCTGGCCATGTCCTAATCTTGTCCATTATGAGCAAAAAGGTCAAACTGATCCAAGATCAGCACTCCTACTCTAAGATGCTTTATATGTACGGGCCCTGGTTTCCTCTGCAGAACTCTGGGACTCTTATTTTAACTCAGGAACCCTCTCCTGCGTGCCCAGACCATGATGCAGACTGGAGGCCAGGATGTTACAATCTGTTACAATCTTTTGACCTCTCTCACGCTACATAGTCTACGTACCTTAGACCTTCCTCTCACCTCCTAAAGACACTTAGCCTATCTACCACGATCGATGCCGGCCAGTGGAGGATGGGCTCCCCCCCTAAGATGGGTTCCTGCTCAGATTTCTTCCCACTGGGGTGGTTATTTCTTCCCACCGTTGGAGTGTTTTGTCTCTTCCCACTGGTGAGTTTTTTTGCCTCACTTTCTGGCTTTTTGGGGTTTCAGGCCTGGTATTTTCTGTTCTCTGTAAAGCGTCTTTGCGACATTAATTCTATAAAAAGCGCAATAAAAATGTAATTGAATTGAACTGAATTGAATAGTTTGCACAGCTTTCCATGCCCTCAGGAGGATCCAGGTGTGTGTTAGAAAGAGCAAGCTTGTGCAAGGACCGTGGTAATGACTGAGTGACTAACTCAGTCTGTCTGATAGTGCTCACGAAGTTACGCAAGAGCGGGTGAAAAGCTTATCACAAAATTATGTCATGCTCATTTAAATGTCTGGCTAATTTGTCCCTTTTGTTGTTTGCGGCTCTTGCGCACAATATTAACCCCCCTGTCTCTGCATAGTCCCCTAAAACTTGTACATTTCTCTTACAAATTGTTGTTTTATTTATGGGTTTTTTTGGTTAGTTTTATTTGTCAGGGACACAGCAAAACCATTGCACAATGTCAAAAAAAACAACCATCAGATGCATCAAAGCAAATAACCTAAATTTTATCTTTGGTCTTCAATGCCATTTTGGTTGCTCTTCAATTTTGTCGGTCTTCCTGTTCCTCCAAAACAAAGACGACGTGTTGCAATTTGTAAATTAGAAACACAAAGTGATAAATAAGTTAGGTTTCAACTTAGAACGCGGGTCAGAGTCAGAAAAGGTACTCGCTCGAGCAGGCCGAGAGGAAACGGGTTGAGAGGGAGAGTTCTCCACTTTCCCACCTCAGCTGGTTCGCTGTAATACTGCAGGTATTCACCTGGATTAATCACCCAGACGTGTCCTGAATGTGAGCGTGGAGACGTGTCTCTGTTGTTGTTCAGAGTCTAAGGAGGGGGCGGGCCCGCCTGATACACGTCTCGATCGTTAACTCTTCGCTTCTCTGGTTCCTGGCTCCCGTTTGTTTGTTCCCAGCTCCCAGGTGTTTTCCTGTCCTGCCTTGGTTCCGTTTTGGAACAAAGTGGCTAAGCCCTTCTTCCGGAATGACTCAGGTACGACGGGTTACTATACAACCACCCCCTCAGCCCCACCCCCTCACAGTCCCCCGCCGTCCGTCCCACAGCAACACAGTTTCCTCAGGCCTGGGAACAATAGTTAGACTGCTTTGATGGCGTGGGGGCTTCCTAACACACATCAAATACGTATCTTGCCTGCAGGGGGAAAGTATAAATGCACATAGTGCCTTATTAAAATAATTTCTCCAATGATTTCAAAAAAAGATATCTATTTCAATTACGTCTTGGCAGAGACTTCTAACCATAGAGTCACATTACACACGCAACGAGGGGAAAACGAGATGTCCAGAAAGCAGACCAGCTGTGATTCATGAGTATGCTTGTGTTCTGAGTGGATCTCGTTGTTGAAAGGAAGAGGTTGCCGCAAAATGAAGCATATGTAACGTGCCGCTGTAAGGCGAGGTCATGACCCCGCAGAAGAACACAGCCAATCGGACGCACACAGAGCCGCGGGGAAAGAGCTGGAATCCCAGCGCCTAACCCTACAGCCAGAGGTTTGGAAATTCTTGTCCTCCGCGATGGGACCAGCGTGACAAGGCCCACTGTCATACAATGTGACCCTCACGGACAGTGGAGCTCATACAGTCAGCGTGATGTGCAGTCGTAAACTTATCTTCCTCACATTCGCCCTTTTCGGTCTGTTTCGTCTGTCAATGCCTCCATTGATAGCGTGGTGTGAGCCTCTCCGGGGTCATCGTTGTGTTGGGATTTGCGTATCCCCTAGCAACACTCATTCTCCCCCCACGCAGTCCCTCTCCTTTTATGTCTGTACATCAGACAACAAGGAGCGGGGCTGGAGAGAGTGAGTAGGAGAGATGAGGAGAGGGGTGTGGGAAAGATGAAACATGCACCATTCATAACAGCACCCCCTGTTGGCTGAGATGGAGAGTGTGAAGGTGTGGGTGTATTGTCTGAGGATAGACGTGACTTCACTTGGGGTAACTCCCATTCTAAACTGTGGTTTCAGGTGTGGAATATACATAATCACTTACCGCACCGGCTTCATGTGGTGCCGTTTGTCATCGCTCTCCGTGCCTTCTTGTCTCCCCTCTGAGTGCTAATTATTTGCATCACTTGTTTTCATCACCATGTAAACAACGAAAACAAAGACACACAGAGATTAGACATGCCTAATTATGCTGTATTGTATTTATATTTGCTGTCACTAAGAAAGAAATATCAATGCTATATTACATAATAAAAACGTATTGTTATGAGAAGATTTACAGGTTTGGCAGTTGTGTATTTTTATTTAATATGTATTTAATCAGGTAAACTACTTAGAACAATTTCTCTCTTTTTTGATAATAACCTGACCAAAAGGTGTGCATCGTGCAGACATGGCACGCAATATGAAATACATACAGATGTTTTGTTGTTGTTGTTGGCTGTTTGATAATGGTCAAATATCTCCATTGTTTTGTTTGTTTGTTTTTGGTCTAGTGCTGTCCTCTTTGCTTGTTTGCTGTTACTTGTTTTGTGGCTTGAATTGTGTTGTGATATTATTTCTTTTCAATAAAGCAATATAGATTATAGACACAATAAATAAATAAATGACATGTACTGTATATATAAGGTATTTAGAGACGCAGAAGTCCTTCCAATTGTGGACAACACAAAGAAGCAATCAATCTGAGAATGTAAATCAGGCCAATCAACTGCAAGCATCAGTTGAAAATTTGTTGCAAATAAGTTGAAATATTACCCCTCGGCAACATGTGTCCATGCAGCCTGTGTCTGTGTCACGAACACAGACATCTTAGCATGTTCCCCAACACAACGATTTAATGAGCTATAAATCTTTCTGCCTCTATCGCCAGAGGGGCGATTACTCACGCAATGCCTTATTACGCAGGGTCAGAGAGACACCGCTTCTCTAAAATGAACGTATCTGAGCACAACGAAGCAATGCATCAACAAATAAGTGCTACTGTTGCTCTTTATTTGCCTGTGAGTAACACTGTCCCCTACTACCACCCGGTCCAGAACCACAGCATTACCACATAGAAAGCAGTGTACAAGAAATGCACAAATTAACAAGCAATTTGGTCAAGTCTGTTGGGTGGACACGGCAAAGCGCCGTCGTATACCGGGCGGTATGTGTACTCTCGCCTGCCCTGAGTCACAGACACAGCACTGACACAGGGCTCCTACACACAGGGCCACCTAGACGCCTAATGTGGTTGTGAACTTTGCATTTGAGATGTTATGTATTTATACATTGATATATACTGTACAGTATATATACACTACCAGTCAAAAGTTTTAGAACACCTCCATTTTTCCAGTTTTTATAGAAATGTACGCAGTTTAATGTTTCAATGCACTTAAAGCATAGAGCAAATACACAATTGGAGATAAAAAATAAATGATGGGATCGTTTTGTTGAACAAAATTTAATCTAAATTTTTGACTTTAGCAGATATAACAGCCATAACAACACTTGTGGCATTCTTTCTACAATGGAAATCAAATATTGTTTGGAAAGTTCTTCCCAACACTGTTGCAGAAGTTTCCACAAATGTGTTGCACTTTTAGCTTGCTTTGCTTTCACCCTTCTGTCCAGTTCATCCCAAACCAACTCGATGGGGTTTAAGTCTGGAGACTGTGCTGGCCATTCCATGATTTGAAGCCTACCGTCTTGTTCTTTTATTCTAAGGTATGTTTTGGGTCATTATCTTGCTGTATGATGAACCCCTGACCAACTAGACATAGACCAGAGGGTATTGCATGGCGCTGCAAAATGCTGTGGTAGCCCTTTTGGTTCAGGGTGCCAGTCACTCTGTGCAAGTCGCCAACTCTGGATCCAGCAAAAGAGCCCCAGACTATCACGCTTCCTCCTCCATGTTTGACAGTTGGTGTTACACACTGAGGAACCATCCTTTCTGGTGTACAAAAACCCTGCGTGATGAACCGAAGATTTCACATTTTTATTAATCGGTCCATAAGACCTTCTCCCAGTCTTCAGTAGTATACTGGTGGTACTTCATGGCCCAGGCAAGCCTCTTTTTCTTATTTTGCCATCTTAGCAATGGCTTTCTTACTGCCACTCGACCTGTGAAACCTGCAGCTCGAAGTCTTCTCTTCACAGTTGAAACTGAGACTTCCTTACTTCGACCAGTGTTAAGCTGCACTTGAAGCTGTTGTCCTGTGAGCCAACTATCATGCAAGCTGTTGACTCTCAGAAACTTGTCTTCTGATTTTGTTGTGGTTTTGGGTCTGCCAGACCTCTTCCTGTCAGAGTTTCCTCCAGTTTCCAAGTGCCTTTTGATGGTGTGGAAACAACTCACTGCCAATAAATGTACATTCTTTTTCAGTTTTTGGTAACCTAAACCTTTTTCTTCTTTTTTTACCTCTGGCAGTTTACTGCTTACCTTTGTACCATTTCAGGTTATTCACTGGAATTGAACTGCTTAAATTTCAGTAAAAACTGGAAAAATGGGGGTGTTCTAAAACTTTTGACCAGTAGTGTATATTTATATCTTTTTGTTTACATTTATTATTAACAATTGTTGTTATCAAATTAGCTCCCAGGAACACATCAGAGGTGTAAAGCTCAATTCCTGGAGGGTCATTCGCATACATGTGCAATTTCTTTCCCCCCTCAAACTTCTCCTCTGAACTATTTAATTAGTGCAATCATTTACTCAGTTTGAACTTTTGCCACATTTCTGCAAATGATAAATCACAGCTGAAGGTTGTCCTTTGCACAGTATTTTCACAAGTACTTTGATGTGTATTTTGGAGAGGACACAGGTGTAAATGCAGACGGCTGATTAACTGGGCACATGGAGCCGGGGTAATTAACCCGGACCAGAAAGCCGATACAGTTTGACACCCCTAACAGACGTAACTCAAGCACGCTTTCATACGAATGATAAGGAAGCTGTCATACTGTAAGAAACAACAAACTGAAGGGCACATGAACATTTGTATTCAAAGAAATATTGTCCGGGTCTCACTTGTCTTCCCTGTGACCTCACTAATATGGCATTTCCCTCTGCAGAGCAGAGGGGTTAATGTTTAACGAGGACAAACTCCCAGGTTGAGCAGGTTGACCTGTGCAGGAATTCTTCCCTGCCCACACGGACAGCAGTGAGTCACACAGTGTGGGGAGTGGGGGTGGCATTTGGATGGGGGGCGCAGTGACATCACTCACTCACTCACTCACTCAGCACTCTAAGGTCTGACATTACTCACCCAGGGCAGTTCCCAGATGGAAAAAAAACTGTCTAGCGACTACAAATAGATGAACGAATTCAGTGTTGACGTTGACACGCGCGACGTTATCCGCACCGCGTCCCAGCGGGGGCTCTGCTCAATGTTGTCATCGGAGACTCAAACGCGCGTTGACTATTCAGGAAGACCACAAGAACGGTCTATTTTCAACATGAAGGAGATGTCTTCTGAAACGTTTCTTAAGGGATCGAGCTCACCTGAAATGAGGCTTTGGAGATTTAACAGCCTAAACTAATTTCCCCTTCATCATCATGAATACGCTGGAATATGTGTCTGTGACAGAGCCTGTCTGTCTGTGCGTGTGTCTGTGTCACCGTGTCTGTGCGTTGTGTGTCTGTGTCACCCTCTCTGTGCATTGTGTGTCTGTCACCGTGTCTGTGCGTTGTGTGTCTGTGTGTGTGTCTGTGTCATTCCCTCTGTGCCATGTAATGGTTTTATGTTCACTGTGTCTGCCTGTCGGTGACTCAGTCAGTCTGTAATTGGCAGTGACAACATCTATCTATGTGTAACTCCCCTCTCCTCTGTCTCTTTTTTTACACACTTTGTCCCTTTCAGGTTCGAAAACAACACACGCCCTACCACTCTCCCTCTCCGCGCTCCCTCGCTCGCACTCTATTTTTGATCACATTCCTCAGCAATGAGGTCACAGCCACCTGTCTGTCACGTCAGGGGTGCGTCTTTCTGTGTGCTTTCCCTATCTTTTACCGCTGTGTGTCCCCCCTCTGTATGCCCCCTCCTGGGCCTATAACTCTACAGTTTCTCTTTATCAGCGCCCTGTACAATAATACAATATGTGTGCATGCTCACATTTGAACTTGAATTTGAACTTATCCCTGAATTTGAGAACGCCAATGTTTTATGACCATGCTTGCATGTCTTCAGGGCAAAGAAAAGTGGGTCCTTCCCTTCCCTCTCTTTCTCTCTCTCTCTCTCTCTCTCTCTCTCTCTCTCTCTCTCTCTCTCTCTCTCTCTCTCTCTCTCTCTCTCCCTCTACCCCCCCCTCCCATCTCTCAGCGGTAAAAGGAAACTGCAACACTGTGATAACAGCCTCAAACACAATAGCTAGAGCGGCAGACACCCTGAGCCAAAACTAGTTTAGCCCACAAAGGTCAGGTGGCCTCTGCAAGCATTAGTGTCGCTCCAGACATTATTGTTCTTACTGTAATAATCATTACTGATATCTTTCATTTTTCAGATGCAGGACTAGTCCGGACAATAAACAATTGTGTGTTAAAAAATGGTCCCAAACTGTCTCTGATGCCAGATCCCTCTGTCTCCGACTGCCTTGTATTATTTGTCATGGGCACTTCAACGCAGACGTACATATTTTTGAAGCTGTCTTTTTTGTACTCTGCCTACATCCCTAATCTGTTGCCTTCAGTTCAGAATGCTATCAGGACAGAAGCATGTGCAGACATTTGGTGTCCAGTCATTCTAAACACACAACGTGTTCCTTTCCCAATTACAGGGAAATGGACAAAATTGACACAGACAACCCATGGCTGATCAGACAGTGGTTTTAAGGGCTAAGTGTGTGCAGGGCCTGGGTGTTTGTCATGCTCTATTTTGCTGAAAAAGATCACCAACCCAATCACAGAGGCGGGTAAGGACATGTGTGTGTATACATTGGAGGTGGACATGTTGTCTGGGGCGGCATGAAAAACATTTTAAGAACAAAATTAATCTTATAACTGCACCTGACATCAAACATTGCTCCAAGCTTGCAACCATTTTCTCTTCCTAACATATTGTACAGCACTATATATACACTATATATATACTGTATCTACTGTACATGTGCATTTTAAGCATTTAGCAGACTCTTATCCAGAGGGACTTACAAGATGTGTATTAATACATAGTTTGCACAAGAGATCAGTGCAGTAATACAGCGATAGACATCGTTGTTGGCAGCTGCATACCATACCTGTAACACTGGCAAAGGAAAAGTTTCATACATTTTTTATTATTATTTTTAGAAAGTTTTAAGCAAGGACACATATTACGAGAAGCAGTATTGAACATGTAGGCAGTGGTGATGACAATTGGTTAGATGCACAGAATTCAGTGGTAGTGGTTACATGTGTCACTTCATCATGCTATAGACATGTCAGTATGCTCATTCCAGTGTGTATCTACAACTACTGACACTGAAACAAGTCAATATGCGTAATATTTGATAAATACAGGGTATGCAGCATACACTGGTGCTAGTTGAGAGCACAATGCTTATGTAACTGTTTTACAACTGCCTTTGGCACTGTTTGGCATGATTCAGCGTTGGTGGCATTTGTTGCGATATCTGAATGAATATCTCTGTGCACGAACATAGAACGGGCCCCCCAAAATGTCAGACACAACCGAAGCCTTTTCACAAGGGCACCCAAAGGTCACAGTATTCAACAGAAGGTCTCAGTGTGGCCTCTGACGCCACACAAAGGTCAAGATCAAAGAAGGACATAGGCTTTCTTCTGCCCTTTCGTGTTTGTAACTTCCAAGTGGTTCTAATGGATTAATTCCAGTGCAATTCCATGTCCTTGCGTGGACATTCTGTCACATATTCCTTCGGCTGCTTTTGTCTCTTGAATGTATTTTAAGATTGCAGAAATTATGAGCTTTCATGAAACTGCGGCCGTTTCATTTGTAATGGTTTTTGTGAAATTAAAATGTCACGTTTCTTGGGAGAATCCTTTTGCTTTCAGCCAAGAGAAAAAATGTGTGCGTAAATGTTACACTTGGCGTAATGAAACAATTAAAGGTATTAAACATAATTGAATGTAATCTCTGTGTGTGATTTTCACTGTGTGTGTTGTGTCTAAGTGTCAGTCACAGCCTGTGGATACTGTCTGTCTGTCTGTGAGCTAAGTGATACGTGTCTGAATATTTCTAATTTTCACCAAAGTCGCTTTTTGTTTATTGTGTCCTCGCCAGCATCCACAAGAGCACTTTTTAGTTTTTTGAGGACTTCCATTTAGTGTGTACATAGAAGAGACACGTGTGCTCTAGTTGGATCTATCCCATTCTCTTTTAATGCATTTAAAAAAAATATATATATATATACATAATTGTGACTTTATTAAAAAATCAAGTACTGATTTTTATTTTATTTACCTCCTACTCCTACTAGAGCAATGATAATAATGAAATGAAACAATGTTGGCCTATTTTTTCCCTTGCCTAGATGCTTGTATTGCCTTCTTGTGTTGCAATAAAGTTCTGACATTCTTGTTGTAAGAAAGGCTTATAAGCAACTATTTTAAGAACACGACAGCTGAGCTTGAGTACATCTTCAAAAGTTCAAATTTGGCTGATGTCACTAGAGATTAAATCTGTGCTCATCCTAAACCGTAACAATTCTGCATTGCTGCTTGGTATGAACTTAACTGAACATTGGAATACTGTATTACTTATATCCCAATGACTTGCAATAAACAGTACCTGTTCCTTTTGGAGAGCCCGTTTATGTTTGCAGCATACTGTACAGTGGACTCCACAGATTATGCACATCATAATAATATTCTGCAAATCGCATAGTGGTAGAGAATACTGGGAATGTGTTCATCCTGTGGTGAGAAAGTACAGCTTGTACACAATACCGCTTGTATTGAATCAAATAATACCAGTGCAGTTTTAGCTCAATAGTTTTCCCCAATATTCACTCATCTTGATTTTGTCTTCTGTCTGAATTATTACATTTGCTATATGTTTAAGAGAATATAACATCCGGAGAATCCGACTGTTCCTCACCCAAGAGGCCACACAACTCCTGGTCCAGGCCCTAGTGATCTCACGTCTGGACTACAGCCATCAAGCCATTTCAACTAGTCCAGAATGCTGCCGCACGTCTGGTGTTCAATCTACCCAAGTTCACCCACGTCACCCCTCTACTCTTCTCTCTGTACTGGCTCCCCATGCATCAGATTCAAATCACTGGTGCTTGCCTTTCAGGCAGCTAGAGGAACTGCTCCCCCTTACCTCCAGACACTCATCACACCCTACACCCCAGCCAAACCCCTCTGCTCAGCCTCCTCTGGCAAACTGACTGTCCCATCCCTCCAAGCGCCCGGCAGCCACTCCTCGCGGTCTCGCCTCTTCTCTGTCTTGACCCCTCGGTGGTGGAACGACCTTCCGCAATCGGTCAGGACCGCGGAATCACTTGCGATCCACAAGAGACTCAAAACCCACCTTTTCAGACTCCGCTACCACTGAATTCTGTACATCTAGCCAATTGTCATCACCACTGCCAACCTGCTCAACACTTCTTGTATATGTATCCCTGCCTTCTCATTTGATAAAAAAAATGATGTCTATCGCTGCATTACTGCACTGATCTGGTGCGCAAACTATGATTGTTCCTACCATGTATTAATGCACATCTTGTAAGTCGCTCTGGATAAGAGTGTCTGCTAAATGTAAATTTTAAATGTAAATGTAGAATACTGCAATGAATAATTTTGAGTTTTTCATCTTTCCAACATCACTCTTATGCATATGCCTGCATGCTACTGTCTTACTCTACATACAGTGTATATATCATATGTCTTACTCTACACACAGTGTATATATCATATGTCTTACTCTACACACAGTGTATATATCATATGTCCTACTCTACATACAGTGTATATATCATATGTCTTACTCTACACACAGTGTATATCATATGTCTTACTCTACACACAGTGTATATATCATATGTCTTACTCTACACACAGTGTATATATCATATGTCTTACTCTACATACAGTGTATATATCATATGTCTTACTCTAGACACAGTGTATATATCATATGTCTTACTCTACACACAGTGTATATATCATATGTCTTACTCTACATACAGTGTATATATCATATGTCTTACTCTACACACAGTGTATATCATATGTCTTACTCTACACACAGTGTATATATCATATGTCTTACTCTACATACAGTGTATATATCATATGTCTTACTCTACAGTGTATATATTGCCAAATTAAACAAAACACCTGGGTAAATGAGGGGTACAAAGTATATTGAAAGCAGGTGCTTTCATGCAGGTGTGGAGTTAATTAAGAAATGAACCTCCCATTATGCTTAGGGTCATGTATTAAAATGCTGGGCAGTGACGAAGACTGTTCAACTTGTTGATTTTTCACAAGGAACAGTGTCTAAGGTGATGTCGGCATGGAGGTCTGAGGGAAAGACATCATCAACTGGTGGCAACTGTGGTCGAAATCGCCTACTCCTTGACCATGATGTCCATGCATTGGTTTGAGATGCAAGGCAAAACAGACAAGTTCTTAACTCTGACTCAGTTGACTGCAAATATCAATCTAAGTCATGAGCAAGCAAGAACAGTCTGTCGAGAACTTCACAGAGAGGGATACTATGGTCAGGTTGCAGTGCATAAACCCTTTATTACACTTAAAAACATTTCCAAGTGATGAGTCATCCTTCATCTCCATCGAGAGGGCAACACTTCTGGCTCGTGGTGGCCCAATGGCCTATTAAGACACTTTATGTTGGTGTTTCCTTTATTTTGGCAGTGTGTGTGTGTATATATATGTATATATATATATATATATATATATATACATACACATACATATATACACACACAGCACCACTTATAGCAGTATCGTACCTTGACATGAAAGGGTGCGTATATTTCTGCAGCTGTATAGCAGCAAACATCTGAAAAAAAGATCAATTTAGCGGAATTAAGGACTGCTTTGATGAGTTTGAGCTAATGAGTATTCCTGCAACATTCAGAGAAATCTATTTTGAAGTTCAAAACAAAGACGCAGCTTTAAAAATAGAAGTTTGGATTTGGAAAGCCATAATTACTGTTTACATGAAGAAGGGGGGAAAAAAATCCCAAAGCCGAGCGTTGCAGATAAAAGGCAGGTTTATGATATACTCCCCTTCTCAAACCTACCGCTCTGTCTTACTCTGCAGATCAAACACGGGCCCTGTGAGTACACGAGGTATCTGTCTACCTGTGGTTCAGATGTCCCTTCAGACCAAGGTGTTTGCGGCCAGGGGAGTGAGATAGATGGGTAAATGGAGTGTGTGTGTGTGTGTGTGTGTGTGTGTGTGGCACAATAAGTGTTACCCTCTCTCACAGGGGCCAGAGGTTGTTGCAGGTCTCAGAGAAAAGCTCTCGGGTTGGTTGTAGAGTTGCGCAAATCGCCATGGGGAAATTAGGGGCAGAGATGGGCAAACATGGGCAAAAATGCTGAATAAACTCATGCAATTCAATCAGACTACACAATAGACTTACACACTCACATACATGCTGATGCACACAATGTACTGGACATCCACATGGTCTCTCTCTCTCTCTCGCTCTCCCCTTCTCTTTCTCTCTCTCTTTCTCCATTACATTTCTTTTCCATTTTCCCCTCTCAGGCCAGTGCTGAAGTTCATTGTGTTGTGTGTGTGTGTGTGTGTGTGTGTGCGTGTGTGTGTGTTGGAGGGTTGTATTGTTGAAGAGGAACACCCCTCCCTCTCCGTCGTCTTATGTGGCTAACAATAGTCTATTCTCTGATGTCAAAAAAGAAAGAGGGGGGACACACCCATACCAGGACTGGACCACTGGGATTTTAGGAAGTGGCAGGACAGAGTGTTTTTTTTTGTGTGTGTGTGTGTGTGTGGGGGGAGGGGTCGATATGCCTTCCGTGTACATACGTACACCCTGCGTTTGTATCTGTCTCCATCTCTCTCTCCTTCTCTCTTTCTGCATCTCCCTCTTTGTGCTACTTAGTGCTTCGAACTGGGTGTGCATTTTGCCGCGTCGCGCGAATGTGATTGTGACGCCTTTGTGTCTGTCTGGTAATATGTCATTGTTTCTTTGTCTGTGTATCTGTCCATTGTGTCCAAATGTCGGCAACAGCCTGCGTATACCATCTCGCTCCCTGTAGTCTGAGTCTGTCTGTCTCTCAATCCAATATTAATACGCAGTGTCGACTGCCTCGTGCACTCTTGGCCTCGAACCCACCCTCTCGCTCTTCCTTTGATTTCGAATGCGTAAAACCGGCACACACCTCGCACAATGTCATCCCTCACACCTGAAAGCACAAGGCCCCTGATATAGCAATCTCTCTACTTATACTTAAAGCCCTCAGTCTTTGAACCAACCGTGTGCATGTGTATACATACAGCCCAGGTCTGCACTAGGGTAATCATGTGATTATCCCTTGTCTGATCTCCATATAAAAGGGGGGCTTTTGTATGACTGGAATGTCTTGTGCTTGGCTTTTGTTTTTGTTATTAAAAGGGCCGTTTTCTCTAACCCGATGGCAGGTTTGAGGGGAGGGTGAGATCATGGCAGGAGTTGTCCATTCACAGACTTACTCTCCTACTCCCAGGGCATCTCGGGGCAGCTCACATTTTCACTGCTAGAGATGGATTGGGCCTTTCATGTAAAGGGTTTAAGCAGGATTTGGGAGGGCAAAGATAATGGTTAAGGAATGCTCTGGGATTATGGCACTAGGTTTACGGGCGAGTGTCTTGATTAGAGGTAGGAGTCATGCTTAGAGCTGAGGTGGAGTGTGGAGGTGGTAATGGTTGTTTAGACGTATGGATCCAAGGGGGCTAGGGCTATTAGTGTGATCAGAATAAATGAGATCACAGCAGGTGTGACATAAGAAATCAGTGGAGTCTCGGTTCAGATTATGCTCCACTGAGGTGAGGGAAGGAGACAAAATACATTTCAGGTTTATACTATATCACATCGACTTCATTCAGAGTCTTCAAATTATTACCTTGCTGTAATTTACGGTGTAAGTAGACATTTAGCGATTGACTTTAGGTTTCATTCTCACAATCGTTTCCTATCCTTAACAGTTTGTTTACTCTGTGTGGCTCAGTAGGTAGAGCATGGCATTGACAACGCTTAGGTTGTGGGTTTGATTCCCATTGGGACCACATATGCTGAAAAATCTATGCATTCACTACTGTAAGTCGCTTTGGATAAAAGTGTCTCCTAATTGGCATATATATCTTAATTTATCCTTTGCTGCAAGAATTGTCTTGAAGAAAAACAAAAAATAAATTGTTTGAATGTGTAAATTCCCATTCAATATATATGCTGTATATATATGTATATATATGCCATTTAGCATTTTTCAAGGGCTTATATATCTTTCTTGTAGTTCGGTGCCCAGAACTGCACACAGTACTCTAAGTGAAGTCTGACAAAGGCATTATATAACATCAATCTAACCTCCTTTGATGTATACTCAGTACTTGAGTACCTGTATATGCATCCCAGCATCCTGTTGGCCTTTTTCACTGCTGTAGCACACTGCTTTGACGTAGATAGACTTTGATCAACTACAATTCCTAAGTCTTTTTCAAATTGAACACCTACTAACTTTTCTCCTCCCATAAAATACTCCTGTTTTATGTTTTTATTTCCAACATGCATAACTTTACATTTAAAGTCAAATACAGCAAATACAGCAGTACTGAATGTCATTGCCACATTTCTGCCCATTCTAGGATTTTGTTTAAATCATTTTGGATTACTTTAATCAATTCCAAACTGTTTTCCAACCCCCCAAGTTTAGTATCATCTGCAAATGTAACTATTTTGCTACTAACGTCCCTATCAAGATCATTTATGTAAATAAGAGCAGAAGTCCCAGCACCGATCCCTGTGGGACTCCACTGCCAACAGATCTGGCTCAGTACGTGATGCCAGTGTGATTACGCTGAAGTGAAATGAACTAAGAGTGAACAGAGTTACTAACCCTTTAACAACCCAGCAATGGACTTCCAACATTTCCAACACAGCGCTCCTTCTCGTATCACATTAAACCCTCTGGAGGCCCCATTAAACACGCAGAAGAATAGCACATTCCAGACCCTCGTCTCCAGCTAAGCTTATTCACAAACTGGCAGGTGAAGCACCAAGATCCATCCTGTGTCTCATCCTCCCACATACTTCAGCATTTTACAGATACAATCTCCTATAATTCCTTAAACTTATATGTGTGACTGCATTTTGTAATTCTGTAACATGTTGGTGACGGTGTCAGGGAGGTGAAATCACAGCTTTTCAGTGCCAGTGTCAGTGACTAGTGCCTTATCTTCAATTCAAATCCTTCAAACATACGAGTCTAATCTTAAAGCGAGAAATATTGAAATATTACAGTGTATAGTTTATGGTTACTGTGAACATGTATGGCAGCTTAATTATGGGCATTGAACACTCCTGAGAAAGACCCTGGATTTGTGGGCAGCAGTAATATATCAGACAGATAAAAATAAGAAAGTTTGATGATGAGAACCCACTCAGACCATCTAGCCTCGTAATTTTGATGAAGAAGGAAGGAGAAGGATCCCTGGGATATCTGTATAATTTCCCTCCACATAAGATGGTGGAACAAACAGAGTTATGCCACTACTCTTTGACTTCCATCCTCAAATGTGTGAGGTCATTTGCTTTCTTTTATTGTTTGCTGTTTATTGACCTGGTATCGGTTTCTGACTAAATCCAATATCCTATTTGCTCCAAAATTTGACCTTTTGCAAAGCTAAATTCACCCCTGATCAATGCAGAAGCCAGGTAAAGTCAGATTATTATTTATTTTTTAGAATTTGTTTCAGATTTTATCCCATTTTCTCCCAATTTAGTAGTCAATTATGCCCTCTGTTTTTCATGTCAATCCCCCCTCGTATTGTGAGTTTGCTGCCGTAGCCCTGTGACCGGCAGTGACAAGGGCAAAGTATCGTCTCCTCCATGATGGCACTCGCCAAGCCGTCGACTGTAACTCCGGTACACAGAGCCACTCCTATACACAGCTAAATCATGTCAGCTTCCCTCCCCCCTCCCTGGGGCCCAATTGCCGCCCCCTAGTGGCACTCCCGGCCAGAGCCGACTCTGGTAAAGTCTGATTTTTAAGCTGTTTTCAGCTAACCCCCTTAATCTTATCCAATATCTCATATCTGAAAGGTACTTCAGTGGATGTTTGGATGGTTAAAACATTTACATTTACATTTATAACATTCAGCAGACGCTCTCACATTTAGCAGACAAGTGACTTACAAAAAGTGCATTTAAACATGGTAAGATGAATCATGGTTAATGCAAGAGATCAGTGCAGTAACACTGCAATAGGCATCATTGTTGGCAGCTGCACACTGTACCTATAATACAGGGAAACTAGTCCAAAATGCTGCCACATGTTCACCCATGTCACCCTCTACTCTCCTCTCTGCACTGGCTCCCCATCGCAGCACGCATCAGATTCAAATCACTGGTGCTGCCTTATCAAGCGGCTAGAGGAACTGCTCCCCCTTATCTCCAGACGCTCATCACACCCTACACCCCAGCCAGACCCCTCCGCTCCGCCTCCTCTGGCAAACCTACTGTCCCATCCCTCCAGGCGCCTGGCAGCCACTCCTTGCGGTCTCACCTCTTCTCTGTCCTGACCCCTCAGTAGTGGAATAATCTTCCTCACTCGGTCAGGACCACGGAATCACTTGCAATCTTCCGCAAGAAACTCAAAACCCACCTTTTCAGACTCCACTACCACTGAAATCTGTACATCTAGCCAATTGTCATCACCACTGCCTACTTGTTTAATACTTTTTGTATATGTATTCTTGTTTACTCCTCAAAAAAAAAAAAAAAAAAAAAGTGTTACAGGTATGGTATAGCTGCCAACAACGATGTCTATCGCTGTATTACTGCACTGATCTCTTACGCAAACTATGATTGTTCTTATCATGTATTCATGCACATCTTGTTAGTCACTTTGGATAAATGTGTCTGTGTCTGCTAAATGCTTAAAATCTAAATATAAAAATTAAAGAAAGGTTTGTGTTTAAAAAAAAAATCTATTATATTTTTAGTCATGTGAACAGTGATGATTGCAGTTAATTAATGTACAGAATGAATGTAGCAAAACTTTTGCAAGCAGACCATTGCATTAATAAATATAATGTATTTATGTGTCAGAGGGGCCTTTTTAATAGCAGAAACTTTGCTCTTTCGTGAACTTTATCCATCTGTTGCCACGTGACTCCAACCTCTTTTTTTATCCAGCCCCAGTGACATTGCAATCACGCCGCTAGTCTTGGTTCCTCCTGCATCCCAAAATGAAACAAAAAAGCCATACTAATTATAGCATTATATTTAATAGAAGTATCAAGGTGCTCCTGGAGAAGAACAGAATGACCAGGATTTCATTCCAGCCAGCTCTCTAGTGGTTGGTCTAATTTTGTACAACCCTGATCATAGAAGAGACCTAAGACCCCCAATCCACCCTCCTGTTTTATACACCCATGCTGGGTAAAAGTAATATGCACAACATTTGTTGGCAGTAGTAATCCCAGGTGAACACACACACACACATATATATATATATATCCACCTGGGATTACTACTGCCAACACATTTACATTTTACATTTTACATTTTAGGCATTTACCAGATGCTCTTATCCAGAGCGACTTACACAGTTCTTTTTACATTTCTTTTTACATATTCTATACAATCCATTTATACAGCTGGATATTTTTTACTGAAGCAATTTAGATTAAGTACCTTGCTCAAGGGTACAACAGCAGTGCTCAACCTGGGAATTGAACCTGCAACCTCTGAGTTACAAGCCCAGCTCCCTAACCATTACACTACACTTCCAGCCCATGTGGTGCATTTTACCCAGCATGGGTGCTGAGTATCCTCTCAGAATCTAAAACCATTTGTAGGCTCCAAACAGTTCCTCTAAATGGAACTATGACAATAATAATAATTATCACCATCATTATCATCATGAGAATCATCATATCTACCACAATCTTCTGCTTATTCTTAGTTGTCGTTATCATGATCATTATGCTAATGCTGATAATGGTGACGACCACATAAACACCAATTATATTCCATGTAAATTTGTGCCGAACAAGAAAATTACTTTTGCACTTCTGTCCAATTCACATGGTTCAATATTTTCCATTTGGTGTCATGCACCTAATTGAGTAAGTTACATAAATAGCATCAGGATAAGATGTTACGGAATGGAAAAATACTCTGTTGGAAAGCTTTTTACGTTTAAGTTTAAGGTAGACTCCATTCCAGTCGATTCCATATACAAACCCGCCCAAGAAAAGTGGAAATATTTTGATGTTTTACAGTAGGGAGACGGTCCAGTTTGAGGATAGCTCAATATTTCCCCCGTGTGGCAATATTTAGGAATTGCAGGTTTTACTGCCGCCCCAGTTATTGAAACTCACCATTGGAATTTATTTCAAAAATGTAAAAATGTAAAAAAACGCGTTTTTCATGAAGATAAGTTTTTCATACTGTTCATTCATTTGACATTAGACATTAGTTAAACAAAACTCATCTAATTATACTTGGGGTTTTTTACCTTCATACTATATACTTTTATACTAAGTCGAAATTTCCTATATTATTATTTTTCATAGATAAAAATAAAATAAGTTGAAAAATAGCTCAATAAAAAATTACAAACATTTTAGACATAGTAATATGATTGCTGAGTAGCGAATCGATCACCTTCCCCGAGATGGCGCATGAGACAGACGGACAGCATTACTCAAAAAGTATGACAGACTATCATAGTTCTACTATATGGCTAAAAAGCTTGACCTACACAGCCACACACCTACATTTATTTTGAAGCAAAATGTTATTATTGGTTATAGAACAGGTTTAATAATTTATTTTATTTTAAACTATTTATCCTAATTACTTATTGGGGAAACGTGCTTCTGTTCCCTTTCTGTTTGCGTTAATAAAAAAAAATCATTAGAAAATAGCATGAACGCTACCGCTTATCCGCACTTATCCTCTTTGGAGTTACGGCGCTACGTTCGGCGTGACGCAAGACGTTTGTATCTGATTGGATGAAATTTAAAAAGGGGCGTTTTTTCGAGGAGTTTGCGCTACGCTTTGGCGTGGAAGACGTTCGTATCTGATTGGCTGAAATACAAAAGGGGCGTTTTTCGAGGGTAGTTCCCTGTACGAAACACCGAGGAAGGAGGATGTTTTGCAACCGCATGCAATAACGTTAAGCTGTCTTCCTGTGACTGCTGCTTTGCGCTGTTCGCTCTGTTATATGTACAAAAAGGTCTGGAGCTCATTTTTAGGACATATTTAGAAGCTCTAAACAAGCATAATTACGTTAACTTACCAATCCGTATTTATCTAAGAATAGCTAGCTAGCTAGTCTGCTGGCTGGCAGCTAGCTACTCACAACGTTGAAATTCAGGTGATTTTTCCTGTCAAGCAAAGCTAACGTAGCGGACTAGCATAACCAGGCTACTGACAGCGACAGTGACAGATCAGATCAGCGGGACCGTTATATTGCTGCCACAGCACAAGGCTGCGACCGACTGTGGTAAGACAACTTTTATGAGCATTCGTTAACTTTTGCTAGCGAGCTGGTTAATTCTGTATTATTTAAAATTTTGAATAGGGCAATTCGTGTAGAATGTTCTGTTGTCTAGACAGTGGATCGCGAACGTTTTTACTTTAAGATTTTTTGTGTGAGGTGCAAGTTAACATAACGTAAAACTAATTGGAAGGCAAAATATATGTTTGCCTTAAAGGCAAGGGTGGAGGAACATAGGTAGCTAGGTAGTTAACGCTGGCCATCTTAGTTTTTAACATAATAACGTATTAGTTCGTAACAGTTTTGCTCGCTAAGTATTCGCCAATGTTGTACGCGTGAGAGATGCGCTATTGACTCTATTGCTGTGACAACACACAGCTCGCTGTCATAACATTAGCAACCATAGCTAGCTATCTACCGCGTTATTTAGCTGCCTGGAATACTGTAGTTTGTACACGCCATAATGAATTGATTTTCATTGTCTTTCTGTGCATTTGTCTGTAAAAATTGGATATTTAAACATAGCTGACGTTCGGTAACTTTCTAGTTGACGTTGATTAGCTACAATACATGCAAGGCTTTCGATTTCACATCAGTCACGCCTGTTGTATATACATTTTTTAGTTCACGGAACTTGCTTGCAATTTTTTGGCCATCATGTCACTTGTATTGACTGTCTGCAAAAAAAAAAAAAAAAAAATGCACTAATGCTGTCCATTGTAATGTGTATTTAAAATCCGCACAACTCGGATGATGGCTGTGGGTGAACGGAAAGCGTGTCCTGGACCGCAGCAGGGGTCGGTTGGATAGCAGTTTCGTTTGCACTGCAATACAAACTAACAAGAGCGCATTCCGAGGCGCTGGCGAGGCTTTTGCAGGCGTGACTATGGATTGTGCGAATAAACCGCACTCGGCCCATGCCAGTAATGCAGTTGCCAGCCCGGAGCATGTGTTCCTTGTGCAGCCCTGACTCCACAATGGGTCTCCCAATATCCATGACCTTAGGTGTTCGTCCTCTCCCTCCCCCCTAACCAACCCCCGTCCATCGCTTTATCAATTGTCTAGTAAACAAATAGTTTGATCTTTCTTTTAATTCTCCATATAGGCTAAATTTAGATTTAAAAAATAATAATAATTTGTTTCTAAAATCAATGTGCCTGTGGTTTTTGTTTTATAGCTACTTATTCTCTCAATTATTTTAATTGCATTAAATACAATTAGGTGATTTAAATTACGTGGGAAAATTAAGGAAGGCACGTAGCTAGTTGGATGATATTGCCACTATAACTCACTATTGCCACTATAACTCACTATTGCCACTAACTTGTTTTAGATATGATTTAGCTTCAGTTTTAGCGACATGTTCGGATGGGACGGTAAAACCGAGGTCCTGACTCTGTGGTCAAAAAATATCCCATGGCGCTTTTCGAAAAAGAGTGGGTGTTAAAACCCTTGTATTATGTTGGACAGATTTGATCCGAATTTAAGTGTTTATCATCACAAAAAGGCTGGTTAACATACTTGTTTTAGCCTGAGGTCAGGTGACTTTGCCTAATTTGGGCCTAATCTATACAAAATATTGACATCTTGATATTTTTGTTTATTTCTATAAGCACTTTCCACCCTATTTTGATGCTTCGGCCAGTTTTGGCCACAAAGGAGAATAGGCCTTTATGAATTAGCAGCTAGTATAAATAAGAGGGACACTTTCTCTCTCTCTCTCTCTCTCTCTCTCTCTCTCTCTCTCTCTCTCTCTCTCTCTCTCTCTCTCTCTCTCTCTCTCTCTCTCTCTCTCTCTCTCTCTCTCTCACACTCAACAGCCTTGTGGTTTCCCTGTGTAAGCTTGTATGTTGTATTCTGGGGCGTGCAATGTCAGTGCTTCTGCTTGTGGGGGAAAAAGACAAAAGAAAGACTTGTATGACTCACCCAACGGTCCACTCTTGATCTGCTTGTTAACTAATTTTAGGCTATTTATGGAACATAACACCCATGTCGGAATGTGTGTACATACTTTCATAGTAGTAGTTTAATGTTTCCGAGCTTAGTTGAGTGCTGCACGTGGTATAATGGAGGGAGGGATGAGGAGAGAGTGAATTAGAGGGAATGGTTGATTCAGTGTGGAGGACATGACGGGTTGAGGTGAAATCATAGAAGTTGAGAGTGACAAGGTGAGGGTGCGTATGTGAGACAGAGTAGGGAGGAGTCTACTTGTGCCCTGAGAGGGAGAGGGAATTATTCTGAGAATCAGAGGAAACGTATGATGCAGCGCATCTTGAGAGACTTCATATTTATCTCAGCGGTACAAGCAGCATGTTATAGACAAAGCGAAGCAGGAAAAGAGCCAGATCAGTAGACTACTGATATATATATATTATATTATATATAATATATTTATAGTATATATTATACTAGCAATACAAACGATGAGTGAAATGTACAGACACCCGGGGATCGAGCAATCTGAACTGGTCAAAGCAATTTCCCCCAGGCAGGATCAAAATGACTTTTCTTTGATTTGACTTTCAAAGACCACTTTCACAATAGTTTTTAAAAATTATTATTTAAACAATACTCAGGCATTGTTATCAAAGATATTTCAGTTAGGTCCAAGCTGCCTTGTCATCTTCCGCCATTAAGATTCCTGAGCAACCAGTAATCCCATGGCTGAGAGCAGAGGGCAGTTTCAGTATGATTCAGGCTTTTGCTTTTGGCAGAGTCATTTCAGACAGGATGGAGAGCTGAGTGAGCAACAGCGTTTACAGCTCGGACAGAGGAGCACGTGGAGCACGTCGCAAATGTGCTGATGGGAAGTGGAGTCCAGATCACGTCGAACACACTTCAGGGTCTCGAGCTCTGGACTTCGCCTCCCATCATGCTCCTTGTTGAATGTTTTGTGACTACTGTGCCTCTCTGAATCCACCCCTGGCGTTCAGCAGTCAGCCTGATGGGAGGGGGCCAGTGAGAGGCTAGGCTGGAGGAATGTCTGAGGCAGTCTCCCTGGTTTAATATGAATATGGCTGGGCCAATCGCCATTGGTTTATATGGCTGGGCCAATCGCCATTGGTTTCACACTTCAATTTCAGTTCTGTTTTCAGAAGTAGCACCTTGCACCGACACGCTTTTCACTTCCTTCCCTGTTTCGAACAGTGTCCCACGTCCGTGTCGCGCACACGTGCTTTCTGCACACACACGTGTTCCTGAGCCAGGCCCCCTGCAGGCTGTCCGTCAGAGCGCTCTGCTAACCAGCGCCTCGCCCCGGGGCTGATGCGCTAGCCCGCGGGCCCAGCCAGCCGAAGATTTGGCCAGCTTAGTCGTGTGAGCTGGGATCAATTTAGAGATTTGGATTTGGGTGCGAGAGGACAGTTCTGCCTCGTGACCGTATAAATTGCAGGGGCAATGCCAGTGAGAGACGGTGGTGTGGTTTTGTTGGGACAGGTGTCACAGTCGGAGAGATGAGCTGTAAACGTACAGCTTGTTTTTGATGGCAGGCTGGTTACTGTAGAGAAGTAGGCTAACCTTTATCTGTGGTGCTTTAGCAGCACAGTGTAGTATTAGTAAAGCATGTGGACAAAACTAAACTCGATGAAGCAGGAATTTGTTAAATCTGTGTACTGAGTGCAGTGCGAACACAACTTATTGATTTATTGAATGTAGCTGCAAATGCGCATTGTGTGCAGACAGATTCCCTTTCATCAAACTCAAAATGCAAGAAAGCTGGGTCTGTATCCATTGATACGAATAAATTAAGGCCTATGAACGTCCATCTTTTCGGTCACTATGGATTTTACCGCACATTTGTTACAGTTAAATAACATGTTTATTGGCATTGAGAGAGTGGGCTATCAACCAAAGTGGGGGGTAACTTTGTAATACAATAGCTTGCTGCATTTCCTGTTGTCAACTAATCTGAAACACTGACTTTGCTTGCAAAATATTATTGTATATATCACCTCTTGTTTCAAATCTTTTCATCCTGGAAGAAAAAAGGAAGTGGAAAAAAATGCACTGCCCCCTGGAGGCCTGGCTGTATAGTAGCCCCTCAGGCATCCAAATCCAGATCCAGATCTGTACTGAGACACTGAGCTGGTAAGATTGAGAAAGAGCCGCTCTCCACGTGCAAGGCCAGCATGCCTTAATCAGATCTCCGTGCCCTGCTTTGAACACAACGCTGGCAACAGGAGCCTTAACACAACGCGAGCACAAGAGATTATCCAGCATTACAGATTACAGATTGCTCAAGCATCTGTCAGAGACTGCTAAAATTTTACTGAACTGAGAAATT